>JAPMOQ010009257.1:78634-171128 GCA_026543055.1 Argiope trifasciata
ACCATAGCCACCACTGTTACGTTCAATGGTGGTGGTGTGGTCGGCTGTATACAAGAAGAAGGAGCCCTGATAGCACTCAAAAATATCACTTTCCAATTGCCCAAAGGTATTCAGAAATAGACACAAGAAATAAACCTGAATCAAAATGGTTCTTTTTTTATGGGTACCTGGCCTTCTTCTTCTTGCATACAGTCGACCACCCCGCCACCACTGAACGTAGCAGTATCGACAGGATTTGCAGTGGTCGACTGCTGAATAAGTATTGTTCAACCTTACATGAACCGAACAGTCAAACTAACATTCCTTTCGGGGTAGTCAATAGCTGTCTTTCTCCCCATCAGCACATTCTCAAACAGTTGGAATGAAACTGTCAGTCTTTGGCATCATATCCTTCAGGGTTTTGAGATTACCTGGTACCATCAGTACTGTACTTAAATCATTATTTACAATCTTCGGGTTTTTCCTTAACTCTGAGATCTCCGTACAGTCCATTAAATAGTGGTAAACTGTACCCATTTCTCCGCAAATGCATTTATTTTCCTGCGTTCTTCCAAATCTTTGGAAATAGGCAGGAAATCTCCCATGTCCAGATATTATTTGGATTATAAGTGGATGGTATCTTCTTATTTTAATTTCCGGATTAGGAATAAAGTAGAAAGTGACTCTTCCTTTTTTGGGCATATACCATCTGCCAAACCATAGTAATTTTATCTCTTCTCTCAATTCCCGTTTTAAAACAGCACTTGATTTGGGGACAATAATATCAATATTCTCTTTCTGTGTCGCCAACTTCGCTTGGTGATCCACCTTTTCATTACGGTATATCCCAATATTGGCCTTAACCCAATTCAACTGTATCGACTTGTTAATTTTAACACTTTTTATCTTTTCTTTTATCGTGGGCACCTGGCCTCTTCGGCATTTTATAAACCGAAGAAGCAGACGTTCTTGTTTAGGCATTTACAGAATCCTCGAATCTCGCACTGGATTTCTCTGAGAAAATAAAAATTCACCCAGCCAGTTTCGGACAATTGAAATAGGAGCAAATGCCGAGGTTTGATTGAGAACTTTGCAGGCGTCACTAAATGGACTAGAAGCAGAGTTAAAAATACGACTCTTTGCACGTATTATTCGTAAAACGATCACAACTTCGGGTCTCTTAAGGAATTATCACACGGCGAAATATCATCCGCACTTTTCGTCAGTAAACGATAGCGAAAGTAAAGTCACTTCAAAGTTTCGCATGATTGGTTGAATTTCGTTTGCAAACAATATTTTCGTCACTATCGCCGGCATTTCCAAGCTGGGTAAAAAAAACTGTCGATGACGAAAAATTTGCTTGACTGGTTCTTGAGCGTGGAAACGGAAAATTGTTGACGATATTTCGCCGAATGATAAGGCCGTTATACCGATTCAATCTTTCTTATAGCTCTTTGTGCAATGAATACAATGATATTTTTAATATTCTATTAAAATACTCGCAGCCTACAGAGCTGTGCTTTGAGAAAAAGACTTGGACAACCTCACTCCCCTTTCTTTTGTCCCTAACTATCGAAAGCAATCATTATTTAAGTATCTTTATTCTAGCCCTCAGTACACCGAAAGAGGCGGGGGGATTACCAGGGAATAAAAGCTTTTGTCGCGATATCCTGTTTACATTCAAGTTCAATCTAACCTGGAGATTCTGTCTAAAATCGCCTACAGACAGGAAGTTTTTTTTTTTTTAAATGTTACTCTTACATTTAGAAATGACTTCATCGTCCAAAAATTTTGAGAAGTTGAACGTCTCAGAAAATTATATATATATATATGTACACACACATGGTGCCAGGTATATCACTTTCCGCCATTGAGCTTTGCCTGTGACCTCACTTCCAGCCTCTAAGCAGCCCTCTGGTGGAGAAAACGTGAGCAAAGTGCAGTTCATGTCTGAACGAGGCAAGATGATTACGACGTACCAAAATAATCGAGGACGCATGTGAAAAGATGAAAGACGAAATTGCGAAGTATTTCTAAAAGACGATTTTTTTTTTAAATACGAACTTGATTATCCATTTCATCTTGTCAATTAGTCATCATCATTTGTTCACCATTAATCTAACTTCATTGTCATCCATAAAATATCATCTGTTTGGCCATCACGACACTCGCCCCCCATATATATATATATATCGTAAAAGTAATCGACCATAAAAGCAATAAATAATTAAAATCAATTTGCAGAATTCATCAAAAGTTTAACTATTTCGGAAAACCGAAACCAAAAACTATTTTGAAAACGAAACAAATAATGTCGGAACCGAAATTAAAATTTAACTCTGAATTAAACTACAAAAAATAAAAATAAAAGCCAAATTAAATAAAATGTATTTATGAAACAAACCTAAATTAAAATAATTTAGGAAACGAAATTAAAAATTGGAATCGAAGCTGAAAATTATTTCGGATTCGAGCAAGTTAAAAAATTTTTTTTAAAAAAAATTTCATTTATTTAGTGAGTGATAATGCCGATACTACTAAAATATAGATGAATCTCGATAAATTAGCAATATAAGCCAAGTAAAAAGGAAGACAGTAAAATCAAACGACAACAAATAGAAAAAGAATCCGGGATGAAGAGTTTTCCAAGTGTCACTCTCAGGCAAGGATTCAAAATAAAGGGCAAAGTCCAACAGTATTAACCCCTCGTGACCCGAAAATTAAGACCAAAGAGATAAACCAATTTAGCAGCAAAGACTCAAAACAAAACAACATCAAAAATATCACCAAATAAAGCAAATGGCGGTACTTACTATTTTTGAAAAACGCTTGAACGATTTTGAGCACGGCAACCTTTATTATATCATAGAAAATGCCAGCCGTAAATCCCCAAGAAAAATATTTTACCGACAAAGCCAAATTGTGGCCTCATTTTTCAGTTAGCAAAAACATGGTTGCACTTATTTTCACCTCATGGATTAGCAAGTTTTACTACTGGTAATCCACTGGCAATTTATTTAACTCTGGGGCTTAATCTTTCCATGATGACAACATGCATGGGTCGACCGGTAAATTTGCGATTCAAAATGCAAAGCGCCTCACCGTGAACATTCATTACTCATATCTCCAATATCTAAAAATTTGTTCCTCCTATTTTTTCGTTAACTTAGCAGCAGCTTCATAATCAGCTTTTCTTCTCACCCTGATCTGATATCACTGGACGCAGCAAAAAATGCTAGGTTAACACTGCATTGCTTACGTACCCATACGATTGCTAGATGAGGGTAGAAAATATAACGTGAATGTAAACAATGGATGCGAAGAATAAATTCCCATTACTCGAACGATAAACAAACTGGAAGGCTATTCCTTAGTGTTGCCACAAACTATGTGATAAAAACGTTGGGTACAAATGGTTAATTTTGTGAATTTGCGTTGATGGATGAAAAAAAGTAAGCTGACTGTTGAACAGCGTTTTATTTTATGTGTGCGTAGCGAGACAGTTTGAGAACTGTTGTTAAATATTACATGGTTGGCATGGTTATAGAATGCACCAACAGTCGTTGCGCCGCCGCCAAAGGCGTGATTTTACAAATACGGGTCATTAAAACTTTGTCTACCAACTACGAAATAACTCGTAGATCACGTTCTTTTCTAGAACGCCAACTACGAGTTATCTCGTGATGTGTTTACTTGCCCTTTTTGTGCAGCTACGAATAAACTCGGGGTATATCAGTGCTCATATCGATAGATGGCTTCTGGGAGAACAAAAAAAAAAAAAAAAAAATGAATGTTGGCTTGCACGAACAGAAAATTTATTAAAAAACGAACAAAAATATAATTATAAAAATTAGTTAATGTCATTTTAGGCCAGATATCTGAAAATTGCCGTGGCATTCAACGTATAAGTAAAAGTTTTTCTTTTTTGTCACTATTTCGCAGACAAGTATTTATTGAGACATAATAATAAGTTTCATTAAATATTTCCAACAATACTGACAATTAAACCTCAGATGTCATGGGTCAGGTGATTCGTTATCTATCAATCACAAAGCGAATAAAACCCAATGTTCACATTAAATTCTTTTAATATAATACAGCGATAACAAAATAATAATTTTGAATTGTTAAATATATCTTATTTATTATTTAACAACAACAAAATTAATATTTTGGACGAAGCAGCGGATAGTTATACAAAACATATCTCTTCATTCAGACAACTTACTTCACATGCCTATTGCAATATCTCAGCACCTAGTCCCGTGCTAAATTCGGGAATGCAGACTCTTACAAGGAGCCTGTTATATTACGAAGCCGAAGGAAAACTTCCCTGCTCGCTTTGTATGTATCGAGAGGATAGCTTTGGATCTGATATCTCAAGAGAAAGATCAGTCTTCCCAAACACACACCTGCAAATACAATTTCACAATAAAAAAACGAGGGATTTCAATGACTTATTTAAAAATTGAGGGTGATAAAGCTGAAAGGAGTTCATTCTTAGCGTACCTTATAGAATCTAAGAGCATTTCATGGCGTAGTCAAATTTTTATCAGTTATTTGCCTTTTTTTTACATTCGCCATTGCTACAGCAGCAGATAGCTGCTCTGACCCACCCGAAGAACACCCTTTTGGTGTGTAATGTAATGTGAATGATGTATTGTGACAGTGATGTAATGAGTGAGGAATGATAACACCTCACGCACTAAGAATACTTTTATTACAAAATGTCATATACATTCGCACATACACACAAAAGGAAAAATATACAACAGCCAACTCATAATTGTGCACCCTACACTGGGGATATCTAATCAGACACTGAACCTATCACTAGACCAAAAATATATACAGTTCACTTATACAGAATTAAAATGACGCATGCGCTTTTAAGTTAGGATCATGATGAACACAAAACAGACTAATGATAGAAAGAGAAAAAACAATGAATGCAGAAAAAGAAAAATGAACAAATATAACAATAAAACTTCATTTCCAGCTATGACTCATCTCTGCCACAAAATGAAAGGCTATTAGACAAAGTTGGTAGATACATGAACAAAATATTTGCTTTATATTAAAACTGCCTCTTAAATTATACGTATCTTTCAAATATAACATGATAAGAACTAAGAATATTTCAATCAACACAGCAAATTGATAAGAAAACTAAGCATGATAAAAGATGAAAACGTTTTAAAAAATAATAAATTTAAAAAAAATGAATTTATTATATCAGATTATAAAATTTATAAATTGACAATTTGTTTTTCATTGTTAAAAGTAGTTTTCAAGATAGCACTTTGAAGAAAATATTCTTCATTTATATTGATAATAATAATAACAATATTGCAATTGTTATTTCAATAAAGCAAAAAATAAAATAAAATGTAATTTAATTAACAATAATTACAAAATAAAAATTTAATTGCATCAATTGATGAATTTCTGCATTTCATTTAACCCATAATTTACAAAAATCAAAGGAAGTTCTTTTCAGAACGAAAAATCTGGCAGCTGAAAAGCCAAATAAAAATGAGCTCACAATGAATACTTTGTTTGATTGCTTATAACTGATAAAAAGGAAGCAAACAAAAGAGACCACTATTATGCTAACTAATTAAAGAAGACTTCATAATTTAATGAAAAAAGAAGTGAATATTGCAAATGTGATAACATACAAAGATAATTAATTACATTCAAAATTGCACTACTATTAGTGAATTTCATAATTTTTTTTATTTCTCTCATGAATATTTAACTAAATATTAATAAACTAAAAGCTAAGATTTTTTTTTTCAAATATTGTTGAATTTTAATTTTGAAGTATTTAAAATGAAAGTTTAAAAAATTAACTATTTGTTCCCTAAAAAATAAAATGGTACATTTTTCAGCATTTTTTTAAAGTTTAAAAAGCACAAATTAAAAACTATCATTATAGTGTTAGCCAATTTATTATTTAAGCAAACACAACAGTGCCAGATTTTCGTAAACGGATAAAAAAAGGTCACTTAGTTTCAGAATTTGCAACTGTGCATATACAATACAAATAAAAATACAAACAATATAATCAAAATATTCTATTTCAATATAATCAGTTGACAATTTTATCGATAGCAAAGCATTTGACTTCAAAAGGATTGGTTCAAAATTATATAAGAGACTGACAATTTCTGAAAGAAGGGGGACATTTCTAATGAAATAAAATTTGTATCTTTTATAACTACATCAATAAACAGATCCTCAAATGCACAACATATAAGTTAATCCAATGATATACTAGTTATTCTACAAGTAAATACCTATTTTTGCAAAATCACACACTTTAAAATTATTAAGTATTATTTACAAATCTTTTGCAAAAGTTTTATCAAAAAAATCTCAATATGTGCTTTTTTTTCTTTTTTTTTTTTAACCCAAGAGATTTCAAATTTACTTAGTATTAAAAAAGTACATTCTGATGTTTGGTGAAATAAATTGATTTTGGAGTATTGATTTCAGGTTTTTAAATGTTGAGTTCATTAAAAGAATGTGACTTACTTTTGAAATTCGGGGTATAAATCTCAATTTCAATTTTTTTTGCATGAGAAAGTTTTTTAAATTACTGCATTTTTATAGCTTAGAGATCTGTTTTATGATTTCAGAAAGAGCAAAACTAAAAGAGGCAGCAATACTCCACAAGAGCTAATTATATTTAAATTCAAACTTCAAGGAAGCACAAAATAAATCTACTTTCCTTCCAAATGATTAGGTGCAAATTCTTTCTTAGAAATGAGTATTATACATAGACAGAAACCAAAATTCAAAGCTTTAAAAACAACTAACAATACAGAATTAAAACATTTAAGCATACATATAGAAGAAAAGTATCTTTCCTACCTGATTCCTTCACAACTCTGTGTAGGACTTTTTTTTTTGGCATACAAAAACTTACTGAATTTTAACTATCTTCTTAAGGCTACCTTTAATGGTGGCAATCTCAATTTTCCTAATATCTTATAGAAAGGGTATGTACAATGCAGCTTTAGAGTATTTACATGTTTAAACTTGACTGCAACCCCTTTTAAACTGCTTGCAGAAGATGTATTTTTGGGTGTAGAAAAATTATTCCCATGGTAGGAAAGGGGATCTTAAAAGAATAGAACTTTGTAGAAGATCCAAGGAAGAAAGCAATGTGGATTGTAAATGTCATCTTTTGAAAATATTCCACATATTGCTTCATTCAAAATAAAGAGCAGACAGTTTAAATAAGCAAGAACATCCATCTCATTCTTTAACATATACTTTCTTTCAAACTGTTGCACCATCTAAATACCTACTGTTTTTCTATTAACGTCAAAAAAACAAGTGATTGCTATTGATGTACGATTTAAACTTATTGAGTTTTGATCTGGTTATATACATGTTTGAAATAAATTGAACATTTTTATTTGAACATAATAACAATATAATCAGACTTAAAAACAGCTTTGTCAAAATGAAAATACACTATCAAAGATAATACAGACTACATCACTAAAAACATTTCAAATTCAAAGTATTTTCTCTTTTTTTTCACACTTTTTTTAATACATACAAAAATATCATGCTGAATCAAATATCTGGAACATGATAATATAGTATTAAACATGGTTAATCTATTTCAGGCAAATCACAAAAATGCACATAAACAGTTATTATCATTATATAGATGAGGTCAACATTGTATATGAGAAATTCATTAAGTGTGTCAGATAACATATTTTCTTTTGTGTGTGGAAATAAACGAGCTGAATATAATAAGTAAATTACACAATGAATGATGAGGATACTTTCTGTTTCTTCAAACAGGGATTGAAGCTAGATTTTTGTACTCACCTATGATGAATGAATAATTAGAATCTCATACTGACGCTCATACCACTAGCATTCATCACAGCATACCAAAAATAAATAGTTTTTTTCTTACTGTCATTCAAATAAATAACTATGTACACAACAAATCGTAAGGAATGATAGTTACTAAGAGTCCACACATCTTCCTGTAAAGGAAAGTGTCAATTACAAGATAAAGTTGCTTTCCAAATGAAGTTTCAGGCAGTTAGAATATGTACAGTTGTTTCTGCAATGGCTAAATAACAGGTGATAAAAACAAAAGTTAAAAAAAAGGAGTTTCTTTGGTTTTGCTTTAAGTAATTAAAATTTCAGTAAATATTATTTTACAACAATATAAAAAGAATTCTTTTGTTCGCAACTGAAGACAAAATAACAATTTTATAACAAGGAAACTAAAAATAATGGCAAATCAGGTTTATGCTAAAAAAAATTGAGTAATTGTAACATTATAGTTGGTCACGCACTATAAATTAACCGTTACTTGTGTATAGAGTAACAAAACCTGAAATTAAATTTGAAAACTTTTTACATGAAGAAATAATCAATTATGCATACTCACTTTGTATTAAATGCAATTACAAGTGAAAATTATAATTAACAATTCTTTCTTTCTTCTTTTAATATATAGATCATAAATATTTCTAATGCATTACAATTATGGAACTGCTTTTGAATCCATACTGGTTCATTAGAATAGATGAGACATAGAAGAATTACTAGTTTATAAATTTGTAAGGAACGTAGTTCCATTACTTTTGTTATACAGTTTCATATAATAGGGACAAAAATATATAAGAATATGGTTCCACATTTTTCAATTAGATTTTATTGGGGGGGAGGGAGAGGGCTTTGCTTATTATACTGATAAAATATTTATGCTAAAATTATAATTGCAATTATAGTTCTATTCTACAACTGTTTGTTTTCATAATAATATGACTGGCAAGAAACTATTACAAGAAGTCCAAATTAAACATATTTTTAACATAAATGCATAATCCTCACATTTTTCAATTTTGATACGCTTGTTTTTAAGTCAAAAAGAAATACAAATTATGATATTCATTTTTCTCACTATCTCAATTAGCTTTAGGGAGAAAAAAATAATTTCAAGAACCCTGTTAAAGTAGAAAATATATTGCCATGATAATTGTGCAATATAAACACTCATATACTCCACAGGGTTCAGTATTGTTTTATTCAATTACCATGACGTAAATTCACAATATCACATTTTCAGAAAACAGCAAATTTTTCTTTATTGTTTCCATAATTTTCATCTGAAGCATACCAATCCTAAATCTAATAATATATGAGCAGCAACTTCTGAATGAACGATAAAAATCATTGCAATTTTTATTGATTTCACCAGCTCTTTTTGTTGGCATCAAGATTTAAAAAATTAGCATTTAAAAAAGTGCAGCTCAAGCATTGGTGCATGTGATGGAAAATAACATTTTCAATAAAAAATATGACAAATTTCAGGTTCTGTCACTCACACAAAGTTTACCGAATTAAGATAAAACTGATGCTATCATTTTCTGAATTCGATAAACTTAAGGTTCGTACAAAAATACAATATTTAATACACAAAACTGTTACACATGACCTGTTCAGAAGACTAGACTTCAACATCTTTTTCACATTGCTTCCCCAACTCTCTTCAGTAAGGAACACTTTTATATTAGCAAATTACAGCTTGCCCAGAGAGGGGGAAACAGCACATCTTGGTATATGGTTATATTTTCTACATGGAATATCTATATAATAAGCACAATAGAATTGAGAAAAATAGACAGCATTTTTTCCCTTGTCTTTTTTTCCCTCCACAATTTGAAAGTAACAGAAACTGCATTATGGCAAGATAAAAAAATTTTAGGATTTAAATAGCAGCATGGATTATAAATGTTGTTCATAGATTCAAAATAATGCAGAGCAATAGGAATACATATTTCTCTATGTATTGACACTAAAATCTATTCTTTTTTAATTTTGTGTGTCTGTTTATTATTAAAAAAAATGGAGAAGATAACTGAGGAGAGTTTCCCACAATTTTTAAGAAAGTTTTTCACTTCATTTCTTTCTTGTTTTTTCTTCAAGTTGTATGATACGCATACACAGAGCAATTGTTAGTGAGAATTTCCAATCTCTTCTGCACAGCATCTCGATCTAAAAAGGATTGCAAAAAGTCAGGAATTGCTTTTATATAGCTACATATAAATAATTTTAAAATACATGAGAAAAATGAGCTTATGCCATAAGTAACAACATTCAAAACTAGTCATCAAGTTTGGATAAAAAACAGTAATAAAATTATGAATCTAGCCAAGGCCATTTATGGTATTTCTCATCCCTCAAGATGTCTAAAACAGATAAGACTCAATTTTAAAATGGGAAATTATATGAAGAAAACTTCATTGTTTAGATTATTCTGAATGGAAATTAAACTCATTTAACTTTATCTTGATGCAAATTATTTGTTTAATTGATTTCAAAATAATAAATAAAATTATAAAAATGATTCACTCATTGATATCCATATATTTCCCTGATACTGAAAAATTTGTACAGATTACATAGGATGACTAAATTAGATTTATTTTGTATTTCTCAAGTTAACATTCTTAAATTTGCAAGCAATATAGCACTTTTATTCATTCAAATAAATTTTGTGAGTTAACAAATTTATATTTTCACATTTCAAGTGAAATTAAAGAGTTATTGTGTATTGTAATCACTGCACTTGATAATTGAAATTTAAATACGGCTTTGAATGTTTCTTGAATCTATTTCCACTTTAAATACACTAAATGCTGTGAGATACTAAAATTTTCCCATAGACAGGATTAGATTGTTCTTTACATATACCAATATAAAAGTATTATAAAAATAAGCACAGAATTAGTTGTCACTATTGAAAAATAAAGCTTACATTGTTACAAATAATATGCCAACTTCTGATTCTTTTAATGCATGAAACAAATTTGAAATTTTGCTATTATTCAGAATTGAAATGTTACCGTAATAACAATGTATAGAAGATATACAATCTGTATATACACTTAATTTAATATTTTTCATGTGAAGCCTCTTTCTTATCCAAAACTTTATTAATTGCTTAAAATTTAGGTTGAACTATAAACATTTTAACTATGCTTACATTTGTGTAGAAGTTCTTTATCACCTAGATCATTCACTTGCTGTCCAAGACTATGAAGTAGAATCTGAGCTGTCTGATACTGATGAAAGCTCTGAGATGGAGAAAAAATCATGCAGTTGCTTACTAGAACCCAAATATTAAAATGACAAAACAAATGAATGCACACAAAAAAATCCATTTGCATTTACCTCTTTTGCATCTCCAAATAGTTCTTGCATTGCAGCAGATTGACACTATTGAGGGGGAAAAAAGAATATTAAAATAATAATATTAACAAAAATATATAAATAAATTTCAACAAAATGCCTGATGGAAACCCCGCATTGTGTGGAAAATTTATTGTTTTTCCTTAAAAGTGGTAGAAATTTTTTGGCCCTAAATTTAGAGGAACATTAAAAGATGCTTCACTTAATTCAAGTAATGAGAAATTTAATAATAATAAAAGGAATTGAAATTATATTTATTTACAAAAGTATATAATATGGAAAAATATTTTTTTAAGTTTCAAGTCGTGAAACAATTTTTAATATAAAATTGGCCAAGAAATATGAAACAATTCTCAAATTCTTAGCATCAACTTTAAATTTACCCAAATTTTGAAAATACTGAATAATGAGAAATTTGTTTGAAAAGAAATGCAGCTAACAGAGATAAGTATGCTGATCGTTATTTTCAATTTTTCTAGTCTTTTAACTTCCTATTAGAAATTTGTAAAAATATTATCCATCGTTAAATTTATTTTTGTTATTAAATGTTAAAACAAAGGATTTTTATTTTATTTATTTATTCTATATATAAAGTGCAGTACATTGCTTCTTTTTTAACGTTCTAATAGGGTAATCATTTTATTAGCTGAGATAATTTAGCACTTCTTCTTTGATTTATTTATTGAGATTCCATCAACCAAGCTCCTTTTTTTCCCTAATTAGATGCAAAATGCATAATGCATTCATTCAACAAACATTTAAATGCTAAAAGCTGCTCACCATCTGAATGGCATACTTGTACAAGATCTTGTCTGCAGTGAGGCCGGATGCAGCCGGGTCCACTCCGACTGATTGCAGAAGTCCTGGAGTATTTAGACTTTTACACATATTCAAACAATAGTGATAATTATCCTTCATTGTTTGAAGAACTAGAAAGAAATTCAATCCAGTTGTTGAAAACTTCAAACAACTATTAATAAATATAACAATAAATATAAATAAAAATACACAATAAAATATTCTTTGAATTAAAATCTAATAAGAAGTTCAAGATAGAAATCGAAAGGATTTATTACACAACTTCAACACATTTTATAAACTAGAAAATAAATTTTAAACTATGCAGCTTGCAGGATATATTTTGAAGTCCCATACAAAATTAATAAAAATTTGTGAAAACTTTTTTAAAAATACATTTGCATATAAATTTTTTTTTTTAATTTTAAAAACTGCATATGCAAAAAAGAAATCGGACATAAAACAAAATTTAAAATTAGTACAACCTCCCGTTAATTAATATCAACTCATTCATCAGTTGCCAAGGTGGTTACAATCTTTCAAGTTCAAAAAACAATCTAAAATAAACTCAATCATATCTTTTTTTATAAGAGGGACAAACTTGGTGGTGGGATTTTAATGGATCTTATAACTCCTTTCTCTACATTTGGAGCATAAGAATGCCAATCAAAGCAAATTAGTTCCCACTTTCTTCAACTATCTATATGATAGGGTTAGCTTTAAAATAAGCCTTTAAATGATATACACACATTACTGCAGATCATACAAAAAAAATAAATACTATCTCCGAATTCAAAAATAATTATATCTCTTTTGGATACAGTTTTTATTTTCTGAGATAGCAGGAATCGTTTGATTATTTATTTTCATCATATCTTGAAACAATGCCTTTTAAATAAATGGAATGCTGATATAAAACTCAAAGCTCAGAGACCAAGCATTCATAATTGGTATGGAATCAGACTAAATTATAAATTAACTGTTAATTTAAGAATTATCAGATTAAGTATTTATTTAATACAATATTTTAATATTGAAAATAATTTAATATTAAAATATTGTATTGCTAGCAAAAAATAATACTTATAAATGCATTATTTTTGTTAAAAATTACGCACATATATGCATAATTTTTTTAAATTATGCACATAAATGCACAAAACTTGAAAAACATCAGCACATCAGGAAGGGAATGGGGAAAAAAAAATAAGGATTTAAGAATTCAATCTTTAGAAACATTAAATAAATCAGGTTAAATAAAAATGCATATTTAAAAAAGCGTAGGAAGTTAGATGTTCCAAGAGTAGGAAGTTAGAATTTTTTACTCTCATCAGTAATCTAAAGGTTAAAATTATCTAATTACAATGAATTTGGCTAATTTTTAATAGATATCAAAAAGCAATTTTTTGAAATATGAAAAATCCATCAATAAAAACAAGATGAAAAAAATGAATAAATTACCATTCCTAACAGAAGTAGACGGCTGAAGTTGTCCATTTCTAACCTGCTGTTGAGATAATTGAAATGCTGATGAGATCAGTTGCAGGGCTTTCATGTACAGAAGTAATTGCACAGCCTTACGACAGCCTTCACTCATTGTCTGATCTGAACTCTAGAATAATAATTAATTAATTAAAATTTGAAATAATAAAGAAGAGCAATGATTACCAAAACAAAGTCATTTTATGGTTTGAAGAAGAACAGTCTCATTTTTGTTAACATTTTTTTTTCTTTTATTCCTCTATATCAATATAAAATACTACAAAATTAAATATCTTTATAAAATTATATTGATTGTTATATTCATTTATACAACAAATTAACTATGCTCATTGAGTACTGCTATCATGATAAATTTTATTTCACCTACAATTTTGAGCACAAATAACTTTTCAATATATTACAAATAATGCTAAAACCTTTTTATTTTTATTTGAAGGAATATTAAAAGGGATCTGAATGAATAATACTTTTCAAAGTGAGAATTTTCAGATACAATAAAGAAGACAGGTTCAAAAACTCTCATACAAATTGAAAAGTTTTTACCATTTTCTCTCTTCTTTCTAATGGATCAAAGATAAATCAGTTATGGCAATTTCGAGGTAAATAATATTCTTCGCTTGCAAACCTGAATAAATAATAAAATCATAGACTATTAATCAAATTCATGAGCCTTATTTAGGCACATGAATTTGAATTAATTGTCTATGATTTTGAATGGATTCATATTCAAAATCCTAGCATTCACATGTTTTCACATCTTGCTATTAATGTGGTCCGTGTAATGCAATAGCCTTACAATTAGTGCTACAAACTTAGTGTTCATGATGAAGGTTAGTTCTTTAATGTTCAAACCACTTTCAAGGGTATGTTGTTAAATATTTTCCACATAACTACCAAATAAGAATAAAAATCTTTTTCTATTTATTTATTAGCACCTACTGACCAAATGATTTGCCAGAGGTATTGGTAAGATTTAATACCAGTAAAATGATTTAGAAATTTTCATTTTCATGTTTCTATCAAATTGTCAGTCACCAAAACCATATTACTTTAAATGTCTTGCATATGTTATCATCATTGTATACATAAACTTTTAAAAATTGAAGATAAATTTCATGTCAAAGTAAAGCTATTAAAAAATGCAAATTTTTGGTTCATTTACCACCTAAAGTTTATGGCATAACATTTTTTTTATTTATCTGGTAAACTACATATAACATTTAACAGAATCCTTCTTCTTTAGTTTTCTACATTGGTAGAAAACCAGGCGCTTGAATATTTGACGAAACAATGAAAATGGTTTGATTTTCAGAACAAATATAAAATCTATAACAAACAAAAAAAATTTAAAAAAAAACAAAATTACTTCTAAAAGATTCTACGAATTGGTACATTGGTAGAATCTTTTAGAAGGAATTTCAGTTTAAAGTTTTAGATCAGTTAAAAGCTACCCTGCCTTTTAATATCCAAATTAAAGAAATTAAGGAACTTTTTTTGAAAAATATTACTTGAATGCAATTAACTATACAATTGTTTTTAAAAGTCAAGCCAGTATTTTATTAAAAAAAAAATATTGGTATTTTTTAACAGTAATAACTCACACATACATCGTTTGGTGAAATGGAACTGGATAATGCTGATGACAAAGGAGAACTTCTGGTCTTGGCTAACTCCATTATACACTTTACTAAAGCCGAAACAAAGTTCAACTTAGCCAAAGTGTCATTATGTTCCTTCTGAAAGGATAACGAGACAAGATTTAATTGCAGTCTGGTTTTGATTTAAGCTACTAACAAGCAACTTCCAGCATCAAATTTTTTTTTCAAAAGAGACAAATAAGAATGATTTCTACATTCCATTTACTGAAGGATTGCAATTTTTATATCATCCCAATAATAAAGATGTGATATATTTATAGTGCTTTACATGATTTTTTTTATTAAAAAAAACTTTTTATGTATAATACTGTTAATAAATCGATATGAAAACTATTGATTATGGTATATTTAATTCACAAATTTCTAAAAATAGTATAAGGTAAATTGCAAAGAAATAATAATTTACATTGAGACCTTAATCTAACTTCAATGTACATGGATTTATATATTTTCTTGGAAGTGGTAAAACTTTTCCTATTTATTTTGAAAAGAAATATTCATATTTTAAAAACAGATATTAGATTATCGTATCTTAATATAAAAATATTCCATTTTGTTCATATTTTTATGTTTTATAAATTATTTTAAGTTCAAAATATTATATATTTAAAAATAAGATCTATTTGTTGTATCAGTAATCTGGTACAAAATGTAAATATCTGTTATTACTAGATAATACTTGTAACTTAATCATTAATGGCAATCAAAATTTTATCAAATGATAGAAAAAACTCTTTGCCACAAATAGCAATAATAGAAGAACAATGAGAATTTCTAAAGTATAATCTTTTATGTTCATAACTGTCAATTATTATATTTTAAATTGTGATTTTAATTTTTTTATATTGTATCATAATTCATTAGAGTATATTTTATTCCATAAATTTAAAATTTCATATCTTAAATTTTTTGTATGAATAAAGAAATATTATTTAAATAAATAGACACAGTTTAAGAAAAAGATAAAAATTGTGTTTGGTGTAAATAAATTATCAGATGAGGTTTATTTAATTTATACCATTGAAATGAAATAGTTATTATTTACCTAACTAAATGCTATTAAAAACAGGTACAATAAAAGAGCAAGAGATAGTGCATTTCTTCCAAATTGTCATTTAAAATTAATAATCAAATTTTTGTTAATACAAAAAAAAATCGATATAAATAATTCTCCTTATACATACACCACCTACCTTTTCTGGGAAAAGGTAAACAATCTCATAAGAAAATATGGAAGTTTTCAATATTTTTTGCGATTTGTCTTTTCACTAAACTAAGCTCAATGACTATCTTGGAATATTTTGAAAATATCATCCATAAAACTGTTTTTCCATTTCCCTTTTCAATAATAAAAAAAAAGTATGTTGAAGTATGTTATACTATATGCTATGAAATTTATTCAATTTAAAGATTTCAACTTAATACAAATTATCTGCATATATTATTAAAGATTAAAATGAAAATATACTATAGGCATCTACAGATCAAACCTAATATCCCAAAATGGATCTTCCCAATATAAAGCAAGCATGTGAGAGGCAACAAGAAAACTATGAGCTGATTTGAGGACAGGAAAAAAAAAAAAAAAAGATGAATTACTGTTTAAAGTAAATAACAATTAACTGTTTGTTCCCTGATTCAATAAAGTATTCCTCTGTGCAAGTATCAAAAATTACTTATTTTGTAGAAAAAAGGGTAAGGTATGATATGGTGTGTTGTGTTTTATTGGCACAAGGTCCAACTTTGGACAAGCTGCACCATCCACGAAAATTTTTCAATAATTCCCTAATAAAATGTGCAAATGAAAGAAGGATGCATTGTAAAAATGCCAAAAGTTGAAACGATCCATGATTCGGCACAAGAATAAAAATAAATCTCAAATATTAAATGCTATGATAAAAACCAATGGCTTTCCAAAAAGTCAAAGTTTTGAGTGAGGTTTCTCACCCACTAGGTTTCATAAATTTAAAATAGATGAATGAAAGTGAGTGACATGATCCGAAGCAAAATTAGGGCATTCAGTAAGAATACATGCTATAGAACTGATCACTCCACAGTTCATGCAATGAGGGGTCCATTCCCCAGAAAAAAGGGTGAGAGGGAAGAAGGAGATAATCACATTTAGATATAAGATGGTCTCATATTATTTAGAAGTTTAATACTCATCTTTGTGCACATATCCTAAACAAAATGTTATGAATGAAAATAGTTAGTTTTGGATCCAAGAAACAAATTTGCTTAGCACTTTTTTACAGCATACCTCAAGTAGAGTTTCCTCTGGCAATTCTGGTATGAGGAGTCCCTCTAGACTTGAAGGAGAATTTCCATGTGAGTAAAAATGACAAGTAGGAGATGAGTCCACACCCATTCCTCCGGTGTAAGAGTTGCGACGAATCCTCCCCGGTGATCCCTGTGCTCCGCAGCAACAATGATGCTGGCATGACGGCTGGTTGTACAGATACCTCTGTTGTTGCATATTGTATGTCAAGAGAGGAGGGCTTTGAGATGCTGAAATAGCATGAAATACTCATAAGAGAATTTATATTTATATCATTCACTAATCATTTCAGTAAATGATTTTAAAATAATAAGAAAAGAAGAAAACATGTTCTTTGTCATTTAATTCAGCTTAGAATACTTATTGGATTATATTAAGCATACAAGATCAAAGAATTAAAAATGAGAAAATCTAAAATAACAAAAACAAATACTGAAAAAAACATATATATTGATAGAGAACTTTATTACACATTTAGAGAATTAAGGAAGAAACTTAAATGTTTTTTCAGACCTTATTGTCTGTAATTTTGTGCTAGAATCCTTGATGAAAAATCTAATGCAGCTTTGAAGGAATGAAACTGTGACATATATTTTTAAAAGTAGAGATTTACTGCCAAATGTAGTAAATGTAAACTTTTATGTTTCTTTTTATAATCATATATAACATCCCCCCCTTGTGTTTAATATAAATAAATGAAGAGAAAAAATACATCAGCACATTGAACCATCCAAGCCAGATATTTATTAGGGCAAAAAAAAAAAAAATGAATAGAAGACAAATAGTATAAATAATGGAATGTTGAAAAAACATTAGTAATTATAGAATAGAATGAGTAAAACATTTGTTACATCAAACTTGATAGCATAAAATAACACTGATATCTGCTCAGCTACAATAACTGCAAATATATGAACTTATTCAACTAATAAGATAATCCTCAGCTTCCAATAATTAATTTGAATGGCCAATGGTTGATACATTAGCTAAGGGTTAAGAAACGAAGAAAACTTGCAATAGATGATTCTGCAAATATTTTTGCTTTAAATTTATAATATTACAAATGTGTTCTGTACAGGAATAGATATAGCTGTCAATATACAAAATACAATCTCTTTTCCCTTTAATTATTGCTTCTTCATAGCATATATATCATCAGTTACAACACAAGAAATTCGATTTAATTAGCAATAAAATAATAACTGTTAAGAATAAAAATAGAAAGGCGGGGAGAATAAAAATTTTTCAAAATATCCAATAATTAACACATTCAAAGGTAATTTTTATTATAATCATTTGCTACTCTCTAATATTTGTTGTAATTCATAATTACATAAATCATAGAAACTTAAAACTGATTTATTTTCTAATTAGTTATCAAAAGAAATTTGCCACAGAAAAAAATTAATAAATGAAATTCAACTTTTAACATACTAAAAAGTGTATCATCGCTGAAACTATGTAAGTGTACAAAATTTAAAAACAATTAACACATCAAGAAATGAGTTTAAAAAATTGATAGCAAAATTCTATTTTTTTTTTCATATGAAATGTGTGAAAAGAAATAAAAAGTCCTCACACACCTCCCCCTCCACCAAGAGCAAAGTGACCCAATAGGAGACCATTTTCACTCAGTCTTCCAGAACTGCCAGATCGCTGAATGTAGTTCATTCCTTCCACTTCAGGAATAATTCCACCTGTAGAAAATAAGCAGTTAATTAAAAAAACAGACAAACTTTATCATGCAATAAATCCAGCATATATACCATGCAACAATTCCAGCATATTTAAGTGATACTAAGCACAACCATTTCTGCAAATGTTTAATCACAAAACAGATTACTAATCTTCTGAGCAAAATATAACATTAAATTTACATTAACAATTAGTTATTACATTAATTTTGCAGAAATAATGTCAAATTTCTAAATTTCAAATTCAACTATATGAAATTTACAAAAAATTATTTTATCCTAAAAAATTTTCAAAAAACTTATTTCTAAGATTACTGAACTTTTTCCACCTGTTCAGTAATGCAATATTTGCAAAAATTATCACTGTTGTAGAAGTTAATTTTCATCTAGAAGCATTTTGTAAAATATCAGCAAAAACTTTTTGCAAATTTTCAATAATTTTTGTGCATGCTATGTAATTATAAAAATAGCATGATTTAAGTCAATCAAAACAATGTTTCAAGACATTTTAATAAATACAATGCATGGTAATGTTCTTGCATTGAAATTTTCATATCCTAACAAACATACCATGTTTTATGCTTTATCTCGCAGAGAAGAAAAACTGGTTATCAATTTTAGGAGTCTTCATTTCAAATAAATGAGATATTAGAAACAGATTTGTCATGTTGATATACAATCAAGTACCAATTTCCATTTGTCTAAGCTGCAGTTATTATATTCAAAAATATGCAGCAAGATAAAAGGACAAACTTCCCACAAACATGATTTAAAATATGATGCATATTTATAATTCCAAAACTATATGTTTAATTCTATTTGGCTATTTGCAATTTTTAGCAATTTTGCTCATATGGAGATTGACACAGTTCAGATTTCCCACCATCTTAATCCAGAAATTTGGAGGAAAAGTCACACACCAAATTTCCTCTTTATAGATCCATGTAATTTTTAATTGTTCTATAAATCCAAAAAATACAGACTCAAAAGATTCAACCAAATCTTGTTGGTATTTTGGTGATCATATTCCAATCGATTTGAAAATTTTGCATATGAATACGTAAAAGTAAATAGGATAGATGAGCCCCAGATCACTACACATTGTCAAGAAATTAAACTGGATTCAAGTTGCCTTCATTTTTATAGCTATGTTAACTGTTATTCAATATTTTGATTTTTATGACAGTATCTCTGGAAAAACAATTTTGATTTGCTCTCTAATGATTATATTTTATAGAAATATTCTTTTGAATTAAAAAAAATCTTGGGAATTCACTATTACTCAATTCCTCTTTTAATTAACGAAATAAAATGATAAGAACAGGAATAAAAGACTCAACAATCTCTGAAATTAAGAGGATAATCAAAAATTACAACTGCATCATTTATATTAATAATATGCAATGAATCAACAATATAATAAATAAAATAACTATCAAGCATAACAATATATAATTTTAAAATGATAATTAAATAAAAGTCATGTATTGTACTTTATACAAATAGCATTTTCATATTAAGAAATGAATTGACAACATTAGAAATATGTCTGTCTGTTGTGGAACATACTGTTTTGTGTTTTCAGCTTATATGTGATAACAGAGGAACCGCAGATCAAATATTTTTTTAACAAGTAATCACCAATCTCCTTTTCTTGATTGGGCACCAATTCTTCACTCTTTCTATGGGTTTCTAAAACCAATTTCATTTTTTACTTTAAGTCATGTGAAATATCAGGTCATTTTAAACAGTGGCTCAATTTTAAAGCAGCTTTTGAAAATGCAACTTTTATTATTATAAAAAATATCAATCAATATGACATTTCAAATTATTAATACAGATCAAGCCCTGATTTCAAAACTTTGCAAGCAACTACCAGTTGATGAAATTATTTGAAAGATAAAATATTTTAAGTAGTAATGAATTTTAGTTTTTTACACCAATATTATAGATAATCAAAAATTGCTCCTATTGTAATTTGGCATAAATCAGCTAGCTTTATAGTGAAATTGTTTTCAAGCTCTCTATAGCACTTGCAAAAGCATCAATAATATAAAAATTTAAAATCATTAATCATGAAGATAAATCCTTAATAATACAACTACAGCAATGGGAAGGACACTCCACCAATGAAAATAGAGAATCATTCTGATCACAATACTATCTATGAGGCATTACATACAATTGCTTTTAACTTGGATTCCAGTATACTGATTATATACTATCCGAAGACTATTATTAAATTAAAAGATCATACTACAGATGTTACTGGCAAATACATGTTTGAATATTCTCAGCAAAAATTGCATTGAGGCAAGAAATGTCTCAATGCAGAAAGCCCATTGAAGTATGATGCCAGCATTTAAAACTTAACTATTCTGCCTCTAAAAATATTTCTTTTAAATTAATTAAACAGTTGCCTGCAGAATAATATTTTGAAATCCAAACATTCTGACTCATCTTGTTGAAAAATACTTTTATTTTCAGAGGCAAAAATAATTGGGTAGTTGTTTTTTGGTAAATGAGGCCATTTGATTTAAAATTGCAATTATGGGAAGTTAGACTATCAGTTCATACTTGGCCATAAATCTCTGGTGTTGAATTCGGGGAGTGTCATAGCTCGTCCAGCACTGAAAGTGGCTCTGAGGGGGACAGCCATATTGTTCCTGAAATCTAAGCCCCGCTGGGTACAGTTTTGTCGGAGGTAGGGTTCACAGCGTCTTAACTCTCTGGAAGGAACGGGAGAAACAGAATGGCTGGGCACATTTAGTGGTGGTGTCGATCCTAGAGGGATAGGAAGGGAGGAAAGCCATGAAAGGAAAATAAGGAGGGAAAAAACGCATAAATGCTAATATGAAGAATAAAATTCCTAAGGTAAAAAAAGCACAGCTTTGCAATACTAGTAGAATTATTAAATAACTTATTTAAAAATAATAATTCAAAATAAATTGTGTATTTGTAAATATCTTTATTAAATTATTACATTTATGTCCACTTTTATATTTAAAAAATTAACTATATGCATGTTATAGAACTGTTTCAAACAGCAAAATTCTATTCATTGCATGTAAGATAATTCCTAAAGAGGATTTTTTAAATATACAGAATGCTGTTAACAGTCTATCACAAACTAGAATTTCTAAACAACTCAGGCAGTTAGATACTAAATATAATATAATTTTTTAACGGTTTGAAAACAAAAAAATGCATTTAGTACAAAAATCTTAAAACTGTGATTTGTAATACAACTATAGAGTAAAATGAAAATTATGAATTCTAGTTTCTTGTCTGACATGCAAGAACTATTCAAATTCTATTTCTAATCTTATTCACCAAAAAAAAAAAAAAAAAACTATCATTAATATGATTAATATGAAAACAACAATTCTTGAATTTGATATTATGAGTAAATATGAAAAAATATTTATACAAGAAAACACTGAAACATTTTATTTTTAAATCTAAAAATGATTATAAGATCTGTGGCTTAAATACTTAAATACTATTAAAAACAAGCAAAACTCCATTTTTATAGACAATTGCAGTGAAGTGCAAAGCTGTGCTCTTTAGCAATAAATCAAATCAAACATAAAAAGGACACAACTTTTCAACTAAAATTTCAACATGGTCAAACTCAACTTAAAAGAGATAGGATAAAAAAAAAAGTAAATATTATATTATATTATCATGCACATTTATTTGCGATTCAGAAGGAGTAATTGTTTTAAAAATCAATAATATGCATATATCTTTCAACTTGGTAGAATTTTTTTTCTCTCCACCAGGTCAGGATTATTTACAAAAATTAATTTTAAGAAAATAGATGCAGAAATGCATTAGATATTTATGAATTTCATTCAGAATAAGAAGACAAATGTAATCATAAAAAAGAATCAGTACAAGATAGGAAAATTTGATGAAATTAAGCAGAGAGTAAATGAAATAGAAAGTATGCAAAATTATAATAAAAGTTGTTTGTGAATGTGACACTCCCCAATTCAACTACAGGTATATATATGTATTGATGGATAGAATATATATGTATTGATGGATTAGAAAAAACTGTTTTGTAATACAATAAAGATCAACCATTTAAACAAGGAAATAGTTTAAAAACATTGTTTGCAGTTTAACATCAAAGTAAATGAAATTATGGTGCTGTGACATTGCTTTTTAAAAAAATTACAATAAAAAACGTGTCACTTAAAGTTGGATCAATATAAAATTATTTTTGACACTATGGTGAATTTTTAAAACAGGAATTTCAGGAGAAAACCAACCTGATCGTCTCAGAGGAGAACCAGACAAATTCTGAGGAGGTGTTGCTTGGTGACGCCATCCGGTGGGAGTTTGGCGTCCAGAACCTGGAGGTGGGGTGCTACCACTGAAGCTCCTGAGACGACCACCAGCAGGTGGAGTTCCAATTGTGAATTGAACTGGAAAAGAAAAATATTTGAAATAGTTTCAACTACATTTTATTTTAGAAAATAATGTAATTAAATATAGTTGTTCTCATTTACAGAAGAAAATAATAATAATAACAGATTAATTTTGTATTTCTACAAGAAATAGAGATATTGTTTTCAAGAACATCTTGTTAGCTAATACAAGAAGACCCGATAATGAGCAACAACTAGATTAAAAAAGAACTATAATGAGATTATGAAATCCAACCAAATTTATTTCAGCATTTTTGAAGGTTTTAAAAATATGGAACCATTAATAATAATTCGTATTAGCTAGAATCGTAAATAAATGCTTAAGTATAGGAAAAAATTAATAAATTTGCAGAATATATATCATTTTGAAACTTTTAAACTAGAAATATTACATATGTTTCTTTTGAATATTTAAAGGTTAAAATTTATTAATTCACTTTTATATTTAATAAAGGCCTCACTAAATATACATGCCCAGAGTCTGAAATCTTGATTTCTAAATAATGTTCTGTGCAAATGTATTAGATACGTAAAATATTTATAACATAGTAAATGCCAAATTACAAACTATAATTCTACAACATAATATCTTACAGATTTAACAAAGTAAACAAATAATGAAAATGTTGTACGAAATTATTTTTATCCTAAATCTTCCCAAAAAATAATAATTCTAACAGTTCATAATACTAAAAATCAAACATGGGTGTATTACTAAAACTTTAAATTATATAAATAATTACACAGGCTTTCTTGTTTTAAGAACAATTATACAGAAAAGGGGAGATGAAGTATTTTCCTCTTCCCAATAGTAAACAGTATTTTTGTCATATTTTGTCTATTTATACTATAAAGAAAGGAAGAAAAAAATCTGACTGATAAGTTTAATAATTGAGCATTAATTTAATAATTTTAATATTTTTTTTTTTTTGCTTTTTAATAAAGCTAGTTACAAAACAAATTAATCTAACTGACAGATTTTTGCACCTTCCTAAATATGGTTTTTAATATTTATATTTGGTCAATTGATTCAGCACACACATAACAGAAGATCCAAACATTCATTATTTAAAAAATTTTCTAAGAGTACAGAGGGGAGGAGAGACAATGAAATAATTTCATTACTTTTCTTTTTAACAAAAATACCTGTGAATACTTTACCTGTAGGTGGGGTGAAAGAATTAATGTCTGTAAAACGAAAAACATCACTTCCTGTTGAATTACCAGATTCTCTCCTCGTCCTTTCTGCAGAAGCCGCTCCTATTTCCTACAAAAATTGAAGATGTTTGAGTAATGTTTTTTTTTAATTGATACTTTCACTCTACAAAAACCATGTCTTTCGTTCCATGAAATTCAAAAGATAAGCATGCATATCAATGAAAATATAAATAGCATGAAACTTTAAAAGAGTGGTAATACTCAGATGCTTTCTCTGATAAAATAACAATAATAAAATAAATATGACTCTATTTAAAAAAAAAAAAACATTTTAAAATTTATTTTTATGTTAAAAATAAGAGCAATGAATAAAAGGTACATATCAATTTTGTCAAATTCAAACAGACAGTTTAACAATCTTTCATAACAAGTAACATTCATAATAGTTTTGTCTGTTTTTATTCCAGTATATCAGATGAATAATCATGTAAACTTAAGGAATACTTACTATTTCCTAAGAAATGCTTTTTTATTATTATTTCAAAATATTTTCTGAAAGAAAACTAACTTCTGAAAATTATTTTCATTCTATTGTGTTTAAATGAGGTTGCATTATGATATTTAAAATAAATGTCTCCATTTACTGCCCTTTATTTCAATTTCTAGAACTAATTAATGTATTAAAAGGATGATTTAACAATCTTTCATAACAAGTAACATTTATAATAGTTTCGTCTCTTTTTATTCCAACATATTAGATGAATAATCATATAAACTTATGGAATGCTTACTTTTTCCTAAGAAATGTTTTTATTATTATTTCAAATTATTTTCTAAAAGTAAACTAACTTCTGAAAATTATTTTCATTCTATTGTGTATAAATAAGGTTGCATTCAGTATGATATTTTTTTTTTAAAAAAAAACATCAATTTATTGCCCTTTATTTCAGTTTCTAGAACTAATTAATGTATTAGAAGAACATTAAAAAATGCTTCTAAATTTAATTTGTTATGTCATTTTTAAGTACATTACCATATTGCCATTGATGAAATTTACTTACTTTGCAGGTGGGTGAAGTTCCAGGAGAAACCATTTTCTTAGCCATATCAAAACCCTCCTGTGGTGAGGAAGCTGGAGTGTTTTGGAGGCTGTGCTCGATTTGTTCATAGGCATCCTTCTGTGTGGGCACAGGCACAGGATCCACCAAGTGAGCTGTCTCCGATATCTGCATGGCACAGGCACCCTCGTTCTCAGAGGACATCTGGGAGGCTTTGTAACGAACAGCTTTGGTTGAGAGATTGATGTTTGTGTGTAGCGTAGATTTTTTGAAAGCTTTATTGGTGACTGGGATTTTGGATGGGGACCTTATAAAATATAATGCAATTATGATCAACAAAAAACATTTTTAGATGAGTTTTTGAAAAATTTGTATATGGCATTTTTTTAAAAAATTTAAACATGCTTTCAAATTACCTTCAAAATCTATAATTATCAATATTAAAGAATTTTTAAATCAATATCTTTTTTTTAGATTCACAACCAAGAGCTGCCACAGATATGAAATCCAAATATAGTTAATCAATTAGCTAATAATTAAGTTTGCAAGAAAGAGAGTCTACATATTAAAATAATATATTCTCATCAGAAGCAAGCAAGTGTAAAAAATTTTAAAAACTCCAGTACATCTCAGGAAGTGGGTTAAAAATCAATTATAAAATTCATACCTCGTAAACATGAAGCATATGTAACAAAAAGTGTTTAAATGATTTAATAAAAGTATTTATAATTATTTCTTATATTATTTCACTTTTAAATAATATTATATCAAACAAGGCTTTAAAAACAACTAAGTTATGAAAAGCATGCATTTCCTTATTTTTAGTTTTTTAATTTTTGAAAGAGAGCACATTGATTTTGAAAATAACAAAGGTTTAATTAAAGACACTTGAAGTTTGCCATTTTGCAGATAATCAATGAAAGAAAAAAATTTATAGTAAATACTCAGAGAAAAAAAAAAAGAGAGAGATTCTTACAGATTAGGATCACTTAGTTGGTGCTTCATTGGGCTATTTTTATTGACTTCATAATCACCTGAAAGAGATTTTTAAAAATACAATGATTGGAGATATTTCTATATATCTGAAGCAACAACTGTAAGTAATATCAAAATGTCACTTATGACAAAATAAGAAAAAAATATTCTAAATTATAGGTTAATAAATATTAATACTTATTTGTAGTTTTGTAAAAAAAAAAAAGTCTTAAAATCGATATGACAATTAACATTTTGATCAGATGCCTGAAGTACTAATTATAAATACAGACCATAGTTTAGTAATGGATGAAAAAAATTCAGTTGCTTTTATAACCAAAAAGAGACCTTGAATAGTATGCAAAACTATTGATCAAATAACACCAATTCTATAATTCTTATTATATAAAATATCTCAAAGTATTACACATGAACAGCAAATTTTCAACTATAAAATTGTCTGAAAAGGATAAAACTATAATTGTCATCTTATAATCAAATTTTAAAGTCAAAAATAAAACTTTCAACCATAAAATTGTCATAGTCAAAAAGTTTTTAAAATTAAGAGATGGTACCATCAATTTAATATCCATCAGAAAGCACTTCATACATGTATAAAATAATGGCAAAAGCAATAGCTGATAAACACATAATTATAGATCAAAGAGAAAATAAAGGAAGTTGAATTTCTTAAGCTTTTCTAATAAAAATAGCAATGATTTGTTTCACTTACAAAATTTGGTTTCCTCTCCCAAGTTTGAAGGAATTACTACAAAATCCTACAAAAGAAAAAAATTTAATTATAAGCAAATTATAATGAAAAGACATATTTACAATTAAAATATTTTCCACATAAATACTATTGATAATCTTACAAAAATTCTGTATTAATAATAAAGATGAATGAATGTGAATACATGTGACATCATACATACTAACATTATATAGATCAAAGTAATTTAATTTGATGATACCAAAATTACCATCTATAATTTAGAGGGTAGAAATGTACATCTTATAATTTTTAATTACAATGTTAATTAATTAAAAACTAAGATAAATTCTGTAGTATTCCCATCATAACTACTGGAAATACTACTAAATAAAAATTACTAGTCTTTAACACTGCTTCAAAATTCAAAAAATTGTTCTTTTTAATATCAATTAACTAATATTCTACAGTTCAGATCAATTAATTTTCAGGATCTAGATTTAACACACACATATTGGAGAGTAGAAATGTGCATCTCACAATAATTTTATTTTAATTAATTAAAGCTAAGATAAATGAAATAGTTAAAGATACCAAAGATAATCTAAAATACCAAGAAAAATCTTTCTAATGATATCAATTAAGTAGTTGTGAAAAATTATCCCCCTTTTGTTTAATTTTCAACAATTGACTCTAATGCTCTCCTGAAATCAAAATCCTTATGGTTATTTAACATTTAATTAATCTAATATTTAATTGCATGATTTTCTAAAATTGTTGAATGCTGACGAAGAATTCTGTTTAAAATCTGTGTAAGTGACCAAATGAACAATAAATTTATAATAACATGAAATTCAGAGCAGAGATAGAAAAGCACTACAGTGATACGGGATTTGTCTCCATTAGAAAGACTTATATACAGAGTAAACAGAACAGAAATAGCATTATTTTAATGTCTGATAATTTGGCCAAATCCTGAGCATAAAGCAATGTCTAAATGACAAAAATAACGTAAAATATAACTAATATCATTGGCAAACCATGTAGTTGCAAAAGCAAATGTTACAATTATAAAAACAGAATGTATCATTCCAAGCAGTCAATTAGTTCACAATATGAGACATCTGAACAGCAAACCCTTGAAGAGGATAGAACATGATTTTGACATGCAAGCAATATGAATATGAAAAGAAATGAGGGGTCACGGTCACTTGAATGGATATAATAAGTATGCAATACCAGAAAAAGAAAGAGGAATTTCTGTAAAAAGAATTGTGAACTATCTTTAAAATAGTACATATAGTATGTATGAGCACACGACTCGTCATTGATTAGAAAAACATTGCAATAATAATACACTGAAAAAAGTAATACAAATTTTAACATAGCATTCTAATAAGGTTTCTTTAAAAAAATGTAAAATAGGTAATGATATTAGCAATATTTATTTCAAATTATTTTTTAATAAAACTGTGTCAACAAGGAAGTAGTAGATTTTATTGTTCCAGGGAGCCAAATTGGTTACAATCAGTAGGAGTTCTGATGGCAAGACTATAAATAACCTCATGATTTCCAAAAAAAAAAAAAAAAAAAAAAAAAAGTTGACTCTTTGATTTCTAATGAATAGTGAATATAAATGTTCACTTAATTTATAATTACAGATGAGAGATGATAGTTGGAGATTCCTAACAAAAGTCACCAATAAATATCATGTTTCCAAGTAAAATAACCTCCAAAAAGGTATATAAATATAATATCCACATGAAGAAAAAATCATATACTGATGTACTTGAGAGAGACATCTTTCAGCTAAAAAGAGAATGCCCATTCAAATTTCATAAAGATCAATGTTTTATGATGCTACTTGCATGAATATTAGAATGAACAAAATGATAAGAATATATATGAAACCATTTCAGCATTATTTTGTGATTTGCACAATGCGACTGAGTAGTAGATTTTATTATTAGGTTTAATAGTATTTAGTATAAAACTAACCAATCATCTGAAACTAATTTTGGATGTTTTATGTATTTTGATAAGTAATGCATTCCTAGACTTCTGAATAACAGAATATGGATAATAATCAAGAGAAAATGATGGTTAGGCATTCAAAGTTGCATAAAGGGAGAAGATACTACTGAGAAATAATGCAGAAATTTAATGGATGCTACATAGATGAATTTATAATGGATTTCCTGGTTTGCTTACCTGCTCTATTGGAGAGGGGGGAGAATACCTTTGTTCCAAATTAGAACACAAAGTAGAATTATTAAGAGGGGACATTGAAGATGATGTCTGAGCCATTTCCTCACCACCCCAGCCTGGTCCAGGTGATTCACACGGTGATATAGGACTGCTGGGAGATGCTTTAGGAGAGACAGAGCGCCTAGAAGGTACAGGTACTGGAGAGCCTAGAATATAGAGAGGAATTAATCATTTGTCTACAGTCAAATCAAGTTATCAATATATATATATATATATATATATATATATATATATATATATATATGAAGTAAAAAGTAATTTATTACATTTCAATGATGAAAAATAATTACACTATACTAAAAACGCATGGATAGAAATTTAAAATTTTACTCACTACTTCTTGGCACAGGTTTCAAGAAAGAATGATTGAAAAGTTCATCTAAAAATATAAAACATATTTTTACAAAACAATCAGCATATATTATTACAAATCATCATTTTGTAACATATATAAAATGATGCACATTAAAAAGGAATACATCAATTCTTTTTTGCATTGCATACACACATTTAAAATTTTAACAATGATCCAAGATTTTAATAAAACAAAATATTTAGAAGGTATTTTCAATTTTTAAATATTTATTAATAACATACTTTTAATTAAATTGTTTTATTGTTAACATACTTTAAAGAAGAGCATTTCAGGAACTTTGACACCAATCATTTAGAGGTGATCGCATAATAATATAAATATCAGTCATAAGACAACATTCTTGTTTAATCACACATACAGCTTCTAGTATATATTTCACTTCTTAATGCTAATTTCTACCCATTCAATTGATTAAAAGAAAACTAATTAACCTATATTTTCTAGCAAGGTTATGCATGTTTCGCTTAATATATATGCATTGCATGAGTTACAAATTAGTCAATTAAAAAATGATATGAGTTTATGAATATGGTAAGGAGACTCAACTTTAAAAATAAAAAAAAATACAAGTGAATCTCTATGAATAATGTTTCTCACAAAACTGAAAAGTCAATTTAATTGAGGAGCAATATAATACTAAAATGTAGGTATTAGTGAATATAATGCTAAAATGTAAGAGTAGAATTTTAAACAACTAAGTATTTAGGACATAAAAATACATAATAAAGGTTAAAATGAGAAATTATACAGTATTTTTGGTTAATTAATATTTAAGATATTTTTAAAATTTACATATCTTTAAAAGTTTTCTATTGAGATTTTTACAAGCATTAGTTGAACTACAATTAATAAACAGAGTAAAATTCAACTCAGAATATGTGGGAAAATATTCTATGCAGTTGTTTAAGAATTAATTAAGTAATAAAATAGGAATCCAAAAATAATAAATAATATACAATTTTTACAATACTATGCAATAAATATTATGTCATTTTTAAATGTTTATATAATTAATGAGATTTTTAAAAATGTGTAAAATATAACACCATTTATATCACAAAAATAAATTATCTTAATAAAATATACCAGCAGTACTTTAATTTTTTTGAATAACTAGCTCATAATCAAAAATGAACTGCAAGCATTTACCAAAATCCATCCGGTCCTTTGCATCTCTCTTCATCAATCGAATGAGTAAATCTGTTAATTCAGAGGAAGTTTCCTCAGGGATACTAAAAGGGGAAAAAGTTATAATAACTTTTAAGATCAAAATAAAATACAGATATTCATTATTATGAGATAAACTAGAAGTAAAACCTAGATTCTTAGTCAAATATGATTAATCAAAGCTGCAATCATATATGATTAATCAAAGCTGCAATGTTGTTTTACACTACTGTAGTATCCATACATACGTACGTGTGTGTGTGTGAAAGAGAGAGAGAGAACAAATAAAAAATTTCGAAAACATGCTTTCATTCGTGACTGAAAAGAAATAATTTCTAGTTTTAATTTAGTTTCCAATTTAAAATATAAAAATATCATAAACTTGTAAAATCGTTTTTTAAGGTAAGGTAATAATTAAATTCTGAAAATAATATATTACTGTAGACAACACTTCAGCATATAAAAATTCAAAACTCTAGCACATCAGAAAGTAAGTGAAAAATTTATTTAAAAAAACTTGTTTCTGTATACATGAAACAAGTCACATTAAATGAAGAAGCATAAAAATATACAAAGATTTTATTTTACAAATACTTACTTTGGAGTCAAGTTGGCATTTTTTTCATAAAAATTTTTTAACATCTGTGGATTATGTGCCTGCAAGTAAAAATAAGTCAGAAAGAAAGAGCTAACAGAACAATCATATTAATAATAATGATTCATTCACAGAATTTACAATGAAGTTACTTAGCAGCATGGGGATACATTTTGGAATGCAGGAAAACAACTTACAGTAAATGGTGCTCTCCCTGTCAAACATTGAAAAACGATTGTGCCAATACTCCAAAGATCAGCTTTAGCATCATACTTCAAGGACATTATGACCTCTGGAGCCTAGGAAAATAAAATAAAACCACTCTTATACTTCACGACTTGCCATAAATATAACTTATTTTTACAAAATATTAACTAGAACTTTCACTTGCTAAAAAGTAAGAAAAATTTTGACCTTCAAAAATGTGAACACAGTCATTTTTATACCATCTTAAAATTCAAAATATATATTTCTAATGGCATAAATTTCATTATTGCATAACTTTCCCACTTATTTTGAGGAACATTTAACTGCACGTGTTTTTTTTTTTCTTTCGTAGAGTTAAATTAAAAGCCAGGGTCAATATTCAAGATTTGCAGACTTATAAAGCAAACATCACAAGAGCACTTTTTAAATAACCTTTTTATTTAGCTCTTAATTTTGTAAATTAACCTTTAATTTTTTCTCAAAATCTATTTTTATTCCTTATACCTTCAAATGTAGTTAAGAAGTTAGTAGAAACTAGAAAAACAGGATGGTTCATTGTATATAAAGAAGCAGCTTTACCCCATGTAATTTTGATACCTTTAAGATTTTGGTTTGAGCAGACAATGTAAATTATAAGTAAAATATTGATTCTTTTTTAATAATTTAAATATTCTTGTATAGAAAGAGCAGTTCATTATGATAATTATAATTAATTTATAATATTAAATATAAAACAATAGATGAAAAGAGAATAAAATTTTTGAAAAAATAGATACAAATAATTTTTTTTTCTATTTCTGTCAAAAATTGCATTTGAACACATGCAAGGAATAATCATTTAGAATAATCTGTAATTTTTGTTGCAAAAGTAAAAAAAAAAGGGGGGGGGGCTTTGAGATGAAATCGACTGCTTCAAAAGTGGATGCATATGCTAAAATAATATATACCCCTCTCAAAAAAAAACTTTTTATTATTGTAGAGATTGATAATGCAAAAATATTTTTTAGTTTTTAAAGATACACAATATATGTCTAATAACCTGGAAATAAAACTCTAGATACGAAAAGACGAACTAGTTAAATAAATAAAAATAGCTAGATATCTAAGCCTAAAATTCAGCATATCTGAGTAAACTACAATAGAATGTGGGTTTTTAATCTATTAAGATTAATTATGAGAAAATTATCTCAATTTTCATTTCAGAAGTTTGGCTTTCGATAAATTAACTCAAAGGAAAACTCACCATATACATGGGGGATCCACATAGTGTTGCTGCCATTCCACCATCTGTTAAAAATCGAGCAAATCCAAAATCAGCAATTTTCAGAGTTATTTCTGATGGAGGTGGATCAGGTTTTCCTGAATGGCACAACAAAATATTCTGAGGCTTCAGATCTCTGTGCACAACTTCCTTCTGATTCAGCACTTTCATGGCTTCCGCTAATAAAATTAAGCATTTAATTTGAAATACTTTTTTCAAAAAATATAAATTTCTGTAATTAAGGTGAAAGTGTTTGGCAATTTCAGCTTAACAATTTTAACAGATGAAATTCTTATAGAAGTCTAAATCCTTCAACAGATTTCATACACTATTACTGAGATGGACATATTTTTTTCTGATATTATAATATCTCAGCTTTACAGAAATTTTACTCTGTTACAATTTGATTTAATATAGTCGTTTTTAAAAATATGAAAAAGAAATGACTTCTCGTTTGTTTATAAATTCATTTTATCAAGTAATTAATGAAGTAAAATTCTGTTTCAATGACCCTCCCCCCCTTCCAAAAAAAATATCTGAGTAATACATTATTGTTTCCAACACATAGACAAAAGTGTTTATGATTCATTTAACACTGTGCATGCCACTTTTAAAACTTTATAAATCTCAAAATTTTTATTAAAGGTTTTTGAAAAGTTTTAGGTTTCTAAATGAACAATTATTTGCTTGAGAGTTTGGAGGGGAATTCCATGCACAACAGGAAAATTCCAAGATACTAATTAATTACTGAAGTCAACTATTTCAATCAATCAATCCAAATAAACCAATTCCTTTGAGTCACTTTTATTGATACTAGTTCTGTGACGATAAGATAATAAACACCAAAGTTACAAAAGTGTCCATTCCTTTTCTTGATGACTGCACAAATTACAAATCCTGGAAGAGAAGGTTAATAAATCCTTAAAACACTATGTTAATTGCAGAATTATAAGATGGTAAATATGAAAGATCTATCAACCCATTTCATACTTTGGAAAGGCAAAAAATTAAAAATATAAAAAACAATGTTTTTACAAATTAAAAATTTTGGAAGAAAAAAAAACCTCTGCCAAGTAACATATTATCAAAAAGTGAATAAGCATCTTCTTATTCTACCAAAAAATTATGTATTTTCATAATAGTAGTAATTTTAATTTTCTAAGGTATGTTATAAATGATAGTGTTATCAAACTTCTTGTCCTAAGTAACTGCCAATGATTCTACACTGTCTAGTTTATTTATGCTACTGTATTGCACAGAAAATATATCATAGAGATTCTTTCATAATTCTCCATTTACATAAATATCAGGGATTTTGATGTGTTGTGAGTTTTGAAGTATGTTGCCCCAATATTGTAATATTCATTAAATATTAGCTGCCTTTGGCATAACAAATTATTAAATGATAATTTTAGTAACCTTTTGGTAAAAGGTTGCTAAAATTATCTACATATTTTATGTAACTCTCAATGGCTTCTTCAGCAAAGTATTTCTTAACTCCAAATTTTTATTAATACATAATGTATTCTTTTAGAAACCATAAACAATTTAGTTTACTGTGTTATGCTTTTATATTAAGTTACTTTCACCACACCTAAAATCGAAACTTCACTTAATACAAAAGCGTTTTTTGCCGAAGCTCATTATGTTTACTCAAAATATGTGGATAGGAAGAAGAATTCAGCACTGTGATTTTATGAGTTTTAAAGAATATTTTAATAGTTTATATTATAATTCAAAATAATTCTAGAATAAAAATTTCTCTGAACAACAACACACACACAAAAAATGCAGAGTGTTACTGCAAGAAAACCGTTTTCGAGATATAAGAGAAATAACATATTTTTGTGCATCTAGCAATACCATAGAAAAGGGTAATGTTATTTAAAAATGGTTGCATTTGTATCGGAAATGCATTTAAAAAACAAAAAATCACCACTAATATGATTCTTCGTTAAATCAGTAATCTCTTATCGGATTTTTTAGTTTCGCGAATAGAGTTCTACATTCACAAAGAAATGTAATAATACTGATATAAAGCAAAACAATAAATACTGTTTTTAGATATGGATAGGGCAACAGTAGTTGTTGAGAAAAAGGTCAATATAGATCAAATTATAAATTGATAACTCATAAATTAAAGTAATAACATATTCTAAAACCTTAATTTATTGATGGAAGGCATAATATTATAGAGGAGGTTAGAGTGTACATAGTTAATGAAACCAAAGGAAACAAGACTCACCAATTTGTCGGAGAAAGTGCCGAATAGTATCTTCACTTAAACTACCTTTCACTAAAATAAAGGAGATTCATCATTATTATTGAGTTAAATTTTTCAGTACACATTGTTATGCAAAAGAGAGAAAAAAAGAAAAGAAAAATTCAGTAAAAGTTCATAATGAAATAGCAAACAGTTGCAACTTACGACTTAAATATTCAGACAAATCCCCGCCATTACAGAACTATAAATGAAACGAGAAAAAAATCATATATGAATAAAAATTATGTAATAGGTATAGATAACACAAAAAAATTGCAATAAAAATGTGTTCATTTTCATATTAATTCATATAAGAATCAAATAACATAAAATGAAAAGTGATGATGCATACACTAAACAGTTTTAAGGTACCAGTAAGAATATTTTCTTTTTGGCAGAATAAGGTAAGAATCATACTGAAACAAGAAAAGGGTGTCAAAAATAAAAATTAAGACAGAAATTCCCAATAACAGGAAATTAATCATTAATTTGCAAATAGGATTAAAAGCTGTTCCTTCATCAGAGCTAAATAAATAAGTAACCCTTGAAGGATTTAAAACTGAATAATTTTGTATACGAGTTGCAACAAAGGAATAAAACATAATCCCCCAATCCCTTAAAAAAATGAAAATTTTATTTAATTTCTTGAACCAAGTTTCCATTTCTGGTATTTTTTGACCTCAGCAAAATTTAATACGGTTTCATTATTATTATTATTGTTTACTTTTTCGAACACTAAGTAATGAGAATAAACGATTTACAGCTTAATTTAAATATTGTATTAATTCAAATGAGATATAATTTACTATTAATTCAAATTAACTTTAATGTACCCACTTAATTACTTCCCATATTCTGGCGATGACAGTAAGCTTTCAATAAATAAATAATGGATCTCCCTCAGGCGACCTTCAAAATCTTATACCCCTTTTAGGTCGCCGTAGAGCAGTACAAGCCCAACTATAATTTTGTATCAAGCTTTAAATCCAATCAGTTGGGAAAAACATGTCCAAAAAAAAATTCGACTTTCAGATACCATTCACATCCAACCATGGATTAATTGGTAAAAAACTAGTCAAAAATCACAAGCAAGATTCCATAAAAATATTAAATTCACGATAAAGGTTAATATTTTGTAACTATTATCGGCAATGCCGTGTAAAGAGTTCCTTGGGATAGCAGCTTTATTAGAGTAAAAAGGCATCAAAAATGGAATTTCCAAACACCGTTAAGCGTATGCTGGGAATTAATCGCCAAGGATTACACAATTCTGTTAAAATGATGGTCGAAGTCGAAGGTTAACATTTAGCAGCTATTATACACCAATGCCATATAAAACTTTCTCTGGGCACAATGACTTGAATACCATGAAATGTAGTAAATGATTTTGTGACTGCAACTGCAGTTTTCTGTCATAGTTTTGTTTCAAACGGTTAAGGAAAAAACGAGTTTTTAAGTGGAAAATTCATTTTTAATCGATATAAATAAAAATGAATATTTGTAAGTCACTTACGTCTTCCTAAACTGTTCATCCGATTGGGATGAAAGTTGGTCAGCTAATTATTTATATTTACATGATGGTTATAGGGATAGTACAATATCTAATTTATATCATATATATCTCTTAATTGCATCTACACTGATAGAAAAAAAATCCCAACACTATGAAGGAGTGTGCTAGATAAACGAAATTTGGTACGCGTGTTTATACATCTGAAAGATGACGTCGATTCAAATTTCGAGCTACGCGCGTAAGTGTGGCGCTAGTAGCGACACTATGAACAAGCAAATGAGGTTTGCTGCAAGGTTCGTGATCGTTATTTACAGTTGAGATTTGACGTAGAGGGTTAATGTTAGTCAAGGATGCCTCTGAGAAGACGAAGAAGCGATTATCAACAGCTCATTGAGTTTGAACGAGGTCGTGCTGTAGGGCTACGAGAAGGTGATTTTTCTTTCCGCGATATTGCTGAAAGACTTGGCAGGAATGTATCCATTGTGCATGAGTATTGGCGGCAGTGGTCAAGGAAAGGTACTGCCTCAAGAAGACCAAGTTCCGGGCGGCCACGTGGCACTACTGAGAAGGAAGACCGTCGTATTCGGCGTATGGCTGTGGCTAATCGTACTGCGTCTGCAGCTGAAATTCGAGCAGCAGTTGGCACAACAGTGACACAACGAACTGTTACAAATTGGTTACTTCAAGGACAGCTCCGAGCCAGACGCCCTGTACAGCGCATTCCACTGACTCCAAACCACTGCCGTTTGCGAAGTGAGTGGTGTCGAGCTAGAGCTCATTCGAGGACGGAGTGGAGATCTGTTGTGTTTTCTGATAAAAGCCGGTTCTGCCTTGGTCGCAGTGATAGCCGTTTGTTGGTTAGAAGGAGGCCAGGTGAACGCCTGCTAGTGACCTGTCTGCGGCCTAGACACACAGGGCCTACTCCTGGAGTTATGGTTTGGGGAGCAATTTCGTATGACAGCAGGAGCACTCTCGTGGTTATCCCACGCAACCTGACAGCAAATTTGGACGTCAGTCTAGTGATACAACCAGTTGTGCTGCCATTCATGAACAGCATTCAAGGGGGTGTTTTCCAACAGGATAACGCTCGCCCTCATACCGATGTTGTAACCCAACATGCTCTACAGAGTGTCGACATGTTGCCTTGGCCTGCTAGATCACCAGATCTTTCTCCAATCGAGCACGTATGGGACATCATCGGACGACAACTCCAGCATCATCCACAACCAGCATTAACCGTCCCTGCATTGACCGTCCAAGTGCAACAGGCATGGAACTCCATCCCACAAACTGATATCCGACACCTGTACGACACAATGCATGCACGTTTGTATGCTTGCATTCAAAATTCTGGCGATTACACCGGTTACTAATGTACCAACATTTCACATTTGAAATGGCTCTTCTCGAACAATTGCTCTACCTGTATTCTTGAAACTTTAATCAATTAAATATGTTACCTAGACAAATGTATTCCTAAAATTTCATTACTGTACAATAAATTTTTTTTCTTGGTGTTGGTTTTTTTTTTTTTTTTTTTTTTTTTTTTTTTTGCATAGTGTGTATTTACCAAGGATTAATAATTTCCGAATAACTCGCCGAGGAGACAATAGATTCTGTAGAAATGTTGAATTCAAATTAAAAGTTAATACTTTGTAGCTACAGTATGCAAATGTCAATCATGACATTCTCAGAGGTACCAATCTTATCACAGATTATGCAAGAAAGTTTGGGGAGACTGTTGGAAAACGTGAGTCAGCAGATTTATATGTTATAACCTTGGAACCCACGCGCTCTGCTGACGTCAGTAGATATTCCTTCCGCCAGATGTTCAGATGCTTGAGAGATTTTGTGTGAGACCGACGTATCGTTAAACGTCGGAAGATGGCCAAATTAATTATCATATAAGCGCGTTGTAAATAATGCATGTAAATATTATCCATTATCATATTATGTCTGTGCCCTAGAAGAAATAAAAAAGGATTATACCGAAACTGCACTCTTTTTCTTCAAACCATATTTACAGAGATGTTTTTATCGATGAACCCGTGGCAGCAAAGGTAAGAGATTATTTACCTTTTATTTTATTGATTTTGGATTAGAAACTCAAAATCTGGCATCCCCTGCCTTGATATTCTTATTTGAGATTGAGAGTGCATTTATAAGATTGAAAAATTTTCGCAAACATACTTGCGTAATTTTCTAATTTGAGATGGATATAGACGCCATTAAAAAGTTAAGAGCTCCTTTAAGGACAGCTCTTACGAGAGTGCTGAATAAAGCATCAGAATTACTAGATAAAAAAATTGAGGATACAGATATTCTTGCGGCACAGATTGTTCTTATAGAACAAAAATACAAAGACCTTAAAGATTTAGATTCTAAAATTTTAAATATTATGCAAGAGGATAAAACATGTACGCAACAAACGTTTGATAGAGAATACGTAGCTATCATAGATTATGAAGAGAAATATTTGGAAACAAAAACGAAACTAGAAAGGCGTTTGAATTTACTTGAAAAACCAAAACGGGAAGAAAATATAACGAAGGACACTTCCAACAATTGCATAAATGGTAATAGAAAAATAAAGTTACCAGAAATTGTATTAAGCCAGTTTAATGGCAACTTAAAGGAATTTCTACCATGGTGGGGACAATTTAAAAAAATCCACGAAGACCCCGAAATAGTGGATGATGACAAATTGCAATACCTATTGCAAGCGACAGTAAAAAACTCGCCGGCCAGAATGCTTGTTGAATCTTTTCCCCCATCTGGTAGAAATTACGATGAAGCCATAACAGCTCTTAAGCAGCGTTTTGGAAGAGACGATTTATTGATAGAAGTCTACGTTAGAGAGTTACTTTCAGTTGTAATAAATAACGCTAACCCTCAAGGCCAAAAGTATTCACTAGTGAAACTTTTATGACACTTTAGAGGGCCAATTAAGGTCGCTGAAAACGTTAGGAGTAGCTAAAGATGATTTTTCTGCTATTTTGCTTTTTCCTCTATTGGAATCCTGCCTCCCCCCTGATTTACTAAGAATTTATGAGCGCACTCAACGCGAATTAACTGCAGAATCTACAGGAAATGATAGGCTAGCGCATTTGTTAAATTTTCTGAAACAAGAAATAGAATCCGAACAGAAATTTGTTATTGCGCGTTCCTCTTTCGACTTAGATAACCATAACAAAAAACCTGTTAGTCATTCGCGAGAAAATAATCCAAGGTCCAGACCATCAGCCACTGATTTAATTAACTCTACTAGACGAAACACTTATTCAGCTGAATCGAAGTATAAGAAATGTGCTTTTTGTAATATGTCGCATTTAAACCAAGAGGATTGTAGGTTCGCGAAGAGTTTAACATTCGAGAAAAAGAAGGAAATACTTTTAAATCGCGGAGTCTGTTTCCGATGTTTAAAATCTAAACCTAGACATATCGAGCGTTTTTGTAAGCATACATTTAATTGTTCAATATGTAAAGGGAATCATTTGCCTATAATGTGTAAAGGTAATGATGAGTTTTCGGAAAATAAAAATAAGGAAAGGAAGTCGGAAGATAAAATTGTTGCGGAGAGTTCTTTAACTAATAAAACATGCATGCGGCAAGTTTATTTACAAACATTAGTTGTTAAAATTCGCGGAAAGGATAAAACTAGAAACATTCGTGTATTAATTGACAGCGGGTCAGAAAGGTCATACATGTCAAAATATGCAGCAGAAAGTATGGAATATGAGGTAATTAATGAGGAATCTATTTTACATTCTTTATTTGGGGGTTTAGAAAAGTCTGAGAGCCATAAAAAATATTTGGTTCATTTAAGTAATGTAGATAACAGTTACCATTGTAATTTTGAAGTGTTAGATCAGGAAACAATCTGTTCCAATATTTCGAGAATAAATTTGTTCCCCTATGTAAAAGATCTTAAATCTAAGAAGATATTTTTAACTGATGTATCGCAAACTTCTGATGATCAATTACTGTATAAATCATCCCCTTTAGAGATTCATTTGCTAATTGGGGCAGATGTTGCGGGTAAGCTGTTAACTGGGTGAGTAGAGGAGCTTAGTTCAGGGTTAGTATGTGTAGGAACTAAGTTAGGTTGGACGTTGATGGGAAAGACGAATGAAATAGAAAAACATGACAGCACAAATACTGTTCTATCCTGTCACGTGAATGACGTAAACATTTCTGATTTATGGCGATTAGATACACTTGGAATTTGTGAACCGAGTCAAAATAAAACTCGCGAAGAAATAGAATTAGCGGCTAAAGAACATTTTTCCCTAACTGTTAGTAGAAACAAAGAAGGAAGGTATCAAGTGCGTTTGCCTTGGGTGGAGGGTCATCCCCCATTAACGAATTGTAAGGACATTTCCGAAAAGAGATTTGTTAATTGTATTAAATCTCTTAAGAAATTGGGGAAAATTAAAGAATATGAAACCATTTTTGATGACTGGTTAGATCAGGGTATTATTGAGGAAGTATCTAGCTCAGAACCAGAACATTATTTACCTCACCGTCCTGTTTTTCAAGAAAACTCTACGACAAAGATTAGGCCAGTCTTCGATGGCTCTGCCAGAGATAAAAATTCACCATCAATTAATGATTGTTTAGAAAAGGGGACCAATTTGGTAGAGCTAATTCCCTCTCTCCTAAATAGATTCAGAATGGGAAAATACGGAGTTATTGCCGATATTGAAAAAGCATTTTTGCAGATTGAGCTCCATGAACAGGATAGGCCTTATTTAAAATTTTTGTGGTGGCAGGAAGGGAAAAAGGAGCAGTTAAGAATCTTTCAGCATAGGAGAGTTGTTTTTGGAATAACCTCAAGCCCTTTTTCACTAGGAGCCACTCTTGAATTTCATTTGAAAAATGCTCCCCCTGTCTACAAAGAAACAGCCCTAAAACTTCTGAAATCATTGTATGTGGACAATTGTGTCCATAGTGTGGGCAGTAAAGAAGAACTGATAAAGTTCATCGAAGAGTCACAGGAAATACTTGGCCCAGCAAAATTTAATTTGCGAGTGTGGGAGCATACCCCTTTTGAAGAATCTGATTTAATAGAAGAGAAATCCGTTTCAGTGGTAGGCTTAAAATGGAAAATAAAAAGTGACTCTCTAACTGTTGACTTACGAGATTTAGATTCCACCATAGAAGATAAACCTTTAACAAAAAGAATCATTTTATCGATTGTGCATAAAATATTTGACCCAATTGGATTTACCTGTCCGTCCACATTACTGCCAAAACTTCTACTACAGGAATGCTGCAAATTAAAAATAAGTTGGGATACTGAATTGCCATCTTACATAGCAAATAAATTTTTGAAGTGGAAAAATCAACTGAAATTTTTAAATGATATTTATATTCCTAGAAGTCTAGATAAAAATGAAGCACTTAGAAATATAACTTTGCATGTATTTTGCGATGCTTCGGAGAAATCGTACGCTACGTGTATTTTTCTCAGGAGTGAAAGTGACGATTCAGTTCATTGTAATTTGATACAAGCTAGATCAAGAGTCGCCCCACTTAAAACAATTACGATATCTAGACTTGAACTGTTGGCCTGTAATATAGGTGCTCGACTATGTCAATCCGTGAAAGAGATCTTGGGATTAGAAGACGTTGCAACACGATATTGGTCTGATTCTAGTAACGCACTTTACTGGATTAAAAAGAACGAAAACTGGGCTACATTTGTTTTCAATCGTGTAAAAGAAATTCGTCTTTTAAGCAACCCAGACGATTGGAATCATATATCCGGACAAATGAACCCAGCAGATTTACCATCTAGAGGCTGTGGTTTTAAAGACCTAGCCAAATCCAACTGGTGGTTAGGACCTCCTTGGTTAAAAGAATCCCCTGAAAATTGGCCCAAAACAAATATTTTTCCAGATGAAAATATTATAAATGGTGAAAAACGTAAAACAATTGTTAGCATTACGAATACAGTAAAGGAGTCTAAAATTTACGACATTTTCTCTTCTTATCCTAAACTTCTTCTAGTTATGTCCTGGGTTTACAGATTTTTAAATAAATGTAAGGTAGAAAAGAGCAATAGAAAATTAGGAAGCATAACATTGGAAGAAAGGAACCTAGCACAACTTTCATTGTTAAAGTTAGTACAACAAGAATCTTTCACTGGACCTCAAGATAAGCGTCTACAAAAATTCCAGTTATTAGAAGATGAATATGGACTTTTGCGAATTAAGACAAGACTCTCATTAAAGGAAGATTTAAAGAACTTTAAATTTCCTATCGTGTTACCCAGTGAACATTCGTTAGTTGAAAAACTTGTTCGCTGGAAACACTGTTCTCTAGGCCATGCAGGTGTTCAAATAGTGATGAGCAACCTCAGAGAAGAATTCTGGATTCTGAAATACAGAAAGACTGTCCGTAAAGTTGTCAAGAACTGTGTTACTTGCAAGAGATTTGACGCACGACCAATAGAAACTCCAACAGCTCCATTGCCAGTTGACCGTATCAGAGCTGCTTCTGTCTTCGAAATTACAGGAGTAGATTTCGCCGGTCCTCTTTATTTAAAGAATAATCAGAAGTCCTGGATTGTCATCTATACCTGTGCAGTATATCGAGCTATACATCTCGAGCTGACCACTTCACTATCTACAGAAAGTTTTCTTCAATCGTTCAGAAGATTTGTGGCTCGTAGAGGAAGACCCACGATTGTATATTCGGATAATGGAACTAACTTCGTAGGTGCAAACAACCTAATCAAAAAGATCAATTGGAGTAAGTTAGCTCAATACAGTACAGTCAACAAGATAGACTGGAAATTCATCCCTCCGTCTGCTCCATGGTGGGGTGGGTTTTGGGAACGCTTGATCGGGATGGTCAAGCGAATACTACGTAAAGTTCTAGGTCAGACGTCCCTCAACTTCGAAGAACTGACTACCATCTTGTGTGACTGTGAAAGTGTCATCAATAGTCGACCACTCACTTATATAAGTGATGATCCTAATGATCTAGAACCTCTCACTCCTTGTATGTTTTTGCAGGAAGTTAAAGAAATCGGTACACCTGAATTAGATCTTCTGGACTCTAAAGCCCTGAATAGAAGATTTATTTATCGACAAAAAATTCGAAGTGACCTGAGAAAACGTTTTCGCTCAGAATATTTGGGACAGTTGAGACAATATGAGAAAAAGACACGAATCTCATCATCCATCAAATTAGGCGAAGTTGTCTTGATATCCTCTGACAACGTAAAAAGAATGGACTGGCCATTAGGTAAAGTCATCGAAATCTTCAAATCGCCCGATGGACATATCAGACTTGTGAAACTGAAAACCAAAGGTGGAGAAGTCCTACGTCCAACGTTGAGACTGTATTCTTTAGAAATTAGTGAATCTCAAAAAGAACTGTTACAACCTGTGAAACACGAGAGAATAACTTTCCTTGTGATGATTCATGCACACCTAAAAGTGATTCTCATGATAAAGCTGAACTTGATGAACCAACTTCTAGGTATGGTAGAAGATTAAAAAATGTAAAGAGACTCATATTATAAACTCTTTTTAGAACTGAACTTTTACATTATACACATTTATGGACTCTAATTGAAACACATTCAATACTAAATAACTAATTTTGAATAATACTTTGGTTTATCGTGATTATTGCAAATATTTTATTATTTTGATATATTCTCTTTATTGTAATATTTTCTTGATTTATATTCATTAATTTAAACATATTGTTAATTCAATTATTTTGATATCTGTATTTTGGTAACAGAAATTTTTCTTGTTAATTTGAAATTTGAATTTGTTATTTGAATTTATGTTTGAGTTTCCTGTAATTGAAACTCAAAGGTGGGAGGATGTTGGAAAACGTGAGTCAGCAGATTTATATGTTATAACCTTGGCGCCCACGCGCTCTGCTGACGTCAGTAGATATTCCTTCCGCAAGATGTTCAGATGCTTGAAAGATTTTGTGTGAGACCGACGTATCGTTAAACGTCGGAAGATGGCCAAATTAATTATCATATAAGCGCGTTGTAAATAATGCATATAAATATTATCCATTATCATATTATGTCTGTGCCCTAGAAGAAATAAAAAAGGATTATACCGAAACTGCACTCTTTTTCTTCAAACCATATTTACAGAGATGTTTTTATCGATGAACCCGTGGCAGCAAAGGTAAGAGATTATTTACCTTTTACTTTATTGATTTTGGATTAGAAACTCAAAAGAGACCAACCTGGGATTTTAAAATTGTAAATAAATTTTAGCTTTTATCGCAGTAACCACCAAAAATATTGTAGTACAAATAATTTCACACCATCTTATTTTTCAAAAATTATTTTCCAACTATATTAACGATTTTATGGTATAAATATATTTTCTATATTTAATTCATTTTAAAAGAAAATATTTTTATCACATTTGCTAAAATTAAATTTGTGAATTCTGAACGAATGTTAAACGAATCACGAGATACAATAAATAGTTTCTTTCATTGCCATTCTGAAAGAACACCAATTTTTTCGATTCTATAAGAATAGGCAAATCTAATAATATAAAAAAGGATATTCGTTTGTTCGTATTTTATATACTGTCCTACCGTTCATCTTATTTCGTTAAAACATTGGCAAATTATTGATTGATTGTACTTAATATTTTTTTTGGCGGCAGCAACGTGCTGGGTACCAGCTAGTTAATTATATTCACAAAGACATTTTCTTTCGTTAAAATGTGAGATTTGACATAATTTTATACCTTCACTAGGTATGTTCCCTTTCCAACGCAATGTTCTACTTCGTGAAACAACTCATTTTGTTCGCTTCCAAAATCATTAAATCGAGCTGTAAATGAGGGGAGGAGGATATATACTTCAGATTCTCTACGAATCTTCTTTTTTAATAACAGATGACCATTTAAAGCAAGCATATACATAATTTTCAGCTACAGCACATGTAAAAACTTTTTTTTTCTTTCAAGGAATTTTTTTCATGCTTCTCTAAACAAAGAACAGCATTGACAAAATTCTTTGTTATTAAAACTTTGTTATAATATCCTATTTCGATAAAACATTGACAAATTATTGATTGATTGCACTTAATATAATTTTTTTCGGCGGCAGCAACGCGAAGTGTGCCAGCTAGTAAAGAATGCACATGGCCATTATCGCTGGTTTATTAAAACTGTTAGCATCTATCAATAAATAGTAATAATAAACACTGAATTTGGCCACCGCAGCTGCAGATCAGCTGTTCTGCAAGGAGCGCTGCTCAAGATCGCTCGGCGTCTTCCTCGAAAATAAACTTTCAGAGCGACGACAACGGGTCTGGTGCGACGAGGCATGATGACCTCGAACGGAGGAGGAAAACACGTGCTTCTGTTTATATCGCGAGGATTAAACAGCAGAGAGAAGCGTGAGGACAAACGAACGCGCCCGAGCGGAACGTCCATCTACGCCATTGGAACAAAACCTTCTGGCTTGTTTACTCAATAACTGAGCACGTTACACAGCAGGGTTCGCCTGTATGTTGCTATGGTTTTTCTTCCGAAAAAATTTGTCTGTATATTGCTGAATATTCCGAATTAATTTGTTTTGTATATTGTTGAATATTCCGAAATAATTTTGTCTGTATAATGCTGAATATTCCGAAATAATTTGTCTGTATATTGCTAGCTTTCTTCGAAATTTAACCTCGTGTTAAATTTCGAAAGCAATATACAGACAAATTATTTCGAAATAGACAGCAATGTACAGACAAATTATTTCGGAATATTCAGCAAAATACAGACAAAATTATTTCGGAAGAAGTAACCATAGCAATATACAGACAAATTATTTCGGAAGAAATGACCACTGTAGGGTGAATTAACTAAATTCTCTAAATATAAAACATTGAATAAGGGCTCTTATCACTTATTAATAAGTAATCACTGTTAATATAAGTATAAATAATATTTTAAATTTATTCTGAAATAGTAATTGTAATTATGTTTTTAAATACTTTGGTGGAAATCGAACTCATCTGCCAAAACGTTCAATCTTGTATTTTTACTAATCATTTCCCCGTTAAAGACGTTTCACTTTTATTTCGTAATATATATACTTTTTTTATTTGCAGCAAACTGTTCAAACGAGTTAAAGTTTTTCAGTGGTATCAATTAACAAAATAATTTTTTAATGCATTTCCTATAAAACATTTAACGTACTAAAGTCAATCTAGCTAATAAACTGGTCGCCAACGGTGGCTAATATTTCCTCATACATAATCAAATGAAATATGTATATGTAAGCAAACTTGGCTCACGAATTTACCTTTGCACTTCATTTGGTGAGAGCGAAAGATGATTAATCTAATTTTGATGGCTTTTTTTGCTTGCTTTCACAAACAACATCAAGAAATAACGTAGATTCAAATTCTACAGATCCAGTTTAATGATGATTTAATATGCAAACAAGAGGACAAGACTGTGCCGAAGCAAAGATGAAATCCCAAATATGACTTGGCTCAAGGGATTTCTCGTGTTCGTCTCCTTGGCCTTGACCTCTGACACCCACGAATCCAGTTCGTGCAGCTGCCCATTTCGGAGAGGAGGCAGAGAGATAAATGCCCTTCAAAAATATGTAAATAGAACATGTGCAGGTCCGGTATATAAAGACCAATCAACATTCATATTTTAAATACGTTCCAACTTCATATATTTCGAATACACACCACATTTTGGACGAACTGCTTAAGAACGTTTTATAATTTATTGTTACTATTTTTCTAAATAGGATTTGGCAGACACATGCGACAAACAAAATTAATATAAATCTATTTTCAAAAAAAAAAAAAAAAAAAAAAAAAAAGATTCATCTTTAGTTAAAATACTGATTTTTTTTTTTTTTAATCACAACGCATACAATGACGTGTCTGAGATCGAATAATTGAATTTTTAATCTGCAATTAAGTGAAGAGTATTAAATAATTTAAAATGAAAAAAGTCACTTGAAACGTATTATAACTAAAGGAATTAAAATAATAGTAAATATTCCAATTAGGAAGTTTTTAAATTCGTCATTTGATTAGAAATGTATGTCTAGTGGTTAAAAACAGAATTTACAATATATATATATACACTAAGTTTATTGATAAACCAAAATATAAATAATATCTAAAATCAATTTTACAGATCAAAAGTCAATGCTATCAACGGCTATAAAATGAATATTTAGAATTAGAAGATAAACATCTTAATACTATGTACTGCGAGGTAAAAAGTCTCTTAATATTCTTTACCGCTTATAGAAAACGTACTTAGAACTCCATTCGTAAAGGATGAATTTACTAGGAATTATAGAATGAATAAATACGAAATTATATGCACAACAGAATGTTAAATAAATTGATGAGCAATATTTTCAACAAAATGTCTGGTGTAAATTATTATTTTTTTCCCAAAATGAATCTTGCTTATGAATAAAATAATACACAAGGGAGCTAGAGACTAGAACTTTTCGATGATAATCCTTTACCAAAGGATGGTACACAAGAAAGATGAGCAGTTGGTAAGTCTGATTCCGTGTTGTTGTCTAATGCCACTTTGTCATACCAAGCCCGAGTGAGAATGAAGGCAGAGGTGTGCGCCTTTCGTTGTGAACGAGCACCGTTCAGGTGAAAGGACAACTTTGCTCAAACACACACGACACAACCCTTTTTAGGGGGCGGTCGAGTTCATTCATACACTCATTCATCCATCAGCAAGTCAGAATTTTGATCCCAATCAGAAACCGACTTATTCCTGATTCAGTACCCCCAGAGGTTTTGTTATGGGAACTCGGAGGACTTTGCAGTCACGACCTATTGAACATGCCCCAACTGCCATTAGCCCAACACGGTAGTCTTTGGCCGAGACGAGGACAGAACCCGCGACTTTTCGGTTACGAGACTGACGCTCTACCAACCAGGCTACTGCGGCCCTCCTGATACCGTGAATAATACCAGTTCGTTGGATCGCAAAATGCTAACATCTCCTTGCTTCCTTTTGATGAAGTAAAGGCCTTCTTGCGCTCAAAAGTATAAAGAGACGAAAACACTGAAAACGCACAGGTTTCGTTGATTACAGCTGCTCTGATCTTCTTGTTGCCCCATGACAGTGTATAAGTAATTGATGTAAAATTTTATAAATTCCCTGAATTTCTAAGCAAAGAAAAGGTGTGAGGTAAAAAAGTCAACACGCATGTGCTTAAGGTATCCGACTACGTTAAAAACACTGGCTATCGAAAACATTAGAGGCCGCGGTAGCTTGGTTGGTAGAGCGTCAGTCTCGTAACCGAAAGGTCGCGGGTTCTGTCCTCGTCTTGGCCAAAGACCGCCGTGTTGGCTAATGGCAGTGGAGGCACGTTAAACATATCTAGACTGCAAAGTCCTCCAAGTTCCCATAACCTCTGGGGGTACTGAATCAGGGATGAATCGGTGTCTGATTTGGATCTAAATTCCGACTTGCTGATGGATGAATGAGTGTATGAATGAATTCGACCACCCCCTAAAAAGGGCTGTGTCGTGTGTGTGTGAGCTAGAAGTCGAACTTCTGCCCTCTGGGTGCTCAGGGGTCTTTACCCTCAGAAGCTACTGCACCCCCTTTCCGTGAAGGACACGACAACAACAACATCGAAAATCATTGGCATTTTTTAAAATAAGTTATTTTTTGTAGTTCAGACTTTCCTCTTTCCAAAACAGTTTATCTTTTCTAGGAAAAAGGAGCCATAACCTATCGCTCAGGGAAATTTTAAGCAAAATATATTTTGTAGCTAAAATTTGTCTTCAATTTTCTCAAAACTTTAATTAATAATAATAACTTAAAAATTCTCCGCCGTTAACAAGATGTCTCAAAAACTAATAGAGGTATTAACATAAAAATGTCAGCGTGTGTTTTAAATAATATGGGCGATGAAATGAACCAAAAGTTTTATTGTTGGTGAAGTACTTTTTCATTTATAGGGGGTTTTAGCAAAATTAAGTCGGGAATTTATTGAAAAAATGCATATATATGAATATTTTTACCAGTCACTTCTTTGCATCTCAAATTTTTCCTTAGATTTTGGTTCATTTCATTTATCATTACATTCTTTCATATGTGTACAATGAAAAATGGGATTGGTGCATTACAATTTTGCGTAGAGTATTAACCGTTTTGCATAAATCTCATTAAAATGCACTTCAAATTTTCCTATTTCTCAAAATATATTATATTCTCAAATAATTCTATTGTATATGATATTTTTTGTATTATAACTAACACACCTAAAAACCATAATTTTAAATGTTTTTTTTAGTGCAATTTTTCAAAAATTTTCCTTCGAAAGTAGTCGGATACATCAAGTATTTCGTAAACTAATGAGTTGTCAGGCACAAATCGGACATGCAAATCGAGTCTGCTTTAAAAGCAGTAACCACCAAGCGACAAATTTGTAGATTCCATGATGGCGTAGCAAGGTAAAAAAAAATCAAGTCGGTCTTTTGCACTGTGTGTAATAGCAGGACGATGGGCGGCGAGACGTAGATGTATCTTTGCATCTTTACATCTAACCTCATTAATTACGCAAGAGAGACGGCCGAAAAATCCACCAAGACGCACTTCGTCCTTGGATGAATACAATTACCCTGAATCGGACCACGGGAACAGGTTGCAATTATTTCTTTGGCATTTTGTTCAAGGTCAAAGAACACAAAAGCGCATTCCTCGCTGCACAAGACCCTTTTCAGCGAGCAGCCCTCCCCTCGAATGTGGCAGGTGTGCAACGTGGTCAGTCCACTCGCCGACAAAGAGGGGGGCAAAGGGACTCGAAATTCAACCATCCCCTTTTTTGGAGAATTTGATTACGGTCCATTCAAGAGGTATAAAGGAAACTGAAGTCATTGATGAGGAAATGATGGGATTGTTGGGACCAGAAAAAAAAATCACAAAGTATTAAGAAGAATAAAAAACTTTAAAATAATATTTTTCCCTTTCAGACACGTTTTTTAAATAATTCCAACAAGATTTTTCATTTTATGCTTCAAATATTCAATTGCAAAAGTAAAGAAAGGAAAAGAAAAATGCCCTGCGAAAACATGCGGTTTGTTAAAAAAAAAAAAAAGTGCAGCTTAATTACAAAGTAAGGGAGAACGTGTCGTAACTCCTAATGCGGATACAAATACGGGGAAGAGAGGCTTCGCCTTCTTTTGTGTTGCACACTTTCAATCAGAAATGAAAAAACATTAATAGGGAACTGGTTACGCCTTTGTCTCTTTAGCTTGTGTAAAACAGCAGGACAGATAATGGTGAATAAAACATGAAAATGAAATTTTGTCCAACAGTTGGAAATATTAACATCATTAACATGCCAATTTCTCAGGTTTTACAAAAAAAAAGTATTAACAAAGTAATCGTTATTGCCTTGCAGACGAACGCGCTCCACTTTGCATGTTATGTAACAGGGACATTTCACTCCGTGAATGATTCATTATCGCAGAAAGGATAACAAGATGTAGCTCCTCTCGTCTGAGCACGGGAGTCGCCACACGTGAATCCAACAGCAAAGCGCGTCAAGGTCGAAACAACACTCGCGAACACTGCTCTGGTGCGAACGCACACACGACCTTCGAGCCCGCGCTTAGCAACAAGGCAGGATTGCGCATCCGATTTTGGGCAAACCACGCATACCTGCACAACACTGCAAGCTTCTATCTACATCAAGGATAAAAGGGCGCATCATTTTTTTTCACCATGAAAAGGCCTTGTAAGTAGCGCAGAAGACGTTCATAGCATATCTGTGAATGGTAAATAAGAATAGTAACGCATCTGTTTCACTGCCGTTCTGACATGGCTGAACCTGAGTCTACGAATGCGTCGCAAATTGCATACTCGGTCCTTCATTTCATTCATTTGTTGTGCTGAAAGGCGAAAGGACAGTTTGTTTATAACCTCCAAGTAGAAATGGGGGGAGGGCAGGAATGAACTCATAATTCATCAAAAAATATCGAATCTATAAGCAAATTCGGAAATACGTCATTAAGAATTCTGCTTCTGAATTGGGAATATTTCATGATATACCTGCATAGCAAGCTGACATTATGCTGATCATAAAAAAATGATAAATTAAAAGACAATCTCATAAAAAGCTTAGAATTTTCAACTTCCGCTTTTTTATTTTATTATTTTTTGCTGTTACATATCAAACGATTGCTCAGATTTTGTCCATACTCAAATCACGAAAACAATTATGATTTTTTAAATCAGAATTTAATGTAAATACCGTTAATTAATAAGACGTTAATACCGTTAAGTTTGTTTTCTGAAACTATGGTATAATATAAAACTTGCTAAAGAAGATACTTCAACAGTCTATAGTTCACAAATTAACGATCGTTTTTATCGAATTCTTCGAATTAAAAAAAGTAAATTAAAAAGTTGCAATATATGAGACCTTTTTTCTCACGAATCTGCAAAATAAGGCTTTTTTTTAAATCACCGTATTTTTGATTAATGCGCAAATGAACTGAATCATAAAAATTATTTACTGTGCTTTTTGTAAAAATTCGAACAAACATGATTTTCAAACTGAGCGCACACGAATAGCAATTTCCCTCGTTACGGTTAATTACGGATCAAGTAATACAACCTTCTCTGCAGTAAAAATAAAGTCTGTTGTTAAACAACAAACCGCTCCGAACCAGCGGATGAAGTGCGCACTTCTTTTAAGTTAAGGTGCAATCATAGATGTTTCTCTTTTTGCTTTGCTTATTTTAAAGAGTGCCTGGAACGATAACACTGTTGCGCACGACGATCGAGCATACTTGAAATTCTGTTAGTGTAGCTTTTGTCTTGAAGAAACACTGATCGGACTTGGAGCTCTTGCATCACAGGCACTTTAATTACATAAGTACGCATGTTCCCTCTTCTTTACTTTCCGTTAGCAATGGCCAATTATGAGTACTATGGGAAATGCTGCAATTACTGACGCAGCCATTTGTTGCATGTTATCTAGTTCAAATAATCGAGATTTGAAAAATCTACGTATACTATAGATATTCAAATTAAGCAACACGTTTTCTCTCCATTTTGTTCAGAATTACTATGAAGCGTAAGACAGGTTTCATAGGTATTAATTATCGAATCGATTTTTTTTATTATTCTTTGCAAATTATATCTCCAAATATGAAAACATTATTTTGCCAACGGCAATCGGCGAAAGTTAATTAAATTCGCAAAAAATTTTTCTTTTCACATTTGGGGGATTGTTTAGTTTATTCTGAAAGCAAGCAACTTTTCAGCTTTGTTGCCGGTTCTCGGGTGCTTTTCACTTCTGTTAATTTTAATGAAGACAAAAATTTCCATTCTTCGGATCAGGATGACGGCGCTACCTGTTTTTACTCAGACCGTATTCATTTTTTCAGACACCCAGCCTACTTTGTTTTCAGTTAGAAGCAAGTCGAATTGAACATAAAAAGGATATAAATTTAATTTTCTACAAAAAGCAGCGGAAACGTTTCATCCAAGACTTTTTATATGCTAACACAATGCAGCATATTTTGGGTTTCGTAGAGTAATGAAGAAAATCTATTTATCTTTTCGGGGGACTTTCTTTCACGAAATGTGTACATATTTGATACAGCTATTCCATTTGAGGAACTAGAAAACATGCTAAATTTCAAGTATATGAGCCGTTGCATTTTGAGTTCACATACAAGGGAATGGGAAAACCGACTGAAGAGTATGGCTCAACATTCGAAGCATGCTGACAAATTTGAAAGAAAAAAATTGAGTCAAATTTCATTGCCCAATGGAGTTTTCAGTTATTTCCACATGGACGAATGAAAATATTTCCGGTAGACAGATTTCATACACAATTAAATAGATTCTACAGTTTAAAATTTAAAACCCCATTTTGTCTGCCATGCTCACACCGCTTTTATGCTACGCTATAAAATTTATAGGATTTGGAAATGGCATTTTTAGGATTCCCGAATGTCAATTTTGAAAAATTTCGAATTTTTTGACGAATTTAATATTTTTTCTTCGAGACTTCTTTCATTATTTTATCATTCTTCTGTCAACTTCCCGTTCTCTATGTACAGCCTATTAACAAACCTTCATTAAGCGCGCAATTCATCAGGGCTCATTCAACTCGGAATGTCAATCAACTGCAGAGTCTAATGAGTTCAACCCCATACCGCCTGCCTGAAAGCTCACTAATAAGCAAACCGCCGATCGGCCGACACGTGACAAGGCAAGAAATGTTTTTTGAAATTTAAAAAATAATTATTATGCCCCAACTATCCGATGTTGAGGGTTTTATGAAAATCTATGGTGCAAAAGAGTCCTTAAAAATCCTTCTTCCTAAAGTAGAATCATAAACATGATTAGATTCCCAATGGATCAAGGAGAGCTGCTACCATTAGAGTAACTCTTTTATTTTCATTTAACACTGCTCGCATTTTATTCATAATTTGTTTTTCATCATCCCCCGCAAGTAACTAATATTTAAAAACCTTTATTTTTGCATTCATACTGTATATTACAATGTTCATTCATCCAATTTCTTGTACTCAAGATATTTACATTGTAGCGTTTATCATTTCTTGTTATGTTGTATTTATATGTGTGTATGTATTTATAAGTTTATTTCCCATTTATTACTAGGGAACTTTTTTTTCTTCTTTTAATAAAGTTTACTTACATCTGTACCAAACCTGAAAGAGACCCCAAGAGCTCTAAAAACGGAGATGTGGTGTTAAATGTTTAAACTATCCGATGATTACTATATTTTTTCATCGATCATAAGGCTCTTCAACAACACATCACAATCGGCAAGAAAAGCAGAGGTATACAATTTTTAAGTCCGAAAGGACTACGTTTCTGTCACATTTTCTGTTGAGACGAAAATATAATCGGACAGGCTTTGGAAAGAGAAGGCTACATCCAGATGGAGTAAGTCACTTAGTGGGTGAAGAAATGGAATTTATGAACTTCCCTTGTGAATTTATAAAATTTCGGCAACCAAATCACACACATATAACTGCATAATCTCTATAAACAAACATGACTGTCTCTTATGCTCTGCTGTGCCGCTCATCCGATTGCGATGAAACTTTGAATTCTTATTTACTTGCACTTACGGGATGGTTATAGGCAGAGTAAAATTAGGTCATCTATAGAAATAAAATGAAGGTATCATTTCCGAAGCGAAAATAAATGTTATTCTTTCTATCATTCATAAATAAGTACGACAATGATTTTAAATTTCAAAAGATATTTCCAAAATTATTTCTTTCTGAGGCAGCAACGCGCCGGCTAACAGCTAGTTTTCTTAATACAAATAATATTCTTAAAATGTTGCATAATTTTGTTTTTTCTGCGATATAAAATAATGTAAATGAATTTCAATCATATTTACAATTGGAATTTACATGTATTATTTTAGTATTACTGCGATTTTAGATATTATTATTTGATATTATATATATTATTCAATCACGCACAATTTTCGATATTATTTCTTTAGAATCAGTGAACTGGAAAATATGACTAAAGGATTATGCGTATTTTAATTTTCACAAATGCAATCACAAAACATAAATAAAATGTAGAAACATTTTTTCATTTAAGTAGGAATTTTCTTATTTGGCTATGTTTTTGCTGAATAAGGGAAACTACATATTGTAAAAATAACAGAAGACCGAAAAAAAATTAGCTCAAAAGGAGAGTTTAGGAGCGTGATTTACAACCTACGAGACAGCAAATTTAACGAGTTCCAGAGAATACTGCAAAGGATTGTTAAATTGGAAAAACTGTTACTCTGATACTTCTCTTCGCTAATATTGGATAATTCAATTGAATCAAATGGCATCTGCATATAGACAAAAGCTTTTTACTTTAAGCATCAGATTCTAATATTATTGCGCATATATGCTAAGATGACGTGATATTAGTGACGAAGAAATGAATGGAGGGAGAAAATTTTCGCACAAGGCAAAGAAATCTTATTTAAATCTTTTTTGGTCAAAAAAGATTTAAATTTTGTACACAAATCACTTGGCCGCAAATTCTATTTGCTAAATGTATTTTTAAATTGCCACTTATAATGCCTAGTCAAATGTTGCATTATTCTGTAAAGATAATTAATGATTTATGAAAATAATTAGCTTTTTACAGCTTTTAGAAATCGTTTCAATTAATCTGTATTTTTTTAAAGCTATAACGTATTAAGATTCTTTGTTGCAACAAAATTTCACATTTTGATTTATATTAAAAAGGTTATAAGTGTTAAAAAATTGCTGTTGTTTCATAATATCTTATATATTAGCAATAAAAGTCAAGTAAAAAGGAATACAATAGAATCATAAATACAACAAATAGAAAAAGAATTCGGCCTGAAGACTTTTTTTGGGCCATCCTCAGGCAAGGATTCATAATAAGGGATTTTTTTTCTGTAAGGAATAAGACATCGTCCAACAGTATTGACTCCTTGTGACCCGAAAATTAAGACCAAAAAAAAAAAAAAAAAATACACCAATTAAACAGCAAAGACACAAAACAACACACATATTATATATATACAATTCTACGCTAAAAGATCTTTGGTATAACCTCAATCTTTACTTTAGACATTTATGTAATTTTACATAAATACAGGAATTCAGGGGAAAAAGTACCTTTCCAGTTATCCAATGATTGAAATAATTACATAAAAATCATTTACTTACTTCTATCACTATATAAAGACTTCTCGGAGAATCCTGAAAACCAGAAGAAAAAAATATTAGTAAAATATTATTTTCACATTATAGCAAAATGAAAAGAAAAAAAAGTGTATTTACAAAATAATTAGAAAATATTACTTATTTTCGAATGGTAACAGACAAATGTAAACAAATAGTCGTACGGATGACTACTTCAACGACTGACGGTACTTAATGCTTGAAAAAGGGCTCACTGTGTAACCGAAATCAACAATTAGTTAGAAGAAAGGGGGGGGGGGGACATTGACTCAATTAAACAGAATCAAAAACTGAAAGTTTTATCGTGTGCGAAAATAGGCATAATCGGGGCCAGATACGCAACTTGCCAATGGAATTTGATTTAAGGTGACTGCTTACATTGAAAACGACATTTTTCGTCCAAATACATTTTTTTTCGCAAAAAATCTTTTCTTTCTGAAACTTTTTCTGTCATCGAAACATTTTATGTCACCTAGAAGCAGAGATATATGAAATTAATAAAAATGCTTTCTTCTAGATTAACCGCATGTTTCAGTCTGCAACTGGAAATCACAATAAAATGGAGTTTATAACTTAGTTATTACATTTTTTCTTAATTTAAGCACAAATAAGCACATCATTAATATTTCCACAAATACTATTTTAACACAATTGCTAAAGCACAATTAGAATTAACTAACGCATAATGTTAGACGTTTTGTTGAAATTTACTATAAATTAACCAATAAAAAATAGAATTAGTACATAAATTTGTTTTTTATGTATAATTTGATTAGAAAACTCTACACAAAATTTCTAAACAAAGATGACCTCGAATGTAGAAAGTCACCTTCATACACAATCTATAACTATGTTTTTATCACTATAGTTAAATGAAAACTTATTTCGCCTTTACTTCAAACCATTAATTTCCGTATTTTTATCAGAATTAAAAATCAAGATTGAAAGAATATTGCTTTCTTTAAACAATAATTTAGAAACAGGAATGGGATAGTTAAAAAGTTCAAAATCCTAACTTCATACGTCATTGACAAGTTATTTCATGAAATAAACAGAAATTTATGAAATTATGCATTTTAACGTTAACATGATATTTTTTTAATTCGTCCGTGCAATAATTTATTGTAGACTGATTCCTTTTAATTCATATTTTACAGCCGTATTCGAACAAGGTAAAATTTTAATGAATATATTCCATATTAATAGTTTAATAGCCGGAAAATTCAATATGCCGGAGAACAAACTAGTCACCCAAGGCAACTAGTTCAATATAACATAACCATTATCGTCAATTCATATGATCCTGTGATATAGCTGGATAAACTGATGCAGTGTTTTAAAATTAAATGGTCAGCATTTCCAGTATATACCACACACTAAATAATTTCTATAATATTTACAGTTTATATCAAAATGTATTATGCATACATTTATTTGAACTTTATTTCCACATTCTCCGGGTTTGATTGAGAAGTAAGAAGTGTAAATACCCTTTTCAAACAAACTTTCATTTAACATTTTTTCTTAACGGAACTCGCTTGTAAAAAGAAAATTTCGCAATCGATTTTTCGCTTTCTTCATAAGGAGTAGCGCACTGGAGTTATGCACGCACGTATAATATCAATAATAACACGATTTGGATATTTTCAGAATTTTTTTGGTATAACAGTTTAATCCGATTAATTTAATGAAATTTCGATTCTTTACCAATGGCACCATATTCTCATGAATGTGACAAATCCTACAATACTTATAAAACTGAATTATAAAAGTAAATGATAAATAAATATTTAAAAAATAAAAGAATTCAACTTCTTTAGCACACAACAAAAATAAATAATCTAAAATACCACATTTCTCAAAAAAATAACATAAATAATATTGTCACGCAGATAGAGCTCAAGAAGACACAGGAAGTAGAGTTAAATCAATTTATTCACTCAACTCTGAACTAAGAACACTGTGACTGAGAGATCTTCAGCTTTTATAAAGGTAGGGAAAGTTCCAGAACACTTTTCTGGGGATAGTAAGACAAGTCCAGAGCACTTATCTGGTAAATTAAAGGTCCAGAATCTTCTGGAACGCGAAATAAAGGGAAAAAAATTTCAAGTCCACTGGCATTCGAACACATGATCTCCTGTCTGTGAGTCCAGAGTCATAACCATTCAGCTATGCAGACTCGGCAATGTTTCGTTTCAATGCGGCAATATTGATTAAATTTCCTTTGCAAACCCATTTTCTATACAGACCATTATAAACCGCTGTTTGCCCCCCCCTTTTAAGGGAAAAAAGGGGGAGGGTAAATAACGAAAAAGCAAACTAGAAATACACATTTACATGCAAAAACTAAAGGGAATTTCTCAAATAAAACAAAATAACCCACAATATGTCCTTTCAGAAGCTTCAGCAGAGATTAAGAAGTAGTCGGCTCAAAACAAAGAACTCACACTCACCCTATAGAGAGAGCAATCGTGTATCTCGGCGGACAATAACTCTCGCATCCTCCAAATCACCACGCCCTCATCAGGTGAATAACACGATAGCCACGATTTTCTTGACAAAGCGAATTGAATGAAGGATGGCGCAACGCGGGCGCCCGTCCAAGAGGAAGGAAGAGCACAAGCTGTGCTCACGACTACCCTTACCAGCATCATATTTTTCAACCTGGGCTAATGACACTCGAGCACACTTCTACTTACACCAGTCATTGCCTTTTTTTTTTTTTTTTAATTTTTGTGTAATACCGTAATCATCAAACAAATTCAAACTCGAGATTTTGAGGAATCTCCCGAGTTTTAGACCTCCATGATTTTCCCATCCACATAGACATAATGCTAGACAACATTTTTGTCATTGCGTCTGTGTGTGACAAAGGTAACTCAACATTATGTCTGTGTGTGACAAAGGTAACTCTTACTTACTTACTAACGCCTTAGGTAAGACGAGTAACATTTTGTGTATCTGGTAGATTTCGAGGATAATACGTTAAGAAAAAATCAGACTGTCAAACTTCCGTTAAGAGGATAGAGAGCTACGAGGATACAATTCAATACATATATTTGAGATCCGTAGCGTAAACACATATCTTAAACATATGTATAACCTGTCAGTCTGTATTTTTAAAACACAGAGACGCAATAACACTAAAATACAAAAATTTAAATACACTAGATTTGATTTGGTATGTGATTTTTCAACTACAAGAATAGTGCTGTTTAAACTCAGTTTAATCTTGTTTGATTGATTGGGGGATGGGGGCAAGACAATAATCTAAAACAAATTCAAATTCGATGCAGTTAATAGAATTCGAATATTATTAACTGCATGCCAAAGACTGCGCGATAGATTCAATAAAAATCATAAATTCAAGCCAAAGATTAATATTTCCTAATTATTATAAGCCAATGCTTTAAGACATTTTCCGCAAACCCAAATTTCACAATTTTTTCTTGCGAGAGGGGGAATGGAAAACACCATCATTAGAGAGAGCGCAGAAAAGGTTCGGAAAGATCGCTCCCGCTGGTATGCATGCATAGGTAGACCTAACGAGGTGTATGATGTTTAGTTTCGCAATTGAGCACGCATTCTGAACCTTTTCCTCAGAAGAATGAAATCAAATATTATAAAAAACTAATGACAAACATCAGATTTCACTTATCTCCTATATTCCTAAACAATCCACTTTCTAAAGGATTTGAAACTTTAAAGGCAAAAACAAATCATATACATTAAAGAGTATTAGAATAAAATTAAATTACGGATTTCCTCCATATTAGCTATCATTGTTTTTGAGTTATTACGTTCACATGCATTCTGACAGGGAGGCCTCTCTTGATGGACTTCATTCTAAATTGATAAATGCTTATAATATCGATATCATATTAAAAAAAAGCATCTAATAAGTTTATTATATATATAGGGTGTCAGTTATATCATTTCCCGCCACTAAACTGCACTCTAGCGGGGAAAACGTGAGCAAAGCTCAGTTCATGCTTGGACGAGGCAAGAGAATTACGACGTGCTAAAATAGACGAAGACGTATGTGAAAAGACGACGGCGAAATGACGATTTTCTACAAGACGAACTTGATGATCCATTATATCCTGTAAATTAGTTATCCTCATTTGTTCACCATTAACATTTCATTGCCATCAATTAAATTTCAAAATATCATCTGGACTTATTATTGTTTGGCCATCACGATCCCCCCCTATATTATATATATATATCTCATGTTGGTTACTGGTATATCGACAGCCAGAAGGAAGAATAAAATCAGATTCTCCACTGTTCCATACTTAAATTCTGTGTTAACCATCATCATTTGGTAAATTCGGACATTTTCAATTCAGTAGGATGTCGTTTCTACTGGCGCAAACTATGCATGCACACGAACTATAACAGATGTTTACAAAGGGGGAAAGAATCACTTTATATACTGGGCAAAGAGGACGACTGGATGGATGCAGTAAAAGAATGACATAAAACTGAAAAGATACTATGCAGAACATGAAAGGCAAACATCTTTTAAGACCACTCTTTGAACCAATATAATTTTACTGTTCCTTAAACATAAACATAAATCATTACATATGCTGGAGAACATGAAAACAAAATATAACGTAAAATAGTAGAACGGCTTTCATACTTAAAATAGAACAAAATATTGATCTAGATAAAGGCTCTCCAGTTGTTTAAAAGCAAACCTTAAAATACTTTTTTTTAAATATATATTGGCGAAGAGCAGCAAAGCAGATTGCCACTGCAGTATAAACAACAAAATACTAATAATACTGTTCTTTAACAATTTTCCAAGCATATTTTTGTGCTTTAAAGTTCCGAATAGAGCAAACTCTGATTAAGATCACAACAATATTGCAAGATTCCTGTAAATACAAAGATACCTCAACGCATATTACTAATCAGACGTTTTAAACTGTCATGTCTTTTATTTGTATATATATATAAGTAGATGTATGTATCTTTTTCTATAAAAAATTAAAAATGGTGAAAATACCAAATTTAACTTACGCTTAATATGGAAACATTAATACTGCTGAACTAACAAATTTTATCGTTCATATTATATGAATTCACGCTATATCAGAATTCATCGTACTATAAAACCAATTTAAGCAGTTCTAAACAGCAGCTCATATTTATTAGTTTATTTGTAATAACACTAGCCGCCTATTTCATAATTACAGAGAACGTTACTTTAGGAAGAAAAAACCATTTTGTTTGAAAATTTTAGTCTTGAATCAAAATATCTGTAGTGTAAATGTAGTGACAAGTGATAATAATCACTTGTCACTAAATGATTGCTCAAAGACGCAAGCAAGGGTTCTCGATTCCTAATTTCTTAATTCCTTTTCCTCCCATATTCCATAGAGAAGGAGTAATACTTTAACTTGTTCAGATTCCAGTTTTTGCAACAACAAAAAAAAAATCACCACTCACTTATTAATTCGCTTATTTTCTTTTGAGTCATCTGTGTTGTATTGAATACGAATGGTTCCCAAGCAGAAAGCCGTTATAAAAACACTTGACTATCGTTATAATGACATGGAAATTGCATATACATTTTCCAGCAAAGATTGGGTAGACACCCAAAAGAATTGTAGACAACTCAATCCGAGAATATAGAACCCGCTGGTGTAGAGAGGGAGATGCCACTTCCGGTGTCTACTCATCATTTGACAGTGGTTCAAAATTACGAGATCCGTTCCAAAATAGCCCTAGGGTTGCTTTACAACGGGACGTTAATATAACTAAACTAAACCGAGAATATAGAAATGTTTTTTTCCGTGACGATTTAAAACTTTAGATGCCAGCATCGATTTTGTAAAAGGAAACAAGGCGTGCACGTAGACCTATTGACTAAAACAATAGCCAGCCTGCGACACTATTTTAAACAAATACAGCGTGAGAAGTGATATGTTTAGGAACCTGCTAAGCAACGCCTGAAGACACCGACGACTATTTATTTCCACCATGAACGAAACCATTCCGCATAGTTCCTAGTTTCCAGGTCATACATTTTCTTTGATCAATTTCACCTATTACACAGGCAAAGACTTTCTATTTGCGACACCGTAAATAGTTCATTTCCACTTCTTTTTTTTAGAACTTCAAAATTCTTGTTATGGCCTCTCGTGAATAATTGGGTGATGTTGAAAATAAGACAAGCAAATAGATTCTGGACAAGAAATGCCAAACTACGTTATTCCTCTGACGCAAATGGAATGAATCAGAAACGTCATGCGAGTGAATCATGAGAGTCACAATGCAATAAACAAATCAAAAACGCATTCACACAGGGATGAAATATCTTACGACTTTCTAGAAATTCTCATTATTACGGATTTCGAAACTGCAATAAATCATTCAATCAAATCTACTGATTCACATGGATACCGAACCTTTCACAGCGGAACTCTAGTCCAACTATGATTCCAAAGAATATTTCATATCAATAAAATAAAATTGAGAGAAAACTTCAGCTTTCGATTCTCTACACCAGGGATGGTGAGTCTTTATGGATCCACGAGCCATTTTGTCAAAAGAAATGTTTAAGGAGGTATAGAAGTGCCGTCAAATAATTTTGAATTGTGCTCGTTGGGAAGATATTAAAACTAAATACTAACAACTCACTAAAAATCTTTATTTATTGCTAAAATAATATTTTTGAACTGTAGTTGTAGATGTTTTAGTTATGCGTGTAAATCAAATTTAGGTAACAATAGGGTGGCTTCTGTTGTTGCAGATTAAATGACAAATAACTCGTATTAGGATTGTAAGAACAGAATGCATACTGAACTGGAGTCATCTGCGAAACGGCTTCTATACTAGTCTTTAATTATCTCTAAAAATAATAACTCGCAGGCATCAGTGTATGAAAATAAGGTTAAAAATGCATGAGTTCAACTTCTTCATATAGTTTCATATAACTGGAATTGAATAGCATGTTTCCAAAATTCTGCTAAGGGCATTTTAATTAAGAATAATTTAACCTGTTAATCTTTCTGTTTCAATCAAAACCAACTTCTGTCTTGTTTGAATAAATTTCAGGATCCATATGGAACTAAACGAGATATTAACCAGTTTCATTTAATATTCTTCCATTTCTAATCAATCAAATTGTGAAAAGTTAAGTTTATCAAATAAAATCGCATGCAAACCGTTTTGATTGGTGGCATGCCCAAAATATTGAGTCTAATGCCATCAATAGCACGCATGCCACTGGTTCGCCATCTCTGCTCTACACTATAGGCGGAACACCGGACTACAATGCATGATCAACCACACTCTTGTCTACCAGAAAATATTTTTTTAAAGGTGAAGAACTAGAAAAATGAAATTTGGCATATGGTCTTAACATTTAAGTTGTAGATTTCTATCAAATTTTGAACGAAATCCGTAACCCAGAACCACGTAATGCGTGCTTGCGTACTCGATTAAGGAAAAATGCAATGAGCAATATGAATGAAATTAAAAAGAATCAGAATCGTAGATGTGCATCAGTTTCAGGAATCATTTAAAGATCTGGATTTCTGTCAATTCATCGACATGATGACAAGACATTGTATTTTCATTTGATTTACAACTCTTGTGATCTTGAATTTATTCAAATTTTCTAAAATATCCTTTAAATTCTAGAGCCTTTTTTATGTTTTTCCTTTTACTTGCTGATGAATATAAAAGTATTTATTACGAAAGTATGGTCGTATGAGGTATTATTATGGCCATAATAATACCTTTTATTCAATCGACGCAAAGAACCTTAAAAAAATATTCATGGCAAATAAATTCAGAATGTGTTAAAAGAGCTTTTCTTTCTTTCTTTTTCTTTGTGGTTTTATCAAAATTAATTTATTTAATTGGTATTTTTGCAAACAGCAAATTGGAACCTATTTTTTTGAAGGTCACCACTCATTAAAAACTTTGCTATTTCATTTTATTACAGTATTTGTTTTTTTTTTTAAAGTTTAGTAAGAAATTAAATTTTTAAAAAACATAGTTTTAAAAACTGAGATGAAAGAGAAGTGACTGAAACTTCCATTGAACAATGGCACCACGAAAGAACGCAATCACAATCGAAAAGGGTCAGACGATCTGACTTAAATTGATGGACGAAGAGAAACAGAAGGGTGTTAGGGACAATTCTGCAAAAACTGACAGAGGAATATTTTAAATCTATATACAGAAATATATAAGCTTTTGCTTTAAGGGGTACGTGCACACTTGCAACTTTGAAAATCGTTTAAAATATCGAATATATATATATATTTTTATTGCTTCAAAATGATCTCTGACACGATAGCTTTCAAGCGATAACAAGATGATGTCAACATTCAGAATATTTTTCAGTTATAAGGATTTTTCTTGAGGTACTTTAGCTAAACACTCTAGTTTCGATTTTTTTTTTTAAACTCATTTTATGAAGAATGATATTTTCCCACTATGTTACTTCATTCAACAAGCATAACTCAACAAGAAATGAACTAAATACAATTATTTATGTATCAAAATAATCTGTACGAATCAGGGGATATTTTGTGCTTCAATCAAATCTATATTTATAGAAATGAATTTTTAATAGCTATTTAAAAGTCAAATTTGCAGAAAGAAATTTCGCTTTTTCTATTTATCGTTGATGAAAAAACTGCTTAAGACAACCTATATATTTTTATAATTTGATGGAGGCAGAAAACATGAAAATTCATATTAGGCATCATTAGAATGGTGTGTCTGTAGAAATTAGAATTTAAAATATCATTTTAAAATTATGCTAATTAGCTCATTAATTATTAATTAATTAATAATTAATGTCACACGGTTTTTATATCACTGTAATGAGTTTTAACATTCATCAATGACCTAACTGTGAAAAAACTGGATTTTTATATCTAAAAAAGAAAAAAAATTCTAGTGCGTACGTGCAATTTAAAAAAAAAACACGAATAAAAAAAAGATTTTATAATTGATACTAAAAACAAACACGCTTCAAAATATGTTATCTATCATAAACATTTTTTTTAAACAAATTGCTGGATAGTCTCAAAAACATATGCGGACAATGCAGTTTTCCCTTCCTTGTTTACATCAACATTGAAAGAGACATCAAGAGAAAGTCACAGATGGCTCACGAATGTGAAGTATATTTTCATTTTAAAACAGCGGGCATCGACACCGGCACATTTCAAAGACTAAAGTTTGATCCATCCGGAATAGAAACTTCGGGAATAATATCCACGAACTGTTTACATCATAAGAAAACAGATAAAATGTTTACAAATTTTTGGAATACGGCTGGATGATAAAAGAATCCTCGATTTTCACCGAATACATACTATGACGTCAAGATTAAACTCCATCTGTAAATTTAAATACTAAGAGTATGCAATTTATCTTGACAGCAAAAAAGTTTTGATCCGAAGGTCTATTTCGTAAGTTTTAATCAGTTAGCTCCATTTTCATACGATAGAGCATTTAAACCACAATAAGTAAAAATATCACTTAAGCAAAGTACATAAGGTTTTCGATAAGTTGCAAGACCGATGAAAAAAAAATTTTTTTTCAAGTCATCATTAATTTACCTTATCTGCTTCCTTGTGAGAGAAAAAGTGTTCTACTTACGGAAGCAGTTCACAAAATATGTACGTAAGCAGACGAAGAAAAAAGCTTACATAAATCGGACGGGTAGAATAAAGAAAAGGTTTCTTTTATCATAAGAACTCATTAAAAACTGTTTGAATGTTCAATTTGTTCTAATTTTAGCATTGATTCATTCCCGTTTATAGTTCTTTTATATTGCATATTTTCGTATTTATTGCGTTTCTAAAAATGTGCATTATAATAGGAAAAAAAAATTAGCAGTAAAAATTTACTTTTAATATTTTTAAAAGAAAATCATATAATTATGAAATAAATAGTAAGTCATTCAAACATGTTGATTTCAATTAATATAAAGTAATTTTAACAGTATGCAAATGAATAGTGCGATAGTACAGAAAAATTTCAAAATAAGCATTAGAATTTATTACGCTACTTAAGTTTTGTTTTTAAATTTTAATTTACAAAAAAAAATTCTTATATATATATATATATATACACACACACACACACACACACACACACACACACACACATATTTTGCGTACTATAATATATTAATACAGATATCGCTATACACATTAGAACAAACAAATATAGAAACTCAAACAAGTAAACATTTACAGCGCGTTTTAAACGTTAAAAAGATGGAACGCTTAAAGCGCGTTACAGACAACAAACAGGTTAGTTAGTTTTTCCGATAATCTATATGAATAAAAATGAACGTTTGTCTGTATGTCTCTTCTGCGCTGCCGTACCGTTCATCCGATTCCGATGAAACTTCGACAACATATTGCTTGCATTTACTCGATGATTATAGGCATAATACAATCATTTAAACTATATAAATTATTTTCAGATCTATTGACCGCATCAAATAACCATGGATTAATCGCCAAATAACTCGACAAGGAGACAACAGATTCAGTAAAGGAGCTAAATTAAAGCTGGACGTCAATATAATGAGTAAATGCAACGCAAGTCTTTCTCTGAGATAATAGTTTTATTAGAGAGTGTAGGAGAAAGTTTTAGGGGAACTTGTATTGAGGTAGTATGGGTTTGAAATTTTAACTAAACATTTAATAAAATTTTAGCGGTTTTTTTTTTTTTTTTTTTTTTTTTTTTGCAGTAGCTTTCGAAAATATTATCGTACAAATAATTTTGCAGCATCTTCGTAAACGAAACACGAGATACAATAAATAGTTTCTTTCATTACTATTTTGAAAGAAAACCAAGCGTTGCAATTCTAAAAGAATGCACAAATCTAATACATAAAAAAGAATATTTGTTTGTAAAATGGAATAAATTCTATCTATGCTTCTCCCTTATATATATCCTTCAATTTCAATGAAGTTATTCAATGTCGATAAGAAAATAAATATCATTCTTAATGAAACAAGATAACTATTTCGAATTTCAAGCGATATTTCCAAGATTATTTCTTCTGCGGCAGCAACGCGACGGTTCCAGCTAGCCTCACTATAAAATATAATCAAGTTTGAATGTTGAAACATTGGCCCCTCTCGCATTGCTTTCTGCATCCACAAAGGTAAGGCAGGCAGCCTCGCCAAGGCATCAGATGTCAAGGTCAAATGCATTGTCGCGCGATGTGAGTGGGCGCATCCGGTGACAAGGGTTCATTCCGAACAGCAGAGGGCCGTCTTACAAGTGTCAACAAAGCATTGCGGTATCTGTTTCAACACCCGCTCACAAGCCTGACGTCTGTTCTATCACGCCTCCTCTTTCTAATTCCGTGTGCCGAAAAACAGTCGATACTGCGTATTATCGAAGATATGCGTTAAGGTATTCGTACACAAAATTTTGAAAATCGTTCAAAATGTCAAATATATATATATATATATATATATTGCTTCAAATGTTCTCTGATACTTTAGCTTTCAAACGATACCAAGATGTTGTCAATATTCGGAATATTTCTCGAGCTATAAGGATTTTTTTTTCTGGTACTTTTACTCAAAACTCTAATTTCGTTTTTCCTTTTTTTTAAATTCATTTTGGGAAGAACGATATTTTCCCATTATGTTACTTCATTCAAACAATCATAACTCAACAAGAAATGAACCAAATACAATTATTTATGTATCAAAATATTCTGTATAGACAGCGGAAGTTTTGTGCCTCCATCAAAGTTATATTTATAGAAATGAAATTTAAATAACTATTTATAAGTCAAAATTTCAGGAAAAAAATCGCTTTTTCAATTCATCGTTGATGAAAATGTTGATAATTTTTATAACTTGATTGAACTTCCACGAGTCTATATCGTAAATCTGTATCAAATTTCGATCCCCATCCCATTTTCATTGCTATTTATATTTCATACACTTTTATATCGTTCACAGAAACGGTTGGGTACAGGTAAGATTGCATCTCCCCCCCCCAATGTGTTTTAGAATATCCAAAATTATTCATTTACTTGAATTCGTCAATAAATACTATCTCCATCAATAATTGAGCGCGTTTTCTTATTCAGAAGTTCAAAGGGACCACAGCGAAAAAAATATATTCCTAAAAGTCCTATGCTGACAAGAGAGGCAGAAATGGATGGAGATCTTGAACTTGTTTTTAATCTCCGCACAAAATAATATAGTAACACGGAAAATACAGTTACATAAGAAATAATGTAAATGTTAGAAAATGACCCACCTCCCTCAAAAAAAAAAAAAAAAAAAAAAATCCAAAATAACTAGAATAATGATGTTTTAAATATAACAAGTAATAAAAAAATTTAGTTGGATTCCTACTAATTTTTTACCATTTATTTAGATATATTATTTATGATCGAGTGTCGTGTCAGTAATGTCAGAGCGTGGCGACCAAATAAAAACTACTAAAAAATTCTAATTAATTAGAAAATTAAAAAAACAGTATTAACATTAAGTGTTAATACAGTTTTCCTTTACAATTTTAAAAAAAATGTATTTGAGCTTGAACGGATGAATAAAAAGTATTTTATTAACGATTGGCGGTTATCAGTATCCTTCTACTTCCAAGTAATTAATATTGAATGCGATTCTTCTTTAATGAATCATATTCTTAAAAACATTCATTTGATTAAATAACATTAGAATGAAAGAAATATCCTTGGAACGACTTTTTTCCTCGCGCTATCCTAGACGCAAATAAAATTAAGTCTGGGGGGGGGGGTTAGACACATTCATCAGAAAAGGATGAACCTCATGAAAATCTGTAGTCACTAATTTTCCAATGATACCTTCACAGTAGTCACGTGATCGCGATGAAAAGTCAGGCAATTTCCCGCTCCCGAGCAAGCATTCTGCGCTATCAATGAACTTGTTTTCTAGCGGGGCGAAGCGAATGTTCGAACAGCTGCCGAAATGCGCACTTTGGTTTCTTCTCCGCACAGCAACAGCGATAAGTGACGCTCACGAATGGCTCGGTGTAAATATTTTTCTGCACTGGGTCATTCCCAGACAATCGGTGGTGAGGCGCGATAAAAACAGAAGTCAATTAAGATGTAAATAAAACACTCATCAGGCTCGAAGAGGATTGCTTTGCGAACAAGGGCGAAAAATAGATTTAAAAAAATAAAAACTTTGCTTTTACTTAAGGTGTACGTAGATTTTTTTTTTTAACTTTAAAAATCCAATTTTTTTACAGTAGGTTAATATATGTTTAAACTCATTTCAGTGAGGAAAATGCCATACCACCCTAACGATTAATTAATTAATATTTAGTGAGCTAATGAGCATATTTTTTTAACATGTTTGAAATTCTAATTTGAACAGTCACACCATTCTCGTTGGAAATGATGCCACATATGAGTCTTCATGTTGTCTGCCTCCATCAAGTTATAAAAATATATTGTTTTTTTTTGTTTGTTTTTAACAATTTTTTCATCGACGATAAATAGGAAAAGCGAGATTATTTTTCTGATACTTTTAAATAGCTATTAAAAATTCATTTCCATAAATATAACTTTGATTGAGGCACAAAATATCCACTGGTCCATACAGATTATTTTGATATACAAATAACTGTATTTGGTTCATTTCTTGTTCAGTTATGATTGTTTGGATGAAGCAACACAATGAGAAATTGTCCTTCGTCACAAAATGTTTTTTTTTTAACTCGAAACTGGAGTTTTCAGCGAAAATACCTCAAGAAAAATCTCGAGAAATATTCCGGATATTGACAACATCTTGAAATTGCATGAAAGGAGATCAGAGAGCATTTTGAAGCAATAAAAATACTCGATATTTTGAACGATTTTCGAAGTTTCAAGTGTATACGCACACCTTAAAAAAATACTGACTAGGATATCTTAAGAATCAAGAATTGACAAACTGAAAATTCTTTGTAAGAAAGTAAAAACGATATTTAAATTATATTTACTTTAAGAATTCTGTGAGTGCTTCACATTCAGGAGAGGAATGCTAATTTCACTTTTTATTTTTTAGTATTTCGAACAACAACAAAATATCGTATCATCATCATCAAAAGATTTTGCCTTGAGATTTAGATGAATACCCTTAATTCATACCATCTGGGTATTAAAAATGTAATTTTACAATTGAAGAGTTTGTTGCAAAACGGATGTAGCTCCATTATGGGGGAGATTAAAATTACATGTATTATGTTAATTACGTGTGGTATAAAAAGAAAAAAAAAACATGTAGCTCCAATCTTAGTTCTCGCGTTATTCAAGAGATAGAACTGTCTGAATCATTGGAATTTAGAATTTTCAGACGTTTTTAAAGGCTTTTTGCAAATTTAAATAATTGGAGTCACCTCTTTTTGCAGCAAAACGCTTCAATTATGTTAAACTGTGAACGCGGCAACCCACAAAAACAACGCGCTATTAGAATTCAATCCCCCAACAGGATGACTGCCTGTCAAAGCATGTACGTTAGCATGAAAATTGAAAAATATCCATAACATTGGAGGAATATTGATTGCTTATCTTAATTATACTAGAATCGTAATCTTATCTTTTGAATATATTGGAATAAAAAAAGTGTATGCCCCCATTTTTTTATAGCATACTCGTGTTACGGCGATAATGAATGTCTTTTTATTTTATTTTTAAGTATACTTTTTGTAATGGAACAGATATCAGAGAAAATATTAACACAGTTTCAGATTAATGAAGTTCATTTAAAAATGTATTTAAATAACAAAATTTACGCCTACAGCATGAAATATACAAAATTACGCAGAAAATTATTCAACATGTAATAAATATTACAAAATATATTTTTCAAAGCTACGCAGAAACCTATTCAAAGCAGCAGCGAGCTGATTGATATCCGTTTATTACGATAAAAATCAGTTTCGTGATAAACATTTTCTATTTATTGAAAAATATGAAATGTTTCTAAAAACTAATTAGTCATTTATAAAGAAATAAATACAACCCAAGAAATGAACACTTTGTGTCAGCTCCTGATGATCAAGGATATTTATCGTTTTTATGTATATTGTGAAAAAAAGAATAATCAGAAAATAATTTGGTTTATTTAAAAAACGGGATGAAATTAAACAAATACGTTCACATCTCTTCTTTCACGCTCAAAATTATAATAAAATTAAAATAGTCAAAGTATACGATGCTTCTGGAATTTTTTTTTAGTTGATAATTTTTACATAATGTTACCATTAAATATTTATGTTCTGTTATTTTTTTATTAGTTTTTTACGAGTTATTAAATTTCAGTCCAGGTTTATTTAAATAAATTTTAAAAAATGAAAAAAATAATGTAATATACTATCGTAAATTTCAAATTATCATGCGAGAGCATTAATATTTTTAAGTCATAATCTGTCTGAATTTTAAGTCATTAACTAGTTTAAACCGATTTGAAATAAAGACCAGTCCCAAATGACGTCCCTCTCTTCTCTAACGTAAGAAAATCCATCTACCTCGCACCGATTTTATTTATCCAAGAAATAAACATAAACACACGAAAAGAAAATGCTGGAAGAATCAACTCGGAATGCAACCCACTGATCATCCGTTATTATATGAACAGAACAGCTGACAGAAACATTGCAAAACATTACGTCATTCGCATCAGACCTTGACATTTAGCGCAGAATCGCTGGATCGCGTAAAATGTATTAATATTATTGAAAAATGATTTTTTTAAAAATGTAAGTCAGTTAAAGAACCTTACGATACAATAAATGGCCGAAATACAAGGATAGAAAAGACTTTTGTTAACCTATTTAAGGATGAAGAAGTGGTAATTATATTTAGTCTCCTCCCCCCAGTGATGAAGCATCTAGTAAATATTAAAATAAAATTTTCTATAGCGTTATCATATCCCACATGATTTGAATTAAGAGCTCCAGATGTTTTTTTTTTTTTTTTTTTTTTAAATATCTTGATAGCTTTTATTCAAAACGACCAGGGATTAACCAATATACAAAGCTTTCACGATCTAAAAAAGACTCTTAAGCAATTTTAATTTACCTCCACAACTTTTTCAAACAAGTTTTATTCATTTTAATTAAATACCTTTACATGAGCAATTTTAAAGTAAAAAATATAGAGGCAAATTGAAATTTAATAAAAGGCATATCTTCGCGTTACCTTCGGTAGTTGGTTTCAATACAATTTTTGCTTATCACACAAAGCTTCACCCAATAACAATCAGAAACCATAATCTGAAATGACTTTAAATTAAAACACATACACACACAAGAGGAAATATAAAATGGTTTGCTTCTAAATGAGGAAAACTTGACCAAAAAAATATAAAGTAACATGAGGGCAAGATTTTTCATGTCTTTACGAACATCATTTAAGAATTATAAAAATCCAATACTTTTGCTTCAACCGGGCATCCAAATGAAATTTGGCATCGTTACGTGTTTTTACTTCTTGATGCAGCTGTCTTAACTCATGGAAAATGAAAGCTGTCAAACTATTACGAGAGCAAATAAATTTTTTCATTACGTTCCGCCATGCAACCTTTTCACAAACCGCAGAAGTATCTGAAGAAGACAAAGGTGGGCACTATTCTTGTCGATGACATCACCTTCGATGTAGTCCTGTCAGTTGGAACAGGTGATGCCAGATAAAAGAAAGGTTTGTAAATCAGACTTAGCAACGGCTGAAAGCAAGCAAACATGCGCGATTCGAGACCAGCTGTGAGCTAAGATACCCTACACTCGGAAAAGAGAGGTGAAAGCTGAAGTCTAGGACAAACTATTAACTTGAAGAACAGAACTCCCCTATATTTATTTATATATCTTGTACAAATTTTCAATCGTTAATAAAATGCTTGTGATTCATTCACTCAAGTTCAAATACATTTTTTTAAACTTGTAGTGAACGACACTTAATACAGTTTTTAAAAAAATAATAATTAATTAATTAACATTTCCCAGTAATTTATATTTGGTCGCCAAATGGTCACAAAGCTTTGATGTAACTGACTCAATACCCGATAAGATGATATAAGATATGTATAAAGAATATAGGAAAATAAGCAGGAGTTGAATTAAAATTTATTATATGAATAACTAGTAGGAGGTCATCATCAAATTAGAAAACTCGAGAATAACGGAGGCGAAACTATTAGCCCGGTGCAAACTTAAAATGCAATAAAATGTTGACATTTTAGGAAAATTATATTTAAAGTTTACGAATTACACTGATTCTGATTATTACTAGAGATAATTTCAAAAACTATCTTAATTTCTAAAATTTTAAAAGATAATTTAACTAAATATATGATTTGTTTAACTGTATTTAATATTTTCAACTGGGGAGATCCAACGAGATAAATAAAAAAGTTATATAATTTAATTTTTTTAAACTAAAAAATTTAATAAAAATATTTTTAAGAACGGCTTTTATTTCTTATAATGAAAAAGGATTTTTAAAGCATTATGCATTTTTAATTCATTCATTATTCAATCTGAAAATTTTAATTTTAACTTTCATTTCATAATAGATGAATTTTTTAATTCTCTTCCCCCCCCCCCTCAAATTCACTCCTAGTTGTCGCATCTCGTATGGATTCAGAAATTAAATACGCTAAACGATAAACTAAAAATAATCAAATGATGTAATATCATCAAGAGCACAAAGTTTCAAACGAACTACGAAATTTCATCGTCGTAAATAGGAAACAGTGTCGATTTCAGAGTGATTAAAAGTATAAAGTTTTTTTCTCCTTTTCTTTTAAAGCACAGAAAGAAAATTTTATCTAATAATGCAATTTGTGGATTTCGATGCATTTCCCACTCTCCCGGGCACAAAAATTTTGATTTCTTCTTTTTTTTTCAGTCACTTCACAAGCAAAAATAAATTTTATACAAAATTTAAAATCTCGAACCCTGTAAATTAATGATATTATAATGATATGTTATTACTATAAATATAAATAAAATCAACTAAGAATTAGAGATACTAATGCATATCAGCAAGAAGATAAATAAGGCAACAACGTTTAAATCTGAAGACGACAGCGAAAAATTAGTTCCAATAGAGAATATTAAAATTAACTTAAAAATATAAAACAGAAGTTAATGTGAAATTTTTTGATAAAAATCCAAACATACACAAGTGTATTTCATATGTATGCATATCAAATACTTTTCACAGCATCTGACATTCAATATATGAAATTCATTATTCTTAAAAAACTTCATTTAAAAGCATGAAACTATTCTTGAATATGCAAATTCCAGATGCCCTACAAATCAGATACTTTTAACATTTTTCAGTGCCTTCCATTGCAGGCAGATCACCAGAATCATAGAAATGTTAAATTTCGCGAATGAAAAAGAAGTAAAATAATAAAACCAGATTGCATTAAAGGGCAAATAACAAGTGCAAAAATTAGAATCAATTGATGACGTTGTGAACTAAACCCTTTAAGTTCAAGAGATGTACTGAATGTTTTAATTTAACGATGGATAAAATAAGTTAGAGGCTGTTGTCTAAAACAAAGAATAAGTAAAAGAATTGAAATTCTAAATCGAATACTCCCAAGCGGTTTTTTTTTTTTTTTTTTTTTTTTTTTTTTTTTTTTTGTGGATAAAATTTTTTCAATCCCTACAATTAAATAAAAAAAAAAAAATAATTTTTTGGGGAGAAAAAAAAAAAAAAAAAAAGAATATTTAAGGTTAACTACACACCGTCCGAAAAACAGTCAACAAAAATCGTTCAAATTAAAAAAAAAAAAAAGAAAAAATTTAAAATCTAAGGTGGTTTAGCACAAATCTGAAAAACTGTCTTCTTATCTCTAATCAAAATTAACCCTTTATTTACCGCATTCAGCTGCCATCCATTTTTGAACCAGTAGTTTAATTTCTTTTGCGGAATAATCCCAGGGAACCCAAGGAAAAAATGTAATGAACAGAAATATCTCAATTCAATTATTAATTAAATATATTTAATTCTCACTTTTATTTTTTCCTTTTCTTCGCCTGCTACGAACACGAAACAGAATTGTTGTCACCAGAATACATAAGAGGAGAAAAAAATGCGTGCAAGGAAGTTGAGTTTACAGGTTTATTTCCGTATCCAAGGATTTAAGGAGGGGAGGAAGCGGTGGGGAATTATCTTTTGCTATCTCCCCGCTCTATCCACGGTATCGGGGAAGGGGAGTGGGAGCAGTCGATAAAAAGAGCACTTTTCATCCCGAAATAACTTTTGCGAAGAGGTGCAATGACAGCCTCCTCTTCCCAGCTCTCCAGAGGGTCACAATGGAATCGCCCTCTTTCTCTCTTCACTTCGTCGCGGAGAAGAAGTGAATTTCTCAAACAATTTTAATGCGAAATCAATGACAGGAGCTTTTCCCTCATAACTCTAGAGCGAACACTCAGCCACTGCTTGAGACTTTCTCAAGTACTGATGAAATTGGATGCGTTTTGCCACGGGTTTCAATATTTCACACATACCAACCGTTCGGCGACAGCGTAACTTATTTCACAAATTGCGTTTCTGAGCAACAGCGCTCACACATTACAAGGCAGACCGATAGGCAATCAACTCGTAGAAATTAGATTACAAAGGTGTAAGCGAAATTCCATCTTTCTGCTTAGTCCTTTAAGGTGTATTTTAGTTGGACAGAAGATTTAACGCTATCGAACTTAATACGTTACGACAAACTTCGTTCCAAATGCGACTGATAATTTCTGAAGTAAACCACAGTACAAATTTTACCTACTTCAATCGACTGGTTTTGTGACTTAACCTGCTCACTCCTGAAACTATTTTTCTGGATCAGGAGGAAATGATCAATTAAAAACCAAACAGAACATTTCAAAATCTTCTTGTATACTAGCCGCCTTTAGCGACCAGCTGGTTCACCATGTGTAATGCGTTCTACAATTTTCAATTAAATCACATATTCATGAGCCTTGAAGTAATTCCGGGCATTGATTGGCCTGAAATTAATATTTTCTTTATGATGATGGACGGAAAGCTCTAAAAGAACACGTTCTCCTAATAATATTCTTTAATTTTATAAATCAGTCAGTTTTAATGATTCATTTAGAAGACTGATTGATGTAGCAACTTTTATTTAAAATATTAATAAAAATATTTTGTAAAATATGGCTCACAGAGCAAAGTATAAAAAAATCTAAAACTCATTATTTTTTAATGCATTGTTTGACTCAAGCTACATAAAATGTAATTATTTACTTCATTTCGATCAAATTAATAGTATTAAACAATATAACTGCCTATTAATAATATTTTACAAATTGGCCATTGGATCGGAATTTGAATGCATATCCTGTATAAATAAATATAATTTATTGAATTAATGATTCAAATATTGCAAACGATTATAGAAACCTTTGCTTTGCATTTATTTTTTTAGAAAATATCACATTTTATATTTCTTCTATTTCATCCATTCACGTACTAAAAGTTGCGACGATAGTTGTTGTTTCTTCTATTTGAACTTCCGACATAGTTTTCTTTTATTTTAGCCAGTCACGTACTAAAAAAACGTGGTTAAAATATTTCTTTAAAAGTTAGTTAAAAATAGAAGCTTAAGTTTTACATTAAAAAGCTGATACCATTAGAAAGCTAATTTTTTAATCTTTAAATGGATGTAAAAATTATGTTTGTGCGATAATATTTTCGGAAGCTATAGCGGGAAAACGTCGAAATTTCGCGTAAATTTTAATTAATTCAAATTCTAATTAAAAATTGCGAAAATAGGGCTCCGAGGTGCACATTCCCGACCTCCAAGGTATACATGTACCAAATTTGGTAGCTGTAGGTCCAACCGTCTGGCCTGTAGAGCACCAACACACACACACATTGAGCTTTATTATAAGTATAGATATAGATATATATGCGGGAGAAAATATAATAAGAGATAAATAAAGGATAAATATAAAATAGTTTATAAATATAAATAGTAAATAAAAAATACTTTCCAAGTTTTTTAAAATCATTATTTTGCAATTTCACAAAATTGGCAATATTTTTTTTTTAAAAAAAAAGGGGGGGATGCGGCAGGAAGCGAGTTTCGAATTAGAAATGGTAAAGAAAAAAAAATTTCGATTTCCCCTTTCCTTATTATTTCTACAACGAAAAACCAGCTGAAACGATTTATGGCAACTCCCGAATCCAACACTTCATCTAATCTATACTTATAATAAAGCTCAATGTGTGTGTGTATGCGTGTGTGTGTGTGTTGGCGCTCTACAGGTCAGACTGTTGGGCCTACAGCTACCAAATTTAGTACATGTATACCTTGGAGGTTGGGAATGTGCTCCTCGGAGCCCTTTTTTCGAATTTTTAATTAGAATTTGAATTGATTAAAATTTAAGCGAAATTTCGACGTTTTTCCGCTATAATTTCCAAAAACATTATCGCACAAACATGATTTTTACATCAATTTAAAGATTAAAAAATTAGCTTTCTAATGGTATCAGTGTTTTAATGTATAACTTAAGCCTTTATTTTTAACGAATTTTTAAAGAAATATTTTAACCATGTTTTTTTTTTTGAGCACGTGACTGGATAAAATAAAAGAAAACAATGACGGAAGTTCAAATAATAAAAAAAAACTATCATTGTAAATCAATTCTAAAGAAATAATTCTTTTATTTTATCCAGTCACGTGCAAAAAGTAACATAAAATGTGATATTTTCTAAAAAAATAAATGCAACGCAAAGGTTTCTATAATTGTTTACAATATCTAAATCATTTATTCAAGAAATCTTCTATATTTATGGTAAACCTGATTGAATTTAGACAGGATATGCATTGAAATCCCGACTTAATGGCATATTTCTATAATCGTTTGCAATATCTGTATCATTAATTCAATACATTTTTTTTTTTCATTATAAAATGTGATAGTTTCTAAAAAAATAAATGCAAAGCCAAGGTTTCTATAATCGTTTGCAACATCTAAATCATTTATTCAATATTTTTTTCCCCTTTTTCGCTTTTTAAAAAAAAACATATTTAATATTTTAGCAGCATCACGGGAAAAAACATTTTTAATTTCAGGCCAATCAATGCCCTGAATTACTTCAAGGCTAATGAATATGTGACTTAATTGAAAATTTTAGAACGCATTACTCATGGCGAACCAGTTGGTCGCCAAAGGCGGCTAGTGTGTAATAAAAATAAAATTGATCAAAAATTGTCTCTTAGAGTCTCTAAATGAGAAGAAATGATGATTCACTGGTCATTTTAAGCGATCGGCGTCCAGATGAGCGATTTTTTTGTCAAATATTTTTTTACTTTATGTTATTTTATAAGATCCATAAACATGAGCTGAATAAGTGGAAACAAGTAATAACGCGGGCAAATTAAAACTATGTACACCACAAATGAAAGAGTTTTATTTTATTTTATTTTTTTGAATTTTATTGTTAACAAAAGCATTTTAATAGATCACTTTAAATTTTATCGCATGTTAAATTAAGTGTTTCAAATTCTACAGGGCAAAAAACATTTTAATCAAAAATAAATAAATAAATTGTACAAAAATGAAACTAGAATAATTTAAAAAGTAATTTTTTGAAATTTCAGATCATGAAAGAATCCTTTTCGTGGGATTATAGATAGAGTCGTCTGTTTCCACACCTAAGTCACTGTGATTATCTACCTGGAAATGCACAAGCCTTTTTTGAGTTAGATTAAATTTTTTAAAGTCCATTTCTTGATTTCTTTTACATCTTTTTCTTACCCTTGAGTAAGATTTTGGTGTATCTAAATACATTTCGAGTTTGGATCGAGCTCACAAGTCGGAAAATATTTTGCAGCTTTATTATTCAGTGAAGTGTTCATTTCAGTGCAGATTTCAATACGTTCAATTAAGGAATTTGAAATGTTCGCATAATAATTTGTTTACATTGACTGGTAGCATTCGACAATATATGTCATAATTTAACGAAGTAATAATAACGACTTTTGCGCCCGTACTTTAGTTTCACATATTATGATTTTAAACGTCCAATACAAACATCATCTTATTACAAACATCTCTCAATACCTTTACTTCAAAATTGACATTTGAGCAGCAAACTCAGTAATATTAAAAGTTCACATTCGTCAAGTGTTTAACTAAAGAAAATCTCATTGCAAAAGAATAATAAGCAACAAAGTAAACAAATGAACATTTTAATCAATTATTTTCAAACAAGTTCTAATAGCTTGGATTTTCAAAATATTTTAAATATCTAAGCCTAGTTAGCAATATTTTAAGTTTTGTCATCAGTCACCTGATATGATTCGATTTGCAATTAAATTACGAAACATTAAAATGTGTCCTTGTTCAAACATTAAATGCAACCTTGAAAATGCGAGATTGCCTTTTCGTTTTATAATCCGTTACGTAAGCTCTTTTTCAATTGTATCTTACAACTTTTAAAGATTACATTTCAGAAGAAAAATTCATTTTAATAAATTTTCCTACAAAAATAATAACAATTCATTCAAGTCCTGCAAACCGAAATAAAAGTTTTTGGCACAAAAAAGCTAAAAAAACAAAATAGTGGAAATGTTGACTTACCACACATTCTAACAAGGCAACTACATTCTTGTGCTGGAGTTTTGTCAATTCCTGTGAAATAAACAAACCAAAATTAAATCAAAATTCAAGTTTCTATTCTAATTGTTTTTAAAATTTACACTTCAAAACATTTCCCTATGTACGCAACAAATCAATAACTTCCAGTTATATACACAACAAATGAACAACGAAAAATATCTTCAATTCATAAGTATGATCTTTTAAATAATATTTAAGTTTGCAATATATGAGAGTTGCACAATTGATATTAAGAGAAATTTGTAATAAACAATATCTTGATAACTTACTAAACAACAAAAAACAATGGTAATGAAAATCATTTGGAAGCAGATGGCCGTTTAGAAAACGTAAGTGAGAAGACACTTTTTCATTTTTCAACGTCAATTTAATCTCTTCCGTGAAAACATATTTACGAAAAGGCGCGGACAAGACAAGTCAGTTACGCACTGTGGCACAAACGGAAGCGGGTAGAGGAATGGAATTAATTATCCCTCGTCCTATGTAACATATTTTTATAGGGAAAATATTGTTTACAGTGCTAATATATTATTAGAATTCTCATATCGATTTCAACAAGTCACAATCTCAAAGCAGAAGAAACACAGGGATCTTTTAAAAAAGTATTTGTTTAGGTCAGCAACTTTTATCAATCACTCGCAGCATGGGAATCGCTGACTAAACATTTTTACAAAGCTTCTCCAGTATTATTTAAGTACATGAAGTGTAATGGGTTCAGGAAATAAGAAAATATTTTTAGAATGAAGTTACTATGTGTTAAATTGAGATAAAACTTTAGAAATTAATTTGGATTTAAATTGAATTTAAATTAATCCTTATATAATTTTGAAAAAGTAAGAAAAAAATAGACATGGAAATTTAGAGTATTATCTACAATTTGATTACCTGCATCCCCAACAATAAGAAGGATGAATTAAAACACGTTCGTTGGCGCTGTGTACGATAGACCATTAGATTTAAATTTGGCACAAGCACATTTCAGAATGAAAACAGACAATTTATTATTGTCATCGGGAACATTAGTTGTATATGATTGCATGTGAATCGTTTAAATGTAACTTGACGTTCCGCCAAAATGTCTGACATGAAAGCCACATCATTTTAATTACCTTAATTGAATTCTATTTGTTGTGTGCATGGAGCACTTTTTTTCATCATACCACAGCGCTATTATAAACGCTCGGTTCGTTTATCTCCAACGTTTCGTGATATTTCAATTTTGTTTTGCAAAAGATATTGAACAGAATCTTTCAGACTTCAAGAATGGATGAACATTATGCAGTAATAATTTCCTTTACTTATACTAACTATACAAATGTGTTGGCTACAAATACTAAATTTGGCACATGGGATGGGAAAGGGTTCGAACAATCTAAGACGAAAGGATTTTCGGGGAATTTTAATTAATTAAAAATGAAGTTGAATTATAGATCTTTTCTGCGAGAATTTCCAAAAATAGATGACAAACACTGTTGCTCTAAGGTAAATTTGTCTTCCGTTGTTGAAAGCTAAAAAGGGATTTTATTTAATACTTGCACAGTTTATATTTTATATTATATTATAATATATATATATATATATATATATATAGTAAAGCCTGTCTGTGAAAAAGGTAGAGTAGATTGATTCAACGCAATAGCATTTGATCGGTGCCTTTTCAAATATAGAAAATGAAAAGCAGAATTTTCGCCATATTTTACATTTTTACCATCGAAAATGTAAAAATGCTGTTAAAGTAAGAAAAACGATATCCGATGTGCATGGAGATTTATTGACAAAAACAACAGTGCAAAACTGTTTTGCAAAATTTTGATCCTGCAGTTTTGATATTGAAGATGCACCAAGTTCTGGAAGTCCAGTTGAAGCTGATAAATATTGTTTTTTGAAATTTTTTGCGAAAATTAGAGTGGATGGAGGATCAGTGACATTCATTATTCAAGTATCATGATGAAATAAACATGAATAAAAATTGGTGAATTCTGAAATTGGGCTGATGGAAACTAGCTTGTAAGCTTTGCCAATTATTTTAAATACATTAGATAATTCTAATATCACTAAAAATTGCATTTATCTTAAATACATTTTCTTTCTTTTCGCATAATTTAAGAAAGAGTACATCCACAGACAGAGGAAGAAGAAACGCTTTTTGACAGAATCTATTAAAATATTCGAGCACCGATGAAAAACAAATTCGATTTTCAAAAGGGAAAAACTTTCAATAAATTCGATGAATTACAAGACTCCGTCTAGACTACGCAAATCAGATGCAGAGAAAAAGCAGACTGATAAACAAATAAGGGATTTAAAACTGAACTGCCACGGCTGAATGCTATTTCGGTTATGCACTCGGTTCGGTTCGGCTATGCACTTTACACAGCTGAAGGGTTTTATTTCCTCCCTCTTTTCTGGTTTTATCTGTAAATTGCATAACTGTAAGCAAACTATATTCTATCACACGAAACAGTTTGCCGATCCTGGTACATTGAAATTCTAAAAAGTTGGAAATGGAACGTTTCAAAGACTATCGAAACGACACAGGACTTCAGCATTACGATCAACGCTAAAGCAAAAGGAGTTGGTTGAACCCTCGCCGAAGGAGGCTTCTTCTACACTATTGTATCTTTCTTTTTGTTAAACGATTTTCGCCACCAAGTTAAACTAGTGAGGGCGCTCTCTCACACACTTTCTTGTGCATTCTCTAATAAAGGTGTTATCAAAGAGATTGCCTCACATGATACTAGGGTACAATAGTCTGGAATATTATTTGGAGAAATTGTAGCCTTTTTACGGAATCTATTGTGTAATCCAACGCGAGGTTTTATTCTCCCCCAGTATATTCCTTAACCTGGGGTTAAAATAATCTAAGAATCGAATTTGTGTTTCAGAGATTCTTTACTGGACCTAATGAAACAAAAAATCTTCACATAACTACATTTGTAACACTTGTGACAGCTGTCATCATTAATTTTATTTGTTAAACTTCAATCAAACAGTTTTTTTTATGTCCTCATTTTATTAAGAAGAAATATATTAGGCATGTACAGAGTTGGAGTTATCCTTCATAAATTAAACGTGCAAAGAGGAAATTTAGAGACTGTAAATTGAAAAGAGCAATTATCGTCACTCGTCATGGTTACATCTATACATAGTATAAAATGAAGTCTCCTGAAAGCGTCTGACTATTTGAACTCCAAAATCTCGAGAAATAGTTAACGGATATTGGAGATATTTATACCATTTTGTAGAGCATTTATTGGAGAAGATTTCAGTATATTAAATTCGTATCAAAATAATAAAAGGGAATTTTATAATTGCGATTTTAATCATTCCAACGCATGGGCGAAAACTTCAAATTGCGCACGAGCAGATAGCAAGAACTGTGGTATGTATATGCGATATTTTTCTTTGTTTACGTCTGATTTTAAACAGCGATTCCAATCTCATTATGTCGAAAAGAAGGAAATCCAACCTTGGCCGGAACACATTAAATGCCAATAAGTTTCGTTCTATTAAAAAAAAAGTTTTGCAACTGCCCATGTCACATTGGATGGAGGCTAGACTGAAAACTAATTTTTCTTCTTGGATGGTATACCATGGGCAACGCCCTGCGGTAATGAATATCGGAAGTGTTTACGATAGGTGCAAGTATCAACAAGCAATGTCTTTCAACACGTCACTCAAGGATAGGATAAGACCCCTACAACACATAGCAGACACAAAAGGGCCAGTTGAAGCGAATCAACAATTACTGTTTAAGTATCGACACAGGGGGGAAAGGCAAAATATAAATAAACATTTTAATGGCAATTACAAAATAGTATTTTGTGAAAGCAATAAATAGGAACATGATAATATATATATATATATATATATATATATATATATATATATATATATAAATATTTAAAAACAAACAGGAGAATTGGAAATAAATTCTTAAGAAATTTGACCGAAACTATTTATATTCGAAGCCAAATTATGGTATCGCAATAGCAATTTTCTTTGCACTCAAATTAGAGGGAATAATAACTTACAAAATGACTCAAAATTTAAGAAAAATGTTGAAATGCAATAATCTTTTATCGCATTTTAACATTTTGAAGAGAGAGGGTGGGGGAGACGAATGCCTGTAAATGTTTTTTACCTAGCTACCCCCGTCCTTTTCATCAAAAATGCTTATGAACGAGAAAGTATTTTACCAACTGTGAAATTTTTGTCTCGTTTCATTGCAGTTTTTGTTTGAAATCAACACTATACTTTTAAGGTCATTTTCTCTATTAGGCATTAAATTATCATGTTAACGGTTTAAAGATTTCTTATAATTGGAAAAAGCATCGTTCCTGTGATCACAAAAGTTTAGCACTGCCCGCAAAAAAAAAAAGGAATTATTGGAAAAGATTGCAACACCCAAATATAACAGGTGACAAAACAAATCTGTCAGAAAGGATGTACCGCGATTCGTTCTTTAGGATTTACCAAGAAAATTGCTTCATAGCATAAGAAGAAACAAAACCGAAGTGATACTTTCTATTCGCAACAACGATAAAAATTATATAAAAAAGTAAAAATGAAATCGACGATCGCAAATTTCAAGTTATCATGTGAGAACATTATTTTTAAGTCATTAATTTGTCTTAATTCATTCAAGTCATTAATCAGTTTAAACCGTTTGAAACAATCATGAGGCTTTCTCTTTTTTGCGCCAAAAAACCCTAACCAACCAACCTCTCTCTCTCTCTTTATATTATATTATATATATATATATTATATATACACACACACACAGAGAGAGAGAGAATTTTTAGAAAAACACTATTCTTGTAAACACAAACTGCTATTTTCTAATTTCTGAGATCATTTCATTATCCATTAATCTTAGAACAGGATTCAAATCCTTCAATATTTCCCATTTAAGGATGAATGAAGTGATATTTCCCCATTTGGGGAAAGAGAAAATACTTTTATCAAAACTGTTACTAAACGTGAGCGAATTTTTTTTTAACATAGTAAAAAAATTAAATAATTTAGTTTCTGAAAAAAAATTACATTCCAAGAAAATAATAAATATGATGTCATAGTTCAGTAAAAGAACAAAGTTCTTTTAAAAACGCATACATAATAGCAATGCAATACTGGTAAAAGCAGGTCAACCTTATAAAATCGCATCAACTTTCAAAGAAGTATACACAATAATAATGCAATATTGATAAAATTAAGTAAAAAACATATGCGATTAAAAGATGTTGATGAATGCTGTCAATTATGCTTTTTTCACTGCCTACGGGATTTCGAGCTTCAACTATTTGTTGCCTTCAATCATTCCAAACCTCCTAAAGAAAACAACATCATGATCTCACAAGATAATAAATGAACATAGTATGAAAAAAAAATCCTCAAACCTCTTTAGTATATTATTCACAAATAGTGCTTAAATTGAAATCAATGTCGCCTATTTGCAATAACGAATAAAAACGTTGAAAAGTTAAAAACAACGATAAAATGAACAGTGACGCTCGCTAATAATACAAAATGGAGTACTTTTTACTCAGTAGTGCAATAAAAACAATCAAAAAAAAATTTTAACGTCTTGTTTGGGACAACTAAATTCAACAGACCTTTGCTAGATTTAACATTTTTGTCACGTAATAACGCATAAAAATTTCATTTACCTAATTATAGCTATTTTGGAACGACTCTATTCATATACATACAAATATATAAGACGATAGGTAGTTCACTTATTGGAAGATTGGATTCTTAATTGTATATACAGTTCCAACTTCGTTGATACGATCATATGGCGAATTTCATTCTTTTGCATTTTCTGACACACCTACAAATAAACAAATAACCATTCAGCATCCAACTTTGTTTCTTGCAATGTTGAAATCGTAAAACAGTCTCATATAAGGACTTTTCAAAAAGATTTGGCTTTTGCTAAAAACAATAGTTGCATCAAACCCCGAGCAAAGAGAACCAGAGATAGCCAAGAACAACTTCACAAAAATTCATTAATACAGAAATCTCCTTATTATAAACAACAATTCTCACAATAAATAAATAAATTTCTTACATTCAAATGATACAGAGAAAAAAAAATTCAAGCTGTATTTAATGAAATAATGAGGAATTTTATACCCAAAACGGCAAACCTTGAAATGCGAGTTTCGCTTTCGTAATATCTCTTTTGTAAAATGATATCGCCGTTTCAGAAGACAGAATTCTATAATCTTGTGTCAAATAGCGCGCACCCCTGACCTACATTCTAAAGACTGGCGGAATGACATGGAAAAAGAAAATGCCACACGTTCCAGACACAGAGTCAATTGCTGCAAACAGTCACAGGTGCCGCAGCATCCGGACAGGGTCAGAAATCCAATGCCAACCACACGTGCAGAAGTGGTGTGCATAAAATGCAGGGAAATAAAACGAAACATGTAACTGGTCAATGCTAATTATTTTCCAAATTTAGCTCATCGAGTCTCGATTCATTCAATTAAATCATGTCCATTCATCTTCAAAATAATCACGTAGTTAGAAGAAGCTTTCTTTCACTGACTTTCTTGCAGAGTTCCATGCTATGATTAGCGCTATAATTTCGCTACATAACGAACTAAACGCAGCCAGTGAAAGTGCGATGACTTTTAACTCAGGTTGACATGCATTAAGAGGGAAAAATATCCTTTTTGCAGATTTTTTTTCCCTCTCAATGTTTGATAGAAATCATCATTTTTTGTGAAAATAAAACATACCAAATTTCATTCTCAGATCAATGCGCTATTTAAGTTATCATATTAAATGATCGGCCTGTTTACCCCCCCCTCCAGCCGAAATTGGGGGGGAATGTAAAATTTCCCCAATCTTTTAGTTATTTTTGACAAATGAAATATTTTCTCTCAATCAATTTCATATACATGTAAAGAAAAGCAAGGTTAAAACTAAAAAGGAAACCTTTATGGATTATAATCCAAAAGAGGGAACATGCACAGTAAAACATTCAGGGACTCTTCATATCTTAAACCATGTAATGTAAATTACGCTGGCAAACTGTAAAAGCTTTTTATTTGATTTAGGTATACTACGTTTCTTTTTACTCATTGAATACAAATTAGAAAATGTACAAGCATTAGAAACGATATAAGGAGTATATATTTTGAAGCTGATTCTAATTCAAAAAAATGTTCCATGAATGCTTTGTTTAAAGTAAGTATATTACGTAAGTAATATTTAATAATGTTCTCGTTGTTTTGCTTCACGTCTCTGAAAAATAATTTCTTTAACATTTCAACAAAATCCAAAAAATAATTTTATAAGCAGCAACTTTTATTATTATTTTTTAATATAAACGGCAATATCACACTACTTCATAATATTTGGCACTATCATATTTTTGTTATTTCGTTTTTATCTTTCTTACGTTTCTATGAAGGTTATTGGGATTTAAATATGTGTTATCAATTTAAGTAACATAAACAAGACTTTTTTATATTAAAAAAAAGGAAAGGAGAAACTTTATAACAAAATAACACTCCAAAAATTTTTTTTTTCTAAATATATATGCATGACGCAATAGAAGATAAGAAGATTTCCTTGAAGTATGTTTGGGAAAAGGTAGTTCTCTTTCACAAATGCCGTTTATTTACATTGACCACGTGATAATCAAGCATCAGGAAAGAGAGTCGAGCATTCCTTCCGCTTTAAGTACATTTTTTTTAAATTTCATATCTGAATCACAATTCTTAGTGCTTTCAAAAACAGTTTATGCAAAAATTCATTTAGTTTCGTATTCATGATATCGAAAAATCTTTGCATCTATAGCATTAGCAAAAAAAAAGGCATTACGTTGTGATCAGTCAAAAGTATCTAAAAGGTTAAGATAAGATACAAGAGCAGTTTGCTACATGGTACAGGCTTAGAAGAAAACCAGAGGGTTTAGTATCGCAGGAGCTTTTAAGCTTCTTTATTCACACTTTATCGTTTTCAATTAATTTTCATTTATTGGAAGAAAGTTTTCACTTACTGAGGTACCGAATATGATGCAAAGTAATTTCAATACAATTAGTAGATTTGGGGGAGGGACTCAATAAATTTTTCATTTAATATATATCGCAAAAAGTTCTGTTTAATCCCATTCTCAAGAAATACCAATTTAATGGCTCTAATTTTCATTTACGTCATCACACCAGATGACGAAAAAGCGGCGGAAATCCTACTTTCATTTGAAGGCACTGTAATATTGAACAGATGGTTTATCTCTATTCTACTGATAGACTTACTACCTATGGAAAAACTTGTGTTCTGGTCAACGATGGCGCTTTAAAATATAATCAGTTTCCCGCCTCCAGTTATGACTACATTTATGTAATTGCACAAGATACTTTGGCGGATGAGCGGTTTAATTTAATTATTTTAACGTCCTGTTTTAAAGCGACACTAGGGCTATCTTCGGATGGACCCCATCATTTTGAACCACGGTCAGATGACGAGGACGACACCTTAGCTGGCACTCTCTCTCTCCACACCAAACCACACAAGTGAAGAACGTTTGGTCTGACGGATTTAACGTGCAACAGATACCCTTACAAGATGGTTCTTCGGTGGAATCGACTCTCGAACTTGAAACCCTGCGGCTCAAAAGCCGAGACTTTACCCCCAGGCCACTGTGGCCCCTAGACGGATGAGCGAAGTAATTCTGATATGGTTTTGAAATACCTACTGTGTTTTGCATCATAATTACGATAGTTTAAAATTTTATAATTATTGAGGTAATCGAACGTGAAAGTTCGTATTGCGCTCTCAAATTCGATAGAACTAGTCTTCAAATAAGGCACCTTCTCGCCCCCCTCTACTAAAATGACTCTCCCAATTTGCAATACAATAATAACTGAACAGGAGTTGTTCTGAAGATATAACGGCTCACCAGGGTCAATGACGACCAAGCTTTGTTTTAACTTCGTAAAAAGAAATAATTGCAACTAATATTCGATAAAACAGGCAAAACTCTCCATAGTGATGCTTCTTTACTACACTAAAATGTGCTATACTAATCCGTGTTTAAAGAACTTTCAATCTGAAGCAATACAAGATTTGCATGTTGTCATTCACACAATTGTGTAGTTAAACTATTGTGTATTTTCTATTAATTTGTAATATTTCAGCAATGTTAATTCTTGTTTTTCAAACATTCAGTTCACTTAAACATTCGTGATCTTATTTTGTTTTGTACTCATTTTCATATGTTAGAACTTCAGTTATATGATGCCGATCGAAATTCTAGGAACGACAGCACTTAACGAAATATAACAGCTAACAAAACGTAACACTTCAGAAGCATATTATTATATTTATATTCAGTTTAAATAGGCCGATTAATTTTTTAAAAAAACTTTTAACTACTAACCACCAAAAAGTTTTAACATCATACAGTCAGAATATTTTGGTTCAAGATTTTAGGAATAATTCTCACGATTAATGTCACTAACAGATGCTTCTACAGAAATTTAAGCATACCATAAATTGACAAAATAAAACGAAAATAAGCCGAGGAATATTTAGATCAGCTAAATAAAATATAAATTATTTTTATCTACTCGAGCTGGAACCTAAAACATTTAAACATTACTATAGCGTCTAAGATAACTTTTTATGATCAGTGTCGGAAAAAGTCCACTCCACTTTCTTATTCTCCTTGCGCATTTTTCAGTTGACGAAATAACTTCGCAAACCAGGAAATGGATCATTCAACTGTAGCAGATTTATTACGCACGTCAAGGTCGTAAGCCTGTAACCACATTATACCAACGACGAAGAAATTCAAGAATTTCTTTTCCACAACAGTCAACAGTTCAAAAGACAATAAAAGCCCGAGTCGTTAACCGTTTCAATTTATGGTCATATATTTGTTCATACTCTAAAGACTGTTGAGAGGAACTTGATTTTGAAATTTCTAGCAATGACGGAACTATTAACATAAACACACTGGACAGTCAAAATTTGAGCATGCAAGTTCAATCTCTGCATCGAATTGGAAGGCAATTTGGACACATGTAAAATCATTCCCATCATCAAATCGTTGCACAGCAAAAAGCGCAATGATTTAAAAAGTAATACGAACTCCGATTTTATGAAAATTATAATTATGCATATGATTAACAAAACAAATGGGAATGAATGAAATATCAAAATTTAATTCAGTGATGTCATCTTGTACCCTTCACTCATAGCTGGATATCAGGAAATTCAAATGTGTAATTTTCAAATGTTTTAATGCATTGCCTTCAATTTCAATGACAGTTTCAAAGTCTTGATATTTATCAAGCACTTTCATAAAATTTTAATGATTAGAATATAATTTGAAATTTTTTTATAGGCTGTGACAAAACGACTATTTAGTTTTAAAAAGAAAGAAAGAAAAGAGAGAGAGTGATTTGGCCAAAATGTCTTGAGTTCTTCCAATGAGGATTATGGTAAAATCTAAAATACTCCACCCGAAACAAATGATGTTTTGTCCTTGAAAAAAGAGATGCTTATGCTTATCTTTAGGTGACCGTCAGGATTCATGAATTCACAGAAAAATTACTTCGCTCCATCCACTCCAGAAGGAAACAATGCAGCTTTCGGGAGAGGACCCGTCTGATGCAGGTACATTAGTCGATGACAATGGAAGGAAACGGTCTTTGAACTGAAGCGCAGCCTTTGATGTGGGATAACGTGATCAATTAAATTTGATTGTCCGAAATCATGCACAGACCGTCTATGGAGTTCTATGAAAATGGATAACAGTTGGATGTTCTCAATGCCCGCTCAACTTTCCCTTATAACAAATGGGTGCTAGGTATTTCGTAGCATAAAGAAGAAAACCATGCATTGCGAACTTTCTGCTCTTTCTTTTGATCTTGTACAACATTTGCTCAAAATGTACAGCCCTGGTGTGAGTGCCACACACCAAATTGCCACTATCCAATTTGTTCTTTTGAGTTTGCCTTTTTCTACACCGTTCTATCTACATAAAGGCCTATACCGTTCTATCTAAAAAAGAGGCAATTCCAGAAATTTAATAAGTTTCGAACATGAAAAAATAAAAAAGTTGCCCTTCTAAATAATATATATAAAAATAATGAAATTTGTATATCAGTCCTTAGAGACAAAAGATTTACGGCCAGTTACTGCCGAAAACATCTTTCTAACCATTGCATCGGAAATATATCAAGCTCGTTTTATACCTTTAATAGGAATTTCAAGGACTATCCATAAATCCAGCTTTTCACTAAAATTGAAACTCCTTTACGACCTTGCACTTAAAATAATAACATAATAATCAAATGATTTGTCGATGGTTCAATGCAAGTTCAGCTATTTTCATTTCGACTCTTCTTATAACAGATGCAACAAGGGATGCTACGCAGTCTACTTTTGTGCTGCATGTGATCCGTCAGCCAGCTTTAAACACGTTTATTTTCTTAGTGGTCGATAGCAGGAAAACAAAATTTCTAGATGAAATGCAACATAGGATATGTTTGCATTGATTATTACATAATAATTTGTGCAATCGATCATTTTAATTTAATACAGCTTTTTACAATATTTTGTAATGGCTATTACATGATTTCAAGAGTGTTCAAAATGCATATACGTCAACCAAAATCTTTATTTTGTCAACGCCTAGTTTTTAATTTAATAAAAATGAAATCTTGTTCGTTTTATTGTGATTTTTTTACATAATTTACAAGGAATAATTTGTATTGCTTTAGACAAATATATGTGTCATAATTTGATTTTAAATTGGGGGCAGGCTTTAAAAATTAATTACCCCAGTTAATTGGTTAATGATATACAATTACGCAAATGATACCGCTTCAATTCGCATTCTAACCAATTACAATTACAACTTATTTTCAATTCAATTCCTACTTATTTTCTTGTATTTTGTGTGTGTGTGTGTGTGTGTGTGTGTGTGTGTGTGTGTGTGTGTGT
>JAPMOQ010009257.1:171138-203224 GCA_026543055.1 Argiope trifasciata
TGTGTGTGTGTGTGTGTGTGTGTGTGTGTGTGTGTGTGTGTGTGTGTTATTTTTGATCGGATGTCGTGTCAGTAATGTCAGAGTTTAGCGACCATTTGGAGATGGATTTGGTGACCAAATAAAAATTACTGTAAATATTAATTAATGAATTAATATTTGAAAAAAAAACTGTATTACTTATAGGAAGAGTGTGAAATAATAGTAGGAATTGAAAAAAGATACAATTTTATCACTCGGAGATTATTATTATGACAGAGAGCGATCATGCTGAAACTTCTTTTCGCCCCTCGTGATCCAAGATTATCCACCCGAGGGCGCTGTGTCCGTCTTTGGGTTTGTTTTCTTGAATTAATCTTTTGCTTCTGTGTGACGTGTAGTAGTGTTTTTTGTTATTGTTTTTTGTTTATTTGAGCGCTTTACTGTACATATGCTAGTTGTGCCAAAATAAAATGTTAAAATCCACTTGTTGTCTCCAGTTCCCGTTTTTTCAGGTAAGAGCATGTATTATTCATTTAGCTAATTGAACCGCGAATATGAATTTCAAGTCTAATTATAACAGATCGCTCGGATTGATTCTTTATCAAAAGTCAGCGAATGTTCACAATTTAATAAAACTATCGAAATCAAGAATGCTGCAGCAACTGGAAAGGTAGTCGAGGAAAGACAAGCGTCAGAGGAACAACAAAATCACTCACCTGTAAAATCTTTATTTCCTTGCCAATCAGCGGCTGTGACTTGCCGAGATTCTTCTTGTTAATGCACTTGATGGCCACCACATCGTCATGATTCTAGAGGAAATTAAGAAAAGAAGAAAAATTCCATTTAATACGACATCATTTGAACAAGATTGTCAGTTATAAAGATTGGACTGTAATTTTGTAATATGTACATACACAATGAACGACAAAGGTCAGGAAAACAATGATAATACTAATAAAAACTATTACAGCTGAACATAACAGCACATTAAACTACAAAGACACTAAGAAAGCGCAGAATGTGCAATTATCAAAAATAAACAACTGTTGTTTTTTTTAAGCTTTTTCTCTTCTCATAATTTGCAAAATATATATTTAAAAAAAGCGATGGAATTTCTAATCTAATAGCGATATCCCCAGTGAATAAACAATACGTACAATTATTATTATCCTATAACATGAAGGTGACTAAAAAATTTCAACTTTATTAAGATAATATATGTTGATGAATACGGTGTTGGATTAATATGGTGAAACAGTAAAAATTACAAGCTTAAAATCAAAATCCTTCATTAATTTCTGCCTTTCAATAATTTTAAAATTATAGGATGTTCCATGCAAAAATTCAAAACTTAAATTCCAATCTTGAATATGAACAGATGTGTACTTCTCGCAAACACTTCGCCTACATTGAAAGCTTCAACGTCAAACCTTCCAATTCCAATCTGGCTTGATTATAAAGAGAGAAGCCTAAAAAGTACAATTAATTAAAAGTTCAATTTACTTTTAAGAAGTAAAAAGAGATTACATTTTCTTCTTATTTAAAAAAGATATTAAAATTCTCGAATACCAGCTTCTTTTCAGAAAGTTATACGTCTGATTATTGAATCCAATGTCAAATCTACTTCAAAAGTAAAAGTCACTTTCAAGGTGATTTCTCTGTTCGATCGACGTAAACGTAAGTACAAATCCAAGAGAGGCAAATTATTGCAATATATATATATATATATATATATATTTCTATTTACATTTATAAAGAGCTTGAAATCATTATGAGCGAGCATGCTCTTTGGGAATTGGGCAATCAATTATATCCCTACGGAAACAAGAAGAAAGCAAGTGAATTTCGCTGCCGCAGGAGTAGATTTGCCTGCAGAAAAGTTTATTCAAGGCACCGTTTAAATAAATTTCGCAACGACATCCACGTCAGGGCAGGCGTTGGTAAATGGAAGAAAGCATGGCCACGATCCAAAAACTTTTATAAATAAAACGCTGCCATGCAGTCTCCCGGATGGGAGATTAAGTAAGTCAAAAGTCAGTTCAGTACAGTTAGGGCAATATTCTGAGTTCAACGTCTTTGAGACCATTCAGCAGATGAGGTTCACTTGCTCATGTTGCCAACACTACATGAAGAAGTTTATTCGCCAATAACGCCAAAGGGAAGCGAGTTTGTCTCGCACCGTATATGCTTACTAACAAAGATTTTGGCTACATACAAGACATATGTATACCTTTAGGACCTGTCCATAGGAAAAATATAAATATTTCTTGTAAAAAACCTTTGGCTTTCAGTAGAAATTTTTTTGTGTGTGTGTCATGTTAAGCAAGTTTTGTTTACAAAAGGTAGAATCACCACCTCCTAAAGAAAAGGATTATACTTACAACATCAGAAAAAGCAGTTTCTTTAGGAGGTGTCGTCAAAAATCACTCTACCAAATCTGCCGCTTTCTTTAATTTTTCATAGTTTTAAACTAATACACATTCACTTTATGGTATAGTAACTTAAAATATCCGAAAACTCCATTAACACATCGAGGAAGTGTTTATAACCGATTCGATTATAACGAAACTAATTCTTCTTACGCCAACTCAAGATACATACATATTAACTTAATATCAAATACGAAACGGAATCTAAATATTAATCATTTAGGAATTATTTTTTAAAAAACTGAAATATATATTTTTTAAATCTTGATTCTTTATTGGCAACAGACTAGAAAATATTATTGAATATACTCTTTCCTCACTATGTTAATTACTTAAAGTTGAATCCTTAAAACCTGATGAAAGAGCATTAATCAATATGCGGAATAAGCATCCCTCCCCTTCTTAAGATTCATATTCTTCAACCTTCATTATCTGCAATCTTTTGTTAGGCCAAAAACTTATTCTTTTCGGTGCTCACGAGTTAATCCTACGAAAAAGTATCTTGCTAGGCATAAAAAAAATTACGATAAGCAAGTTATATTATACCACTGTTTCAAATTTTATTCTCTATCTCACATCTCCAAATTAATCTCCTTCTCCAAAAAAATAATAAAAAAATGAATTTAAAAAAAAGGTAAAATTCGTAGCACGTTTAGTACATGCCCAATTTTTAGAGGTTGTTAAAATAAAAAGCTCTGGCGGTAAAGACCTTGACCTTGAAGAAAGCGAAACATCTCCACTTATTGATCTACCTCTCTAATGCATTCCCACAGAGAGACGGCAACTATTGATCCTCCGGAGACAACAGGAATCCAAAAGATCGCTCGCTTTATTCCTTCGTCAGGGAATATTCCTTCACTACCGTCGGAAATGTCAGAGGCAGCCCCGTCTAGTTTCGGAAATAACTGTAGGAATCGATCCACTCAAAACATAGTATTTATCATTCAATACATCCGATAAAGACTGCAAACATTGGAAGAGCCTGTATGTCGATTAATCATGATCCTAGCAAAGGAGAAAGATGATCCATACCTGAAAGATAATTAACAATCCCTCCGTGCGGCATTTCATTGTCACTTTTTCCTACACGAAAAACAGAGAAATCGTCCAAGAATTCGATACTCGAGATTTTCACGAATATCCATGTCTTAGACCTCTCAGACTTCAATCGAGGGCACTGTAGTCTGGTGGTGAGCCTCGTGAGCCGTAGGTTTTCTATTTCGAGACCCGATTTCAACGAAGAACCGTCATGTAAGGAGATCTGTCAGGTCAAACGTCCTCTCGTTGGTGTGGTTTGGTGTAGGGAATGGTGTTCCAGCTCAGGTGTGGTCCTCGTCATCTGACCGCGGTTCAAAATGACGAGTTCCGTCCCAAAATGACACTAGAGTTGCTTTAAAACGTGGCGTTAATAACCAAACACAGAGTTCAATTAAATAAAGTTTTGGCATTATGTCGGTGACCAATATAATTCAAAAATATTTTGAACTACATAGATGAAATTAGGTATATAATCTTTGAAATAAATTCGCAGGTTTCGATCACATCTTGTGAAAATAAATTCGAAAGGAGTCCGTCAGTCCGACAATTGGAATATTAGTTATCACGATAACTACAAAAAAAAAATCAATTAATGCATGAAGTCGAACTCGAGATTTAGAACACATTTTCCGAATCATACGTGTCTGTCTGTTACAAAGATATTTCAAAAACACTTCGAGCTAGTAGAGTGTAATACATGGCATACGTCTTTTAAACCGAATCTGCAGACTAGTATGAAATTTTAAATGAAGCCGTATACGAAGAGTAATAGGATGTTGGACACGCATCCCTTCGGATAGCGAGTTCGAACCGCACCGGCCGAACTCACCATGTGTGTGGTGGCTGGCGCACGTATAAATCTGTCATGGTCATAAAGTCCTTCAGTGGGAGTAGCTAAAGGCCTTATCAAATGACGAAACATCAACACTTTTCGTCGGCAAACGACAACAAAAGTGACGGCACTATCGAAGTTTCACGTGATTGGTTGAATTTCGTTTGCGGATAATATTTCCGTCACTATCGTCGGCATTTTCAAGATGGTTAGAAAAAGCTGTCGATGACGAAAAAGTTACTTGACCGGTTCTGCGGGTTGAAACGGAAAGTCGCTGCCGGAAAATGTGGACGATATTTTGCCGTGTGATAAGGCTTTAAGTCGAACTCTTGGCCCTAGTTGTCGTAACTGAAAAAACAAGAGACGCTCACTCGGCTTAAATCGCTGTCATATAACTAAAGTGCCATAAGTCACAATACACAACAACGGTTTTAGAGAGGCTCCAAGTTGGAAACAGACCCCTCCCTCCCCAAATGCGTCATATTTGTGAATCTGGTGTCCATAACCAAACATCTTTTCACTGTCATGGCCCGGATATTTGGACAAACACTCGGAGGAATGAGATTCCGGAAAGCAAAAGGAGCAGAGGCATAACTTCTCACCAGGGCAATTATGAAGCTAAGCTAAACAAAGCATTGCAGAAATCTCTGCCATTAGCCAGGTAAATAATTTAAGCGTTAAATATTTACAATTTAAAATTTAATGAGATACATAGAAATAAATTTAAGTCAAATGATTTTTAGCTAAAAAGTTGCTTTTTTGCTAAAGTGAAAATATCGAATCATTTTAATCTCAGAAGCTTTCTTAATTTAAAAAAATTTAGTTCAATTTTGATATTATTTCCGTGGGAAATTAAATCACATATATATAAATATATGTTTTACATCTTCAAATACATGTTTTTTTTTGTATTTTTCTTTTTCAAAATTTAAATATTGGTTAAGTTTTTTTTATGGAAAATATCATTAAAATTTAAAAATCATTATAATTTTTCGTTTAAATGTAGCATAGTGATTTATCAATAAGTTATGTAATTATTGAACTACAAAATAAGTAAGCAGTTGATTTAAACATATTTTGCAATTTTAATGCTTCATAGCATGAAAAAAATGCATATTATTAACCAATTAAACTCCAATGTTTCAAATATGAAAACAAATAGAAGTTTAATAAGGCATATTTCGTAAGATAGTACTTAAAAAATTCAACATTTACTTGGACAAATCGTTTCTTACAATTCGAAAACAAGTTTACTCTTTTTAGCAAAGATAAGGGAGGGAGGTTCAATTTTCAAAATACTTGTGGCTTTTAAATAATATTATTTTGGTTCACAGATTTCTTTGCAATCTGTTTTAGTCAAAAATAAAATGTACTTTTTTGAAAGAAATGTCATAAAATATATCTAGAACTCAATCTTACACTTAAAAACCAATGACTATATTTAACATTGAATCACCCCCCCTTTTCCCCTCTTTTAGCAAATATTTAATATCCTGAAATAAGATATTGTTTTTATGGTTGTCTTTCTACTGACTTTTGCGCAATATGAGCTTTTCAGTGGAAAAGTAGGCCATCAAAAAATGTATTCACCGCATGCACATTTTTTTTCCCCTTCAGCAATAAAAGGAGTCGAATTTCAACGCAATACTTGTTTATTTCGAAAAATTAAAGAATAATCTCAACACAATTTTCCACAAACACCTGCTTTGTTAGGCATGTCCTTCCTCTCCTTTCTCCAAACACAAAGCTTTAACCTCTGGCGCACTGGTTCGCCTTAAGGGGCGAGCCGACAATAAACAGTTCAAGCGGAAGTGAGACTCAAGATGACACAATAACAAATACTTCCTAGTCTATTTCCACTCAGGCTGCACACCTGCACGCGTTCCAACCTGTCATTAAATACGGATCACTCACAGTCTGGACAGCGACGGCGAGTAACATTCCATTAGAGGTTTGAGAATAGAGGGAAGCTCATTAACATTTCAAAACAAAACACAGAGTGACCCAGTTCACTGCGCTGCGAAGATTGCAATGATAAAGAAATGGGGAAAATGATAGGAAGTAGTAGTAGTAATAATAATAAACAGATTCACCCGACAGATGAAAACTGCAATGTCGAGATGAGTATCTCTTAAAATGATGTTGGAACTGGAAATAAAATAAGGTATGGCTAAGTTCGTGATTTTTTTTTTTTTTTCTTTTTAAACGTTTCAAAATACAGTGGAACCTCGCTTAACGAGCACCTCGCAAAACGAGTATTTCGCATAACGAGCAAAATAAATTGTAAAGAAATGACTCGCTTAAAGAGCGGCGTTTCGTATAACGAGTGACGCGGTTAGGGGAATTCCCGACTTGTATGAAGAAACTTTCTGTTCTATTGGTGTATCAGTTTGTGTTTAGTTGCGCACGCGTGTTTGAGTCGAGTCTAATCATATATTCTTACAAACTGTGTGTCCGGACATTACGTTTTTTGTGCAAATATTATACACCTTGGTAAAAATGTCCCTGAAGAAAAAGCCACAAGAGAGCAGTTTTAAAAGACTAAAAATAAGTTTACAAATGAAACATGAAATCATTGAAAAGCGACAACGAGGTATGAGCGTGGCTGATTTAGCACGCACATACAATCGGTCTACATCAACCATTTGCACTATACTCAAGAACAAGGACAAGATTAAGGAGGTAGATGCGTCAAAGGGAGTGAGTGACAAGAATATCTACGCAAAGGTTACGTATTCTCGACGACGTTGAAAGGTTGTTGCTCATATGGATAAACGAAAAGCAATTGCAAGGCGACACTATTAACGAAAACACAATTCGTGAAAAGGCAAAAGTAATTTTCGCCGACCTCGTTAAGAAGACGCCAGGATCAGCAACGGCCGGAGAAGAAATTCAATTTCAGGCAAGTCGTGGGTGGTTTGAGAAGTTTAAGAGAAGAACAGGCATCCACAGTGTTGTAAGGCATGGCGAAGCAGCAAGCTCTGACACAAAGGCAGCAGAAAAATTTATTGTCGACTTCAAGAAGCTCGTAGATTCAGAAAATTACCTACCGCAACAAGTTTTTAACTGCGATGAGACAGGTCTTTTCTGGAAAAAAATGCCGAAGCGAACATATATAACAGTAGAAGAGAATGCTTTGCCCGGTCACAAGCCAATGAAAGACCGTCTCACGCTGTTATTTTGTGCCAATGCAAGCGGTGATTTAAAAATTAAACCGCTGCTTGTTTACCACTCAGAAACTCCACGAGCATTCAAGAAGTGTAAGGTTGAGAAGACTAAGCTAAATGTGATGTGGAAATCCAACAAGAAAGCTTGGGTGACTCGCGACCTTTTTACTGCGTGGATCAATGCAGTGTTTGGTCCTTCTGTTAAAAAATATTTGCTCGAGATGAATCTACCACTTCATGTCTTGCTTGTTATGGACAATGCACCTGCTCATCCCCCAGGTCTACAAAATGACATCCTTGAAGAATACAATTTCATAAAGATCCAGTTCCTGCCTCCCAACACCACTCCGTTACTGCAGCCGATGGACCAGCAGGTTATTTCTAATTTCAAGAAGCTCTACACTAAAGCACTCTTTGAGCGTTGTTTTGAGGTGACTGAAGAGACCAATCTCACACTCACCGAGTATTGGAAATGTCACTTTCATATTGTGGTCTGCATCAAGATGATCGAAAAGGCGTGGGAGGGTGTTACCAAGAGAACGCTCACTTCTTCTTGGAAGAAGCTTTGGCCAGAGAGCGTTGTTGAATGTGGGATTACGAGTACAGAGACAGTGCCTGAGGATAATGTAGTCAACGAGATTGTCTCTCTGGCCAAGAACTTGGGGTTGGAGGTAGATAACCCCGATATTGATGAACTTGTGGCAGAGCACAGCCAACAGCTGACTACTGAAGACCTTATGGAATTGCATTCTGCTTCACAGCAAGATAGTGTAGAGAGTTTGCCAGGGGAGGAGGAGGTTCCAGAACAGCAACAATCTGCTAGTGAAATTAGAGAAATGCTGAAAGCATGGGAAACTGTCGCATCGTTTATTGAGAAGCATCATCCAAATAAGACAGTGGCTATGCGCGCTACAAATTTATTCAATGACAATGCAGTGTCGCATTTTTATCAACTTTTGGATCGTCGGCAGAAACAAATGACCCTGGACAGCTTTGTAGTAAAAAGGAATTAGGTATGTTTCTAATTTTTATTCTGACTTTTTTATTTTCTGAAAATCGAATTCTCATTGTAGGCTGGTTCATTGCGCGATAGAAGACAAGATGAAGATGAATCACGATTATTGACAATTTGTATGTATTTTCCTTTCAATAAATGTTTTCATTTAAAGTATTTGAAGTAGTTTTTTGTTGAAAATTAAAATTTTTAAGTATTTTTTTCGTCATGGAACGCATTATTGTATTTTACATAAGTTTGTATGGTAAAAATTGTTTCGCTTAACGAGTGTTTCGCATTACAAGTAAAGCTCCGGAACGAATTATGCTCGTTATGCGAGGTTCCACTGTAATGATGTTTTTGAATTGTTGCAGAAAAAAAAAATGTAAAAATATTTTCAAACCAAAATATATTCCTTAAATGACTAAAGTGTATTTTAGTTTTAAATTGGAAGGCCAAAGTAGTTTTAAGGAGTTCATTAACATTTATTAACATATTAACATATTTATGAATTCTCCTAAACGTTTGGAGATAGCTTAAGAAATGCATTACCTAATCTAAAAAATAGGCTGCATTTCTATATAATTTCATATTTTGAGGTTCCACTGGCAAACAACATGTGAATTACCATTTTTTCCCTCGGATTCTGAAGCACTAAAACAAATAACAAATAAAGAATTCTAAATGAATAATTACTTATTTTCTAGTTCAGAAACTGCGAGACATAACGAGAAATTATATTAAATTTGAGCATTGATATATGTAGAGAGAGAGAGAGAGATTTATGAGATTTTTGTGGGAAATATTCTACTAAAGATGAGAGTGTTAAAAAAGTTTTAAAACGTGATGCACATCAAATCTGTGACTGAAACATCTTATTTCAAAACATCATATCGCAATATAAATAAGTAAAAACCTTATTATAAGAAAATATTTTTTTAAAAAAACAGGTATTGAAAATTTTATCAACATAAAAATAAAAGGTCCGTCCAAATAGCATTACACTGTCTGACAACACAATTTACGGAAATAACTAAGTGGGTCAAACCACAGACAAAGGCATTAAAAGAATAACATTAAAATAATCCTGTTATGTTTTGTAAACAAAACAAATGTTTCAGCGAGAGATCAGCCTCTTGTCCAAACGTAAATGAGCTGACTGTCTGCAGCTGAAACCCAGCACAAACAACTATGTCAAAACTAATGAGGAAGACTTTTCTTTTTGCAATACCTGGTAACCCAATCCGTATCGCTGTCATATCTGGCATGCCACTTCGCAAAATGACCGCAGAACAAAACGCCAGGCCCTGCGGTCAAGTCGCTCGTTTGCGTGTTGCCCGAACGCGATCCTTGTCAGATGCACGACCACCCAGTGAAGGCAACGCAACGTACCAACGTATTGGACCAATACGTTGCGGAAAACAATTTAATGCAGAAGAATAAAAAGACTACACCAGGGATGGCGAACAATATTTTGGGCACGCCGAGACAAAAACGGCTTGCATGTAACTTGATAAACTGAATTTGTCCCAATTCAATTGCTTGGAAATCGAAGAATTGAATGCAACGGACAGATTTCCAGTCCAGGTCAATATGGATTACGATTGAAAAGAAAGGTTAACGTATTAAAATGAAAGTAACGAAATTTCTGAAACATGGTATTCAATTCCAGACATATTAAACTGTTTGAAGAAACTGTCTCATTCTATTCTAAGCATATATTCATCTATGCCTGCGTGCCTAATATGCCTAAGCATATATTCATCTATGCATATATAAATAAGTAAAAACCTTATTATAAGAAAATATTTTTTTAAAAAAAACAGGAAATTTTATTAACCGAAACCATTTGGCAGATAATTCCCATTCTGCGTGCATTCTGAACGCAATCCTAACATATTTGTCGTCTAATCGGCACCAACAAAAGTCACACTAATGTTACTTTCATTTGAATGGCACGTAGAACTACTCGACAAAGCTACAAACATAGTTTTCTTAGTAAATTAAGAGTTTGGTTTTGTTAGTATTTAGTTTATTCCCAATAATCACAGTCAAAAATTATTTGACGGCACGTCTATACCTCATTAGACATTTCTTCAGAAATAACTGGCATGTTGAACCATAAAGGTTCGTCAGCGTATTTTGAAAGTTAGTGGCAATTTCCACTATTCTTCAATATTGGAAAGTGCACATCGAAATGCTTTTATCCCGACAACGACATGTCGCATACTGCGGCTGTCAATCACAGAAATAAAATTTTTTAGCTATCAATTTCAATTTATGTACATGTTCATGACAATGTCTTGATTTACGCCTTCACGTTTTTTAAACCACGAATAAATTGGCTCAATTTTAAAAATAAAAATTGTACAAGCTCAAGAAAATGAAAAGAAAAAAAAAATCTTTATAGGTATGCAATATATATATTTTTAATACAATGTTCTAAGTTTCCAAATTGCAATTCAATGACATCATGCTTATTGGCACTTTAAAATTTGTAATCAAAATTAGTTCAAGCTCATTAAGGAAACTCATGAAAAGAAAAGAAAAAAGAACTCCATTAAAATCAAGATTAATATTAACTTAGTAGTTTTAAAAACGTATATTACGTAGTAATAAACGTGGCCTATTTCAATAATATTCAGTGCTGTTACAAATAAATAAATATTTCTCATTATTTATAAATATATTTTAATTTTTTTCTGAATAGTTAAACTGAAATGTTAGGAACACATGAAGAATTAAAATTGGCATCACAAATGATTAAAAACGGATATTTTAAAAATGGAAATGAATGAAAATGTAACTAAATTTTATATTCTTTAAAGCTAAATGAAATCGCAATAATGTGCGGTCTATAATTATGCAATGAGCAAGAGTTATTTTTCATTACGAAAGCAATGAAGAGGAAAAATTAAAAATGAAATCTATCGCAAATTTCAAGTTATGTGAGAGCATTAATACTTTTTAAGTTATTACTTGTCCTAATTGATTTAAGCCATTAACTAGTTACTGGTATGAAACAATCACGAGACTTCTCTCTCTGTGTGTGTGGAGTTAAATAAATTAAAACAATTTGTAAGAATTCAGAGAATGTATAATTTGGAAATCAAGTAGTAACTTTAGTTGGCGATAAATAGCCAAGTGTATGCATTTTTTTTCTAATATGCATATGTATGCATTTTTTATCGATTAAACAAACAATATTTAAATTTGTTTGGTTTCTTAAAAAAATGAATAAAAAAACGTTGCGCGAATTAGGCAATAACACACTGATTTCCAATAGAAATATTAGAACAGCAAACAATAGATAATTTAAAAGCTATACAGTGAAGGTCAACTCAAATAAAATAAAAATTACATTAGCAGACGATATATATTTCAAAAGCTATACTGTGAAAGCTGACTCCAAAATAAAAGTGCGTTAGCAGACGATAAATATTTCAAATGTTCTACTGTGAATGCCAATTCCAATTATTTTTTTAAATAAATTGTTAATTTGTTGTCGTTAAATAGCTTCAAAATCCTCAAGTGAAAACAACATCATGTTCTCACATGATAAAAAAAAAAAGGTATTTACAATTAAATTCTCCAATTTTCATCTTTAAAAAATTTTGTTCGTCCTTTTGTTCATTACAATCTACTTTTATCTTCAGAACCTATCTTTATTCAACATAATATATTTACATATATGTAAAAATATCCTTCCCTCTCGTTTGGAAACAGCAACAACGCTTGTTTGCATCCATTTAAGACATCAATGCTCGGTCAGAACAGGTGGGAAGAACGCGCTAAAGAAACGGTGAATAAATAACTTATCGAGGTCGGAACAGATATAATTCAAAATAAGAGCTATTCATGACTGCTAATATGTACACAAAGAGACAAGAAGAAACAAGGAAGTCTTCTGGCTCGTTGCTCGAGGAGATGAAAATTTTTTACAGTAAAAAAAAATTGACAACAAATTTTTGAATCACCCAAAAATTGCCGATTCTAGAAAAGAATTTTTTGAAATAGTCGGTTGCAAACTGTGTCTTGATTTTCTAAAAATGAAAATTAAATAAATAACTTTGACAGTCAACAAAAATTGCCAAAGCGTATATCGTAAGAAAAAGAAAAAAAAAAAAAAAAAAGACGTTCGGAAATTATTCAAGAATGAGACGTTCAGTCCACTAAAGTGCCAGAGCTTGTTTCAACACAAAATAATGTGACAGATAGAGTTATTAATATTCGTTGACAGTCAAGGAAATGCACGAGATAAGACAGGATGGAAACTAAGATGGTCTCGAACATACCAATTAGACAGTTCAATTAGGCAATAAAAAGGTGCAAGACAGAAAGTATGACCTGAGGATCCAAACTCTCGAGCTTAGCAAAACAAACGTTAGAAGAACAATTGCCACATTTACACAGGAAGTTGTGTCTGCATCAAAATTCGCAGACTAAAGAAACTCCAAGATGCACATCGTATGTTCTCGTGCGGTCTTCCGGAACCTTATTTCACAGTGTTTCATATTGTAAAATTATACATCGTTTTGACCCTGTTCCTTCCAAATTAATAATACTTTAACTTCCCAATTCGGTGAGTTTCCCATGCCAGTAGGAATGTAATAAAGGTAGATCCAATAGTCTTAAACAGATAAAACCAAAACTCATAGCATGGACTTATTAAACCAATATCCAAAACCGCATTCATACTTCCTCCTAATCCATGAAGTTATCAATAAACGGATTATGACTATGTATTCTTTCAAACGATAAAATTCTTTCAGAAATTTAAAGCACAAAAACAGTTTACCTAACATCATATAACATTTATAATCACGATTTTAGAGATGCATAGCCCAAAAGGAGAAACATCAGAAATTAAATTTAAATTATTTTACCACGGGTGAAATAAATTGTATTAGGGGGACGATACATCAAAACACAAGAGCAAAGACACAGAAATTTCTTCCTCGAGTGATTCACTAGGAGTTTCTTTGGCAAGTGTTGACTTAGGTAAGCTATCTTTGAATGGAATGAGTAGGTGTCAGCAATTTATATCTCTTCGCTCGTGACGTGGGGATTACTGATTTAGAAATTTTTCCTAAGTCAGTAAAAAAAAAGTGAGGTTTGGATGAAGAAATAAGAGAAAATTTTAGAATGATGTAACATGAATAGTTTAAAGATAAAAATTAGGAAATTAATTAGGATTCAAATTAAATTATATGAAGTGTCCATTTATTGGAAACGACCTTGTTTATTAGTCCGTTTTAAAACGATTTACAATTATGTTGTTAATCAGTACACATAAACGACTGCTATTGTGTTTCTACACTCACATCCTGTTCCTTCACGCACAAAAAGGAAAGCAGAATTTCGACACATGCCTCCAAGAAGCTTGTTTCCTTTGGAAAAAATTCACCATGGAAACATTCAAAAGAGAAGACATCACGAAACCGTCCGGAGGAGAGAAGTTAGAATGCAAGCAGATGATAAAAGGAATGCAAAAAACCAAGACAGCGAGAATCCTCAAAAACAAATGCTGAAAGGGAAACTGGCGATGGCAAGAGTATCCAAAGAACATTATATAAGAGTTTAGGTTGAAAGAAAATATCACGCTCGGTATGTTACGCAAATAGAGTAGGAATGTCGATAAAAGTAGTATCGACTGTGTCGATAAATCTTAGGGTATTATAATGAATATGCAATCTATATCGAATATTAGATCAATCAGCGGTGCAATAACGCAAAAATTAATGATTTCGATTCACAGAAGAATCTGTTTTTTTGAAAAGTTAGAAGCAAAATTTGTAGAAAAAGAGCATAGAAGGCATATGAAGAAACTAGGATAGACGGACTTCCGACTGCTATTAAAATAATATCAAAAACCTTAAATAAAATGTTATTAGTTAACTTATTTTATTTTTGTAGGAGTCAAATCGATAAAACAAAAGAAAAATATTAGTACAAATGTGAATGACATGAAAACTTTTCTTTTGCTGCATTCGTCTTTTCCCTAAAAGTCATACATATTTCACACAACAAATAAACAAAGATAGAGAACAGAGGAGAACCAGCGATCGATAATTAGAGTAAACACAGGCGTGCAACATTATGATGTTGACTACATAGGGTGAATCGTAATTCGTAATGCCAAATTGGTCTTGCTTTAGTCATTGCGTTTTTGAACTATCGCGCTTACACGTTTCTAAAAGTATTGACGGACAGACCGTCAACCTACGGTTGGGTTTGGATCAAATGCTGAAAGTTGTCTACCACAGAGATATTGAACCTGTAAAACATATTCGATCCATCCAGCTCCTCGCGTTCTGTAGTTATAGTCTTAACTTATATTCGAATAGCTGAGCAGATAAAAGCTTTCTCTGAATAGATTTTACTCAAATTTGATGATTAAAAAATATATATAAATTTAGTGTACAGATCATATAACAGATTTCTTCCGTCAATTCAAAGTGTTTGGGAGTTATCTTTGAAAGAAACAGACAAAAAAAAGAGATATTGTCTAAAAATACGTTTTTCGAACTAAGGGAGGATTAAAAATAAGGAGATTCGCTGAAACTTCAAATTCGAATTTTTATACGCTTACAATACTTGGGCTATGCTTCGTATAAGAGAAAGTAAAATACGAGCAAGCAACATATCAAATAAACATGATTCCTTCCGACTAAAATGAGTTTTTTTAAAAATAAGGTGAATCGTAATATTAAAAATAATATTCCACGTATGTAAGTCAGCTAAGAAGAAATCGCCTTTCAAGCTTTGAAAACTTCTGCCACAAATATGGGCCTTATCATGAAAGAAGATAAAACCAAATTTATGGAATTCCCAACTATAAATCGCAGTATTCTTCAGAGCATTAACAGACATACCTTCGAAAGAATAAAAATGGCTATTAGATGTTTCTTTAGACTGAAAAGACAACTAAGATCCAACTTAATGAGTCGAAAATATAAACAAGGATATATGATTCTTATTATGACAGTTCTACTCTATGCAAGTGAAATTTGGACTCTTAACCTGGATATTCAGTGTTCCATGAACATGTTCGAGAGAAAGATCCTCAGAACTATATATATCAGAACTAACTATCGTATTGGTTATCTGGAGCGATAGGCTAAGACGGCTCGACATCTGGAGAAGGTCTGTAAATAGCGCCCTCAAAGTATCCACTTCTAAAAATCCCATGGGTTCTCCCGGGTCAGAGAAAGACCAATCAGACAGCTGGATGATGTGGAAAGAGACCTGAGGATAAAAAACTGGAAGGGATTTGCCGGGGATAGCAAAAGCTGGGAAGTGCGCATGGTTGAGGAGTCAAGGTATGCAAAAAGCTGTTGTATTCATGAAGAAGTCAACTAAAAGTAGTGAACAAGTGAAAATTTTATTTTAAAAAAATGAAAGCTAAGAAAAAATAAAATGTTTTGCATAGGATGGTAGGGGAAGGGGAAAAAAACTCCTGCTTAAATTCGAAGTTGTATAAATGGATAAAGTGGAGATAGCAAATATGTTCAGTAAATAGTAAACATTAAACTAATTAAATGCAAATTTAATTGCGTAATGAGAGTAAAATTTTTTAAAGTATTATCTAGATCTTAAATTATAATAATTATTGTATTATAATACAAATAACAAAATCAATTTCTTTTCCTTCAAAGTGGTCTATAAGTGGTGTTACTCATGTGAAATAAAAACAGTTTAACTATTTTTATTTCATATGAGTCAATCGTTTGCGAGATAAATGAGGTCTGAAAGCATTAAAACAGTGCACTGATTTCGAGAATATAAGAATTGGGAGTTTAAAGTGGGCGAAAAACCGACTCCAAAATCATCATTTGATGAACATGGAAAATAATATATACAAAAATGGGTGCAAAAAATGCCTCAACTTCATACAGTCCTTTTCGAGTAAGTGTTTGAGAAAATTAGATTAAATGTTGCTCATCTAAATGGCATCGCTAAAAGCAGAAAACAATAACTTAATAGCAAGAGCACAGTAGAAATGACGGAATTGGAAGGACCAGAAACGTTGTTTCCATCTGGGCACGCTTCGGTCAGTGACCTGCAACACGAAAAGAGCCTCCCGCAGATGAGTGTCAATTAAAAATAAGTGAAGTCATTAGTAGGGATGAAACACCCAGTAAGACGCTTACCGAGAGATGGGATGTTACGGTTCAAATCACCAGCCGGATTTCCCATCAGACAAAAGTTGAAATAAAAGGGCCTTTTTTGCACTACGCATAAGAGGTGACGCGATTTTCAGAATAATTCTCCTGGAAAAATTAAGAGATTGTCTTTGAGGAGGAGAGAGTGAATCGCGAAATAAGGAGCTTCATCACACATTAGATATTTTTTATAAGACCACGAGATTTTCTTTTTATTTTTAAGTTTCGGTTACCCTTGAATCGGGAGGGGGCAATCGTTATTATTATTTCGAAATAATGTTTGGCGATCGCTTTGTTTATGAACACGATGACTCAAAATTCTAGCGTGATTAATTAATCATAATAAGACAGATCAATGTATATGCATTTGAAATTTACACTAAAGGTGTGGATTTCTAGCAAATTTTGGACGAAATCCAACTAAAAAAATTTGCAGTTTTTGGATTTTATTAGCACAAGAGCCATGGTGTTGCCTATGCTGGGCCAAATATGCTGTATTTGCCCTAGGACCAGAATATACAATTTCAGCCATAAAATGCAACGTAAAAACATTTTAAAAACATGAAGAATATTTAAATATGTGGATAAAAACCTATTGATTTCAAAAAAGCAAAAAGATTAGCATATTGTGTTTTATCAAGCCAATCAGAAAATTTGAAGTTGTTAAAATGGTATAAGCGTTGATTACTAGAGTTTGGATATACAGTGAGAATATGGTAAACGGTCATGGTGTAATTGCATTGAGAGCACAATGGTGCCTCTTCTCCAAAAAGTAGGTGGCGATGGGTGAATCTAGTATGACTTATGCGCAAACGGGTCCAACTAAGAGAAGCTTTGATCAATCCGCTTGCATTTGAACACAGTAACTAATCAGGAGGTGTTGTCTCCCTGAAAATTTCTTGCACATTCTCAAAAGTGCTAAAGGATATCAATAGAATAAGAGTATATATTTTTTTATTTTCAGAATATAGCACATGAGCTTACTACAGTGAAGAAAACCGGGAATGCAATTTCAATTGCTTCGTTGTCGACAAACTGAAACAAAAATTTCATACTAAATTATAATTTTAATGCTAATAGGCCACATACTAACATTTATTTAGCTTTATTGAGGTGTTTTTTGAGTTATTACAATTGCATACTTACAAATATATTAATTGACAAACAATCAGACCCTAGATGGATTTGGCTCCAAATCTGACACATATCTACATAAAAACTATATTAAAACTGAGTATCGAGTTTTACTCAATATTCAAGAAACATGCAATAAACAAAATATCTGAACAATGACATCTTGCGCTAATTCATTTGTTTTGCTCCTCATAAGAACGAATACTACAATCGAAAAACGAATTTTTTTTTCAATTAAGATTCATCATCAATATAAAAGACTATTCTTCATCAATGTAAAAGATTTCAAAACGAAATATATCAATATCAAAAAATCAATATTTCAAATCAAAATATATCAATATCCAATCATCAATATCAAAAATTCAAATAGTTTCAGAAGTAAGAAAATATTTAATATGAAAATTTTTTTAATTAAATTTCCTCCCTCATTTCACTGAAAATTTAAATGTAAAAAACATAGTAAGAAAAAAAGCAAGAAATACTAACGACTAGCAAAAAGCATCATACTCCTTCAGTTTTTAATCTTAAACAAAGGACGCAAATAAATTTTGGAAATTATTGCTATTCTACTATTCTCCTTCCAACAATTTCAGAGATGATATTTCAAAGACAATCGTCAAACTGCTTTCCGATAACCTGTAGAAATCATTTTGCAAGTTACGAAAATAAAATTTAAAAAAAACATTTCAACTAAAATAAAACAGTCCAAGTGTTTCATGACCTGTACACGCATACACTGATTTATTCGTTACCGAAATATTCAAGTAAACAATAGATAATTTATGCACGATTTTATTCAGATGCACCTCCAACCATCGTGCTAAAAATAAAGCTTCCTAAAAAGGAAATCAGATCGCCGAAGTGACAGCTTTACGGCGTCTGCGGTTGTTATGATCTTCCTCTCCAGACATCAATCGCCAAATTTAACGACGAAACAAAAGAGGGAAATCGTAAAAGGGGAGCTGCTTCTGTGAGTGAACAGGAAAGCAAGGTACTTGATAAAGGTTGAGTGACTGGCAGGCAATCGCCCCGTATGGAAATCTTCGTCCAGGCGCGGGTGAAAGACTTGGCGCACTAGGTTCGCGACAGGATCCCAGCGTTGGAAATGTTCCCCAAAATAAAACAATTTTTTTTTATCATGTGACAAAATGATCCTGTTCCCTTTAAGTCTTGAATAAATGAAGGTAACAAATACTTGAAAACGCTTAAGCATTAGCATCTTTTAATCGCATATATCATTTTACCTGCTTTTACACCAGTACTGCAATGCTTTGTTTTGGAATAGGCTTTCACAGTATCGATTTTGAAATATCTATAGTTTGCTGCTGTAGTATTTCCCCTGGAAATCACATTGAATAACAATTAGACTAGCGCAACGTTTTTTTTTTTTTTTTTTTTTTTTTTTTTTTAATTTTATAAATCAAACGTTTCAATATAGTTTGTTTAATCGATAAAAATTGTTGGTTCAGTGATAATTTCGATTAATTAAATTAGGGTTATTAGAAAACAACTGTACACATTTGGCGATTTATCGCCAACTAAAGTTATAACTTGATTTCCGAATTTTACATTTTATGCATTCTTGCTCATTGTTTTAATTGATTTAAGTCATTAACCAATTTAAACTAAACTGGTTTGAAACCAACACGAGATTATCAACTTACACAAGCAGCGATATTTAGAAAAACGATGGTTCCCCCCCCCACCTCAAAATCGGTCGTGATCTAAAATGTTTGCTAGCTGATATATATATATATATGAGAGTCGTGACCGGTTTGAACTAGCTAATGACTTCAATTAATTAAAGTACATATAACTTAAAAGTAATAACATAATAATAGTCTCACACGATAACTTGAAATTTGCGATAGTAGATTCCATTCTTTTATCTCATGGTCTTTCCCGGATTTTGCTCACAGGTCCGATTTTATTTGCAGGACAGATCTGTCAAATAATAGCAACGCAGATTCTAGGGGGAAACAACTACTAAATTTTACATAACATTTATTTCCTTCAATGTCTTGGTTTGGATTGGTTTAATTGCATCGTTATATTTTAAAGCAACAACAGAGTTGTTTTGGGGCGGATCTGGTAATTTTGAGCCTCGTCCATTCGAGGTCTGAATTCATAAGTGTGTTTGTTTTATTCGCTTGGAAATAACTTTTTCATCTGCTGCAGAGTAGAAGAAATAAGGTAAATGCATGATTGTACACTCAAGTGTTATTTATCCGAATGTATTCCAAGGAATTACTTTTCTATACCTGCACAATGCTCATTCAGAAAAGAAATAAAATTGAATACGTTTCGAATTCTAAATACACTCATATAAAAATTAAATAATACTCACGATTTTACAAAACAGATAGCAAAATAATAATTTCGTTACCTTCGCTCAATTCTAAGTAGAATTTCTATATCACTTAGGATTCTATTCCTTTATTATTTATTAGATTTTCGAATTTCTTTATTATTTAGTATTTATTAGGAAAGCAGGACGGATAAAAAGAAATGCACAATGTTTGGTTCTCCTTTTTTCCCGTTTCGATTGATTGTGATATCAAATAAATGAATTTCCAAAAATTTAAGGGGCAAAGTTTATAGTATTATCAACAGAAATAGTTATAGTGAATTAAAATATGCGAGATTAAATTGAAGCGTAATGTCTAGAAGTCGGAAGTAATAATCCAAGTTTAAGAGTCTTTTAGATAGCCCCAAAGACTTTTAGCACCCAGGGCCCCCAACATGCTGATTCGTTCCTTAACTACATCTTTAAACAAACAACAAAAAAAAACCCACATAAAATCATTAATTCACCTTCTCACTTTAGTTATTTTAACGTCCCGTTTGAAGCAACACTAGGGCTATTTTGGGACGGACCTCGTACTTTTGAATCGCAGTCAGATGACGAGGTCGACACCTGAGCTTGCATGCCCCTCTCCAAACTTACACACCACTCCAGCGGGAGGATGTTTGGCCCAGACGGATTAAACGTGCACCAGACCCACTTACACGGTTCTTCGGCGGAATCAGGTCTTGAACCTGCAACCTCATCTTCCCACTAATAACACGCGTCATTCAACTGTTATGTTGCACATACTCATTTATAAGTCTTAACATGTAGATTTTAAAAAATCGCGCGATTTTCAAGGCAGCTCCCCAGCAACACCGATGTTTTTACAGTTGACTCATGTATAATTGTATCATTTTTAAACATTTACTTTTCATTGTAGCAACATTAGCAAAACAATGCTTTCAATATCACCACATATGCATGAATGTGTTAATTCAATCACTAAAACAATGACAAAGCAAAATGCACTTTCAGGCATTTTTAAAATGTAAGAATTTGCATGGAAATAAAAGTTGGCATCACTGAAAAAGTCTGTAATTTAAAGTGGGGTTTAAATGGTTTTCATGAACTAACACGATAAAAAAAAACTAAACTTGTGTTGGAATGTAGATTGTTATGGTCTGTGCAGGAAGCTACAGGACTTATGTTTTCAGAAACATTTCTTTCATAACCATATTCACACACGGAACGAACATAAAGTCAAGACATTCAAGCTCGCAGCTCAACAGCACAATATCACATTTCATTCTGATTCTGACTTCTTCTTGCATACAGCCGACCACCCCGCCACCACTGAACGTAGCAGTATCGACAGGAATTCTCATTCTGACTGCAAAGCGCATTATGAGATAGCCTATCAGGCATCGCCATCGAGTATCCAAAAGAGAAGATAAGAGTTATGTAACTGCTACAAACTTCCAATATTTGAAAAAAACAAAATATAATGAAAATTCTGCAAAAGATTTCTCAACAAAAAACAACTTCCATAGATTCATGCAGAGCTTTGATTTATGCGTCAGGTTTCACTTTGAAGCGCAATTTGTAGAAGGAAGCATTAGCAATGGAATAGGAAGCTGCATATAAATATTGATTTTGTGAAGGAAATATGAGAAGAGAGAGAAATGGCTCATTCATAACATATAATCAGTTATAAATATATACCATTCCATTATCTTTGGAATTTACTCTTTGCAATCGATCACAATCCTGTTTTCTCTTTCCATTTTTTCATTCGTCGGAAATGCACTAACAGCAAGAATAAAGGAAAATTGGTGACGGCGATGAAGCGAGAATTCGTCCGATTCCAGCGCCCAGTAACGGCACGTAGTAGAGGTGGAAGCAAATCGAAGGAAGGTATTGAGTCCCCAACTGAACTAAAGACCGTTTCATAAAAATAAAAAAATTTAAAAAAGCTAAGAGGAGGGATACGACACGATTACGATACAGAGGGGGAAATAGAGATGTACATAGAAAGAAACAGAACACGAATTGTTGCTTTCAAGTGACACACGCGCCGTTATTTTTCAGAGGAAAGAACCAGGAAAAGTAACGTGCGAAATGTTCCAAGGGAAGCCTTTGTTTAAAAAAAATTCCTCACCTTGACTCTTTATTAGAGTGCGTTAATCATTAGGAATTTTGTCTCCACAATTTATAACGCTTGCTTGAGACCACTTCTCTTCGCTTGGTGGATCTGGATCTGAGGTGTCTGGCTTCTGCGCTAGTGATTCGCGCAAACATCTGTCTCAACTTTCGGTCTTCGCTTGTGAATTCAAACACTCATCAACGACAGCGCACAAATCTAATGAAGGAGAAAGATTCACTCCCACCTCTACAATACAAATCATTTCATTTGTGATTGATTTTGAAAAAAAATGTCTAAATTTCTTTCTCTTTTCTGAATTTGGAATTAGTATTTTATTCCAAAGTGGAAAAAATTCGAAGTGGAAAGGCGCAGGTTAAGGCAATCAGATCACTGTCGGTGCCCAAGTGGTATTCCTGGGAGAAGCAAGCCACCGGTCATGTAAATATCATGTGGTCTCTCTCAACTATTGATGGTATTGGGACAAATGCGTACTAACCACTTTCGTACAGGTCATAAAAGACCAATAAATCACTCTAAGCCCATTGAAAAAAGGGGGTAGGGAGTAATTAGTCTAGGTTTGCAAAAAACATGTTATCTGTTGGCAAGAGTATTTGGCGGGAAAGGGTATTGGCGTTTTAACTAAGTTTTGATGCGTAAACATAAGAAAAAAAGTTTTGTCTCTGTGTACGAGATATGCTGGCTCTCAACACACCATACCGTATAGCTACGAAATTTGGCAAATATTTACTTTGAAGGATAGAAAAGTGATTTTTTTAAAATTTAATTAAAAAATAAAAGAAATATTGACTTTATTTTCGTTATAACTTTCTAAAAATTTACAGTAAAAAAAAAACAGTTTTTACAGCATTATAAAATTTAAAAAATGCGTATAAAAACCATACGCAGGAATATTTTCTCATGTCTTATACCTTATTGTTCAGAATATTATTATTATATATATATATATATTCGACGAAATACATCAAGAACGCTTGCATTACTACGCTTGAATTCTCTGAATTATTCATTCACAGTCTAAGTATGCTAAATATAGTTCTCAAATAAAAATCAATACATTTTAAAAGAAAATGTAAAACAGAAATTCCATTCTAAAAAATTACGCCTAAACTCAATTATTACCATCACAAACGATTCTAATTGTTTTAAGAGAAGCTGATCATTTAAATGTACATTTCAAACGATTAATAGTACATAAGTCAATAAAGAATTTAACAATTGATAACTTTCCTACTATTTGAAATTAAATCTGTTCAAAGCTTTTGAACTTCTGGGAATCAAATACATAATACATAGTAAAAAATTTGGAGGGAAAAGGTTGTTTCGAGATTTGCATTATCACAGGACCCCTGGAAGGTTTAAAATGGCCATTAATTCTTCTGAAATTAGAAATAATTACACTGCTTAAAATATGGTTAAAAAACGCATAGATAATCAGTAAAAATTTCAATAATGGTGTAGGTTTATATTGTTCAAGGGTAAATTACCAGAGCTTCATTTAATACTATTGTTAATGGCTTATTTTACATACAGGAACGATCTATAAAAAAAATTAAAGTTTCTGAAGAACATATACTGCATATATTAATGTAAATTTATTACTACGTACATTAATGTAAATATTTTTTTAAATTCTGTTTTATATTTTATCAATAGATTTGTAATTAGGGTTTAATAAATAGTGTCACTAGAAGAAAATTAAATTTGAATTCAGCTAATATCACCTACAAATTTTCGCAGATAAAAAGGATCAGTTGGCAAAATATTAATATACTTCTGATTTAGTAAGCTATTTATTTTATGCATTGTGTAATAACAATATTTCATATATAAAATTCAAAGTCGTATAATGAACAAATAATTTATCTTTATCTGAGCAGATTTTTCATTTAAATGTAACAGCATTGAAATTAAATCTACAATGATAAACAGAAAAGTTTAAATTTGTAAAAGAAATATATAGCACGGAAAATTAACATTCGTAGTTGGAATCTTTTCTTACTGCTTACGTCATTTCAAGATTTTTTTTTAATAACTATTCCCATCTTACAAATAATTTCAATGCTTTTAACACCATTTAATTGTACTCCATACTTAAGAAACAATATTTTTTTTAAAGTTCCTATATTTAAGTAACATACATTTCAGTGTTCAAACTTACTAAATTAAACAAACGAATCAAGAAGAAATAAAATAAAAACTAATGAAACCAAAATTCTTTTGTTTAATGCAAATCGTTATATTCATGTAAAATAATTCATTTGCCAAAATCTAGATTATTGTTCCAAAGTCGATATAGTATTTATATGAAAAAAATATCATTGGTCATTAATTTTTATCATATTTTTTGAATAAACTCCTTGAAATGCAATTCATGCTTCATAAAAAACCAAGAGGAAAATATCGCATGAAATGAACAACATTAAGTATTCGAAATTTTGTTAAGTATGTTAACTCTCGCCAAACCTGACACTTTCAGATAACGTTTAAAATGTTGCAGCCTCTTCTAAAACTCATCCTTTACAGTAACACAATCCCATTGTAAACGGGACCATTGATTGACAGTTTTATGACTCGTACGCAAATGACTCGTACGAAAGAGTCATACAACCCTATTGATGCTTGTATATATTTTGTCAAAATATTAAAAGCAATCGTTTTTATCAGTCACGTCATTAAGGATATAGTCCTTTGCTCTACATAGGGTGCTTCGAGAAATACCATTGAATCGAACTCGAATTCATGTACTAGGGGTAGGGGGAAAGTGATCTTGGCTCTCTCCTAATGAGATTTATTGTGGAGTTTTCTGGTTATTGCCACACATTAGGTTCCTTTTTTGTTGATATTACAAAACCATATAAAAGACAACATGTGTCTGCAAGTTGTTTCATCCAGACAACAATCTTCAATATCAAGTAAATTAATGTGCAATCGTGAACAGAAGCGATTATTATTTTTAATTCATTTTTTTTAATTGTTTGTATGAGGTTGTTCCTAAAGGCTCAAGAGCAGATTCGAGTGTAGGATGAAGAACTAAATGAAGAAAGTAGGAATGAAACCAGAAATCGAATTTTCCTTTCAAAAAAGAGTTGAAAGACCTCGAAAATTGCGAGTCCGACAGAAATGGTGATAGCTCGACGAATTCACTTCGCGACCTTTGAAACGTTTCCATCCTTGCAATTGGAATCTTATCTAAAAGTGAATCTTCCGATTGCATAACGGTAAAAGCGGAAGGAACGGAAAAGAGAGAGAGGAGAGACGTATTGCGCCGTATTCGTCACAGTTCTATTTTAAAACTTGGGGATACACAAACAGATGTATACAATGGAATTGGCATTCACGATAATGGCATCTCGTGAATCGATTATCCTATATTAATATTATTCAGTATCAGATACGCATTTATTCAGCATTTAACTGCGTTGGAACTTTCAGGGAACAACAAACAGGTATAAAAACATGAAGGAAAAAAATAAAGGTTGTGGAAATAAACATATCTATTTATAAAATTTTTACCTAGAGATTTTGATGACTGTCAGACTCTGCCAAGCACACATGCAAATCAAATATCAAAAAATATTTCAAGCGCAATGTCGTTTTGCGTGTACATAAAAAAAGAAGTGAATTAGATGAAAGAAATTCGAAACATTGCCCCTACATTAAAATCATAGTTAAATTTTTAAAAAACAGAAAATCACGAAACTTCGAATTTTTGAATTTTAGCACAATCAACGGTTCCTTAAGAAAATGTAGCACGTTGATTTATTTGGTTCGAAATCGATTAGAAAAACACCATTTGAGTTTTTTTTTTTGTTTTGTTTTTTTGTTCGCAGAGCTTTCTCTGGGATTAAAGTTTAAAAGACTATGGACCGACAGCGTAACTATAAGATTATTTAAATTTCATACGTTTTTTTCCCCTCTAGAAGTCTATTAATTGAACTTCAATAGCATAAAATATAATTTCCTGCAAATTTAAAAGCATTTTTCCTCCTGGAATTATGTGCCTATCTCTAATAGTTTAATTTTAGTTGGTACGAATAAATAGTGCGTATACCGAGATAATATGCGAAAATCGATTTGAAATACTTTTTTGTATTTATTTGTAGAGATGGAATTTGCATATATATTTGCTCATTACTCAATGTGTTGGTTATCACATGTCATTCTAAACCTCGATGAACTATTTTAATGTTTTCATAACTTATACACATTTTTCGATTCCATGCGCGTATTGCATAGAATAGTACTAGCATATAAGTACTATTCGATAATAATAAGTATAATATCCATAATAATAATAAGTACTCTTCCATACTAATACTTAGTACATTAATAAGTGTGACGTACAAATACTAGCATTAAATTGGAGGACTCAGGATTGAAATATATTTATATTTCTTCAGCATTTATAATAATGTTTTATAAGTTAAGATTAGAGCGCAGAAAAGATTTAATACGAAGAACAATTCGACGCTTTGGTAAATTAATAAAAGTATGTTTTTAAAAATTCTCTTTAGCAAATTTTTATCCAATATTTAATTTAAGTTATTCAAATACTATTTATATTTTCTTTATAAATTAATGAATAACAAACATGAAGCCTGAAACATATTAGAGGAAACAGAATCTTAAATTACGCAGAGGATTTTTTTAAATATATAATTAAAATCATATACAAAAAAAATTTACTCAGTAGTACTTCTCAGAATGTAATTATAAAACACTGTACGAAAAACAAATTAATTTCACCAGATGAATTCAAATGAACTTAGTTTTTGAAACCAGTATTTTTCGTATCGATTCATTTCCTTTATTAATTAATTATCTGAAAAGCTTAAAACACACACATTTTCAATATTACTCAATATTATTAAAATTGCAAAATTTATTGATTAACAGACACACACACACACACACACACATATATATATATAAGCAGTTTTCACTTTAACAATTATTACGAGTAACTGAAAAAATATAGCATGCATTTGTGGAGAGCCTTAAATATTATATACAATTCAATTTGAGACTAATTTTAATTAAAATGGGGAAAAAATAACACTTTTTTAACGCATCTTAAATAATAAGATACAAAATTTGCCAGGGCTGTAGACTAGTATGCCAGTCAGTTGACAGCAAAAGGAAGAAAACGATGGGGGGGGGGGGGAGATTTAACTGATTTGCAAATGAATTTGGAAGAATAAAATAATAATAATCCTAAGAATAGCATTCCGAAATTCAAGCGATTGCTGATATTTTATTTATCTCTGAATGTAAGGTCAGTGAGTGTGTGCGCGTGCGTATTAAAAAAACACCTTAAAATAGAATACATAAAAAAATTCTTGAGAGTTCGAGACCCCAATAAAAAAACTCATAGTCCAAAGGTGAGAAATAAAATGAATGAAAAAATTATTATTTAAAAATACCATAAACAGCATTTCACACAAAAATCCATAGTAATATTTTGGAAGGGGGGGGGGGACTCTAAACATTCTTAATCTTATTCGAAATCGACCTTCGATGAACATGCAGCTTGAAAGCGATGAAAAGGGCGCAGAATGTTTTGAAGCATAAAACAGACATCCATAAAAAACGAAAGCACGGCTTATTTGGGGAACGTTCTGAAAACAGATAAACAGATACCTTTGTTTTGCTTTTATTTTTGTCTGCCTTGTTGACACTTCTAAGCAGAAGATAACGCGGTCAGACATGCCGCGGGAGCGTGTCACCCCTGCATTACAACACGCTTCCAAAACGATTTCCACACGCTAATTGAATGAAATGGTTGTCAGCTGTTGCAATTCCATACCGTGGTTTTAAAATCATGAAAACGTGGCCAGTGATAGTTACGACCCTATTTCAAACATCCGCTGTCAATTCAGTTACAGAACAATATAAAACGAGAAGGCGTATCCTTCCCTAATTTTCCCGCACATTAATGCAATATGTTCTGCTTAATTCTGTTCTTCGAACTTGATATTTTGAGGAATATCCATTTTCAGACCCTTCCGAATTCGAAAAAATATTTTTGTTTGTCTATCAATGAGAAAAAGAAAAACGTTTGAGCAGCCCGACGGATGAAAATTGGTACGGGGATTTTACATCAAATTTATAATATCTGTCAAATTTTGAGAAAAATTCATTCAGAGGAAATCTATATGTCTGGATATTTGAATACAATACGATAAACATAAAAAGAATCCTAGACAAAAAAATTATCAAATTTTGAACCAAGTACAACAGATCAGTCGTCTGTCGATCGGTGCTTTCAAAGACATGTAAGGGCGTCGTACTATTGCATTAATATGCGGGTAAGGGCATAAACATGTAAGGGTGTAAATTAAGAATGCAATGATTTACAATATATCAAATTTGATATGGGATTTTGTAACCCCAAATAGAGTTTTGGGTCAAATTTGAGTTTCAATCGGTTGGGAAAAAAGCATCTAAAACGAAAATTCGATTATACAATACTATAAATTGCAAATAAGAGGTTATATATATATATATATATATATATTTAAAATCCTGACCAAGGATCACACGATAGATTCATAAAAAAAATGCTAAATTCCTGTTACAGGTTAATATTTCATAAATATCATCGACAATGCAGTGCCGAGCGTTCTTTGGGGTAGTTCGATTATTAGAAAGCATAGTGAGAGTTTTGGGCAATCATGCTTGCCCCTTATAACAGTGGGTATTTCGCAATTAATCACCAGGACAACGCTAAGGCATTAATATTATATATAAGCGAATATCACCACGATTAGGCGCGTTTTGTGCTTCACAATGCAGAGGAAAAAAGGTTTGTACTCATTTCTGACGCCTTTCTATAAAATTTGACACTATAAGTCACATGTCCATAGAGCGAATTCCATTTATCAAAGCCACCGTGCAACCACCACCCTTTTTATAGCATTTGTTAGTTCGTGGGTAGATAAACCAACAGATAGACAACACATCCAAAATAAGATATACATCTACAACTGTTCGGGTATTAAACCATAGTATAAAAAATTCCATTCATTTAACTCATTGTGTTTCCTATTAATCATTCCAAACGAAAGAAGGACCTTAAAGGATTAGAGATTCTGGCCTTTACAAACTGTAAACAAGAAATGCTCTGGCCTTTATTATTTAAATGTAACGGTCATACACCAAATTTTAAACCCTTCAATGCATTCGATTATTAGCAACCTTTCTCAATGGTAGATAAGAACAAATCCAAACATGCCTTTTCGGAATACGGAAGGCCTAAATCCATATTCTGATATCAATTCCAATACTTTCTCTTAATCATTAAAAAAATAGCAAACTGAAAGCGTGACCTTAATCGTGTTGTAAACTTTAAAAAGGTTTTAAAAGCACGATTTATAAATAAAAAGTTTTCGTCGCAGCCTGACCCCAAAATAATCCAGGTCATCCTCAATAATAGAACGGGGGACATTTGAACAGGTGGCACTGACTCTCGCACCTTCAGTCACTCAATCACCCGAAACTAATTTCAAGTAAGGCAAAATAACTCACAATCTCACAAAAAAAGTTGCGCACTTTTCCTGCAATTTATATAAGGTTATCCCCCACCCTTTCTAATTACATAATACACTTAAAACCGCTTTTTCCACGACTTGATGAGATACTGTACCATATATAAGTTAAACAGAATAAAATGGAAATTTGGGACTCAAGTTTAACATGTTGACTGCCGTGTGAACACACCTGTGGATCATAACTACCATCTAATTGTACCAAATCATCTATTTAATTAGATGTACCCTTATGTACTAAAGAGATAACAAAGAAAGGATGGTCTTATCAGATAAATTATCCAAATACAAGATGCGAATACCGGCAGAATAAACTATAGAAAATACGAGCACTACTGACCTGTTGAGCATTAAATGAAACCATATTTCTTCAGAGTCAGGATTACCTGAATTTGTATTCAGCAACAGTAACAAGGAGTATCGATGGGGGCTACTTGGCGAACAGTATAAAATGAATTCCACAGAGGAACTTCGTATTTGTGAAAAATACGAGGGGTGCCTAAAACAAAAAATCCAACACCCTGTTGATAAATGTTGATGAACGCAAAGGCAAGTACCAGCAGGGCGATACAGCAGAGTGAAGGAAAGTTATTGTAGTTCATTGGCCTATGACTGGGACCTTCAACTACATCTCTTGATACATATTCACTTTTAGTAGCCGTAGAAAGTTCTCTTATTACAATAAGCATGCTCAATGGGATAAACCCAAATTAATTTCAGAAGAAAGTTTAAATATTATGATTTCTTATAAGCGATTTTTAGTTAAAAAATATTTAATATGCATTTAGAATATTTAGTTTATTTCCTAGTGGGGAATTTATGCAGAAATTAAGCGGAAGTATTTAAATGGTGAGTCAAAGCTAGAAGAAAAGGCCGCTAGAGGGTGGCAAAGGCAAAAGTCCATGGATCGAACTTGAGGGAAAGCAAAAAGGAAGGAACATGCCAAGCAGGATGGTATTGAATTTCCAATTAGAGAGGTAAGAACGTTGCACCAAAAAATCGTCTTCCAAAACAAATGCTCATTAATTTTAATTAAATATTTACTAACAGTTTTGAAGTACAATGAAATATCTTTATAACGATTACGCCCTTCAAACAAAAGCAGGCCATTAGGACCATGATTACTCTAAAGCAGAACTTTTTAGAAAAAAGTCTTGTTAATTTATTTTTCTTCGTTTTCGTCCCATATTCACTACCCACACCGGTTTTCTTGTAGCCAGGATAGAAACAATTCTCGTTCAATATATCTCAGTTCCCTTTCAACAAAAACTATCCATAAAAAAAATGATGTGCCGTTAAGTTTCTAAAATATAATTCAGATAGCTACAATTAAAACTTTTGAGCTGCTTAAGAGATATATGATTTTTAATTGTGCTTCCCTTCAGAGATATTTTGTGTAGCAGCGTTCATTTCTGAAGCCAGAATATGCGACTAGTCTCGTGTCTTATGTGCTGGCAAACCCATAAGGTCAGCCGTCACTTTTCATTGATTTGAACATGGCAAGAACCAGTAACCGGTCCAGCGTCCTGAACCAGACAGGCGTGACGCAGTATGACTACTTTATTAAAGTTTCGGGTTTTCTTAACAAAATGAAACAGGAGCAATGAAAGAAGTTACAACAAAGACACAATTATGCGGTGCTTTTCGACTCTCCATGAGTTGTTACAGCGAGGGCCGGATTATAAATAGGCAAAGTAAGCAACTACCTCAAGATCCAATAACTTTTTTTACAGTGTTTAGAAAGTAATTAAATTTTCTGCATTCATCTGATTTACAAAGCCCATGTATCGAAAAGCATTCAGATTATAATACAAAAAAGGCGAATTCGTAAAGTTTTCCTTCAAATTTTAAGACATTCAGAAGATAAAATTAAACTATCAAATGAAACTAATAAAGAAAAATTATGAAAGTGAAAATAAAAAAGGAAGCTAAGTATTAAAAGACATATAATGGGAAGACTGAAAAAATATTTGAATTTATTTATAAAGAATGTGTAGTGTATAGTATTAATAGTACCATTAAAAAGTATTCAAAGGATTAAGAAGAGCTTTCAATTAATTTCCATTGTTGGTTAATTGAAATTAAATAAACACAATGTGTTTCGAATAATTTCTATGTTCATGTCTTAAGAACTCTCTAAAAGAATATTTGCTTTTCAACAAAGGCGGTTTGGGAATATTTGGCAATATGAAAGGGTACTTGGTGTAGGGAAAAGGTTCTTTTGGAGATGCAAAATAGAATTCAACTTTTCTCCTTTTTTCTTTTTCAAACTCTTCAAGTGGGTTTATATATATATAGTGTGTGTGTGTGTGTGTGTGTGTGTGTGTGTGTGTGTGTGTGTGTG
>JAPMOQ010009257.1:203234-216627 GCA_026543055.1 Argiope trifasciata
GTGTGTGTGTGTGTGTGTGTGTGTGTGTGTGTGTGTGTGTGTGTGTGTGATATATATTCAATGTGTATATATATTACACATTGAATTCGTTGTCTTTTCAAATTTATTCGTTGTCATCAAAATTTAATGTCCGTCCGAGTTCCTGTTAAACTGACCGAAAAGAATGCTCAAACTAGATTGCACTTGTGTGTTTACATTTAACCAGCGGGTGACCGAGCACCGCTCGGAGAAAACAGGAATCGAAGCTAACTCGAAGATTTAAATTTTCAATTGTGATTTATCAAAACAATACATGCCATAAGAAAATTTGTGAAACCATTGGTGAAAAGATAACTGGTTAAAGTGCACCATTGTAAACTATTCTAAACAAAGTTAGAGTTTGGAAAGGGAACTATTCTATACAAAGGTAAAGTAAAGGTAAAGATTGAAGTGTGTTGAAGTTCAATATTTTTGACAAATTTATTTAGAAAAACCAAACATATATACATACATAAGAAACATATTATAAACCTCTAACAGCATAAACATAAAACTTTATTAGTTCGCCATATTGGCTATAGATGGCAGCACGTTACCGCTTGAAAATTTAAGTAGCCATTATGGCGAACTAATAAAGTTTGAAAATATCCTATCTGTAACTCCGAACTGCTCGACCGTAGCGCTTCAAAACCGGCTCCAATCGATTCCTCGTGGCCAAAAACCCCAGATCCCCCAAGTTTACCGGAGTTTATTAATTCTGGGGCGATTTTCGACTTGACAACCATTCCTCGTATTATAGTATTAGATAAGTAAAATAATGGAATCCTTTGGTATGGCATCCTTAGATAGTTAAATGCATTTTGGTGGGAGATGCACAAGAAAAATATTTGTTTACATGACTTCAATGAATTTTCTTTAAAATTAGGAATATAGATGGTTTTTCCCCCCATCTCTTTACACCATTGCGGCATTTTGCTCAAAATTTAATGCAGAGAGAAATTCAATATTAATATCCAACACTGCATTTCAAAATCACATTTTAGAGTTATCGTATGTTATATACATACATAGATAGATAGAGAAAATTATAATTTTAAACAATATGCCAACTTTTATCAACCAAGCTTTTGTTGTCGTTAATACTATTGAATATTCACAGGCACGTGAATAGGCAGACAATCTAACCACATACCACAATTTATTCAGTTCGCTTCATTCCGTATGAGTATGAAAAATAATGTATATCACTTTGTAAAAATGTGCAACACATTGTAAAAATAATGCAAAACACATTTTCAATTTTTGTGTATGTAGAAATGCCCTCATCGCATCTCGTTCCATTTTTTTAAAGTTATCATATTCACATAAACATGATTTTAAAACTGAAATTGATCAAAATCGCGAAATCGATTTAGCTACCGATAAAGATATTTTTAAAACAATATTTTTCAATATAAGATTTTAAAAAATTTGGATTGTAAATATGAATACAAAAGGCTGTAAAGTATCCAATTCCTTCAAAGTTTTAACGCAACATCATTATTGTAAAAGAAAAAAAAATAGCATACTTCGTATACGAGAAAGTAAAAAGATATTAAAAGAAGTAAAAGAATATTAATATCTATAAGTGAACGATAAAAGTCCCAGACAATGTGAAAAATAAATTGAGTAGCTAGGGAACACATGATGATAACTATTCCAGAATCCGAAGTACAGCAACATTTCCAGCAATTATGACTCACATTGATTGAATTTGCGATGAGACATCTCAGAAATTCAGGAATTAGAAACCGACGAATGCGAGCGCGACCAAATCTCACTTCCTACATAACCGGCTCTTCAAATGCGCCAATAATGCAGGCGGAAAGAGCGGAGTTTCAAACTCCTCGCCACAGCAATAAGAATTCGTGATAAGTAATGAGACGATGAAGAAAACAATAAGCCAGTGTCCTTCGCATCACCCACGCTTCATCTGCTCTTGAGAACTTGCCTTGATCCGTTAGTTCGCTGTTACGAAATGAACACGCAGTGGAATCTGCTAATTCGAATTTTTCTTTGATCCCTTAAGCTTCTTAAAGACAAAGTTAAAATATCATTCATACTTACTTTGAGTTAATTTGAAAAAAGAAATGTTTTTCTGAATTGCTATTGTGAATTAAAAATGCACTATTTATTTTTAAAAGGGGGGGGGGGTGAGAGTTGTTTGTTTAAATTATAGATTCAAACTGTTGTGTATTGTCTGAAAATTACTCATAAGATGTTATTATTATTATTTACTGAATATTAATAAAAATTATTAAAACAAACAAAATAATAAAGATATATTAAACTTTCACTTCTTTATTTTTGTAATAAATCGTTACTACCATTCTTCATTTAAAGCTTGTCTTCTCTCTTTCTGTATTTATTTTTAACACTTAATTTCTCTTCGTTCCAGACTCTCATTGAATTTATTTTCTTTAATGAGTTCATCGTCTTCAAACTAAAAAAGTGCCACATTACATTTTTTATTTCATTTTAAAAAACAGTTTCCCGAAATATTTAAAGAAAATTAAGTAATAAATAAATATAGTGAAATTGAATTTATTAATGTGAAAATTTCGTAGAGATTCATCGTAGAGCAAGATTTATTTTGGATTTAAAGATTTTCGTCTCATTTCGTAGAGAAAGATTCATGTTTAAATTGAGACATACAAGTAAAAATCTTCAAAGATACCTGCGTCTCTAAACAGAAAAATACGAATATTGCATACAAGATATTTAGAGTTATTAGAATTTTACAGTTCAGTTGACATTTGTAAATGTTCAACAGAAATGTTTTTAAATGAATCAATTCTGAAATAAGGCGTCAATATAAAACTTTTGAAATCCCACAGGAGAAGGAGAGGTTTTTATTTCAGAAGGAAACTAAAGTTCCATAAACTATGTCCCCTTTCAACCTACAAGAGGTCAAATTAAGAAAGGTTCTCACTTTTGATCCTTGGTCAATCTTTCATCCAAACTAATAAAAAAGAATCGTCGTTTAATCGCTTGTCGGATTTCAGATTCACCAGAATCATAATTTCCAAAAGCAGGACTGACTATTTTACATCGGAACTTGCTGACATATCTGGCCCACCTTTTCTCACAATGTTTTTAATCGTCCCTTAAGAAAATTCTAGAAATCATTATACGAATATTCTAATTCATCTTCAAAAATCTTGCGCTTTTTCAGTCATAATCAATAAGTTTTTCGATTATACGGAAATAACTTCTACAATAGCATAATTTCAAAAGAATTCTGGATAATCAAAAGCATTTCGATCGAAAGCCTAATAAAATACTATCAACTTTCTATTCTTTAAAAACTGCGAACTGAAATTAAAAATGAAATTTACTTTTACCATAATTATAACTGCGTTTATTAATGGCATATATCTAAATTCGAAGTCGAAATTTAAAAAATTGTTGCGCACGAAATATAACAATAACAATGTTAAAAAGTGTTAAAAACAGATTGTGCATTGATACTAGAGTTAGGAAGAAAGTGTTGTTTATAAGAATAAAACATGTGACATCTGGCCCATTATTTACAAGTGAAAACTTTTAATCAAAACAATCGGTTAAGGAGGAATGACACAACATTCATAAAATAGATAATACTCGCAATCTTGACCCATAAACATGATATGACGACAGAAATCGGCTGCAAGAGGGTAACAGGAAACTGGCTGTGTTCTGAAAACGTGAATGATGCGTAACGAGAATAAAACCTTGTTTACCTGCGATTTGAAAATAAAGCAGAGGAAACAAAACGCAGAAGATTACGCAAGGACAGCTTTGAAAGCGTTCGTTCAATTTGACTGGGCATTCTGCCAATATTAGGGTGAATGTTTTGATGCCAGATTCCGAAACCATTTTTTTTGGAACCGAGAAGTGACATACAGTTGGAATTAATCAATGGGGTATCTGTTCGCCATGACGTTCAATAGAAGGTTGAAAATCCATTTCGTTAATCTTTGTCTTATGATAATCAAAATCGACTTGTGTTAGTTTTATATGAAAAATTTCTTCACCCCCCAATATATGTATAGTCGCATAAATAAGAGTAACCGGATTATTCCGAAATGAATAGCAAATCAATGATGAATAAGTGAACTCTAAGGATAATCGGCAAAAACAACTGGAAAAAAAAAATCAAAACGAAAATTCTTGAAATAAATTTTTATTTCCAGTAATGAACCTACACATACTTTCATGACTAAATTAACAGATTTCTGTACTTGTATTTTTTGCGCATATAAATCGGCCATTTATTTTTCATATTGTGCTGAAATAACTTTTTTTAATATTAATGATTTCTTGGCAATATTTAGGCTCATTAATCATGGATAATCCAGTGAATACCATAAGTAAACAGAGATGAGGACAAAGGGGCAGGATTCTAAAAACACTTTTAAAGTATAAAGAAAAATATTTATTTATACATCTACATAAGAGAACTGTAATAAAACAAATTACTGGATCAAAGAAAATAATGTATATGTAAACAACTTATAACCAAACAGAGTATAATAAAAATATCTGAATAATGTTTATGAGAATAAAAAATTGGTTTAAAAAAATTAACTTTTTAAAAGCATTATAACAAATGTAAAATAATAAGTAAAAAAAAAGCTACATATTGAAATTACTACCTTTCCTATTGAAATATGAATTTAATAATATACATACATTAACTTTTGCAATGTTTTGTTCTGTTTATTAGATTATACACCTTTGGTTAATAAAAGATTGATTTAAAGACAAAATAAATTAATAATCAAAATTCTCTTAAAAATTTTGAAAATATAAATGCATTATAGTTATTTTAAGCCACAAATTAAACTTCAGATTAATGCATTGCTGTATCCATGTACCAGGTGATATTAAATATTCTATCCATTAAAAAAACATTTACATTAAACACAAATTTGCAATGCAAATCAAGCTTAATTCTCAAACATCAGGAAAAATTCAATTTCTAATGTTATACCATAACCATATCTGTAAATGTATAATGAATTTCAATAAATTAGACGGAGAGTTTATGTTATCTAACATTGGGGACGGATAAAATTTTATGACAATGAATACTCTATTTTAAAAGGTTTAATTTTATAATATGACAACTGTTTATGAAGCATAAAAATCGAAAATAGATCTAGATAAATAATTTACATGTATACATTTAGTTATTCATTAATAATCTAATTTCATCAGCAAAATAAACCAAAATTGCCTGAAAATATACATAATATGAAGCCAAGTCCTATAAAATAGTTTATAACATACTAAATTACTCAAAACATTTAAAAATATCTTTCATGAAAAATCACTGCTTAGTTATAGAAAATATATGATAAAATTACCTAATAATGATCATTTAAATGCATTTAACTTAAGTACTAAATTCTCAAAAGGAATTCAAATCATAATGTTTTATTATCCTGTAAAAATCCTTTCAGCACTTGACTTTACTTAAAATGGAACAAATTAAGGTTATACTGCTACTATATTAAGCATAGCATGATAAAACTTTTAATTATAATATTAAAACAATACAGTATTATTGGTTTTTATTTTCCTTCCTTTTTTTTTTTTGCTCTTTTGAAAATTTAAGCAATAATGATGCAAAATCTATACTTATAATAAAGCTCAATGTGTGTGCGTGTGTGTGTGTTGGCGCTCTACAGGCCAGACCGTTGGACCTACAGCTACCAAATTTGGTACATGCATACCTTGGAGGTTCGGAATGTGCACCTCGGAGCCCTTTTTTCGAATTTTTAATTAGAATTTGAATTAATTAAAATTTAAGCGAAATTTCGACGTTTTTCCGTTATAACTTCCGAAAATAACATTGGACAAACATGATTTTTACATCAATTTAAAGATAAAAAAATTAGCTTTCTAACGATATCAGTTTTTTTAATTTATAACGTAAGCTTCTATTTTTAACGAATTTTTAAAGAAATATTTTAACCATGTTTTTATCACGTGACTGGATAAAATAAAAGAATGCCGGAAATTCAAATAAAAAAAAAATTATCATTGCAAAATAAATCTACAGAAATGCAACTGTCAGCACGTGACAGGATAAAATGAAATAAATATAAAATGTGATATTTTCATTAAAAAATAAATGCAAATGATTCTATGATCTTTTGCAATATCTGTATCATTAATTCCATAAATTATCTTTATTTACAGTAAACCTGATTGAATTTAGACAGGATATGCATTGAAATCGCGACTTAATGGCATATTTATGTAATCGTTTGCAATATCTGTATCATTAATTCAATACTTTTTTCCCTTTCTCGCTTTCTTTGAAAAAAAAAACATATTTCTTATTTTGGCAACATTATCGAAAAAAACATTTTTAATATTTTGGAAGCATAACCGATAGTTAAAACTGATTGATTTATAAAATTAAAGAATATTATTAGGAAAAGGTGTTCTTTTAGGACTTTTCGTCCATCATCTTAAAGAAAATATTGCTTTCAGGCCAATCAATTCCCGGAATTACTTCTAGGCTAATGAAAATGTGATTTAATTGAAAATTTTAGAAAGCATTACTCATGGCAAACCAGCTGGTCGACAAAGGCGGCTAGTAATTAATAAAAATAGCACCATTTCATTTAGAAGTATTTATATGCTTTATAATAAAAATACTTTTAATATTAATTAACAAAATAATTGTTATAATAAATATTTCAAAATCTAAATCAGAATTTGTGTCAACATTATTATTTCGTATTTACTTATTTTAACTTATTTTATTAACTTTTTAACTTTTACTTATTTTTTATTTTACTTTTGAACAGTTTTCAAAGAATTTTGGAGTGATATTTTCTTAACAAATACAAGAAAAGAAAAAAATCTGTTTGAATAATAATACCTCAATATTTTCAAAACTAATTGATATTAATTAATATTATAATTTTTATTAGAAATATTTTGAAATTTATTATATTATTGAAAGAATATTAAAATAAAAATTATAATGTTCATGATAATTTTTAATTAACTTCTAATTTTCATGATTTTACAAAGTGAAAAAATATATAAATTTAATTTGCGCTTTATTTTTGGTAAGTATACACCTTCCTAAACTTGGTATCCACTTATAATAGGATCCATTGTTAAAATAATATTAATTTTTGTAATGAAATTATAATCATAAAAAGAAGAAAAAAATCTTTTATCACTTTTGCTTCCAAAATGCAATGCAGTAAAACCTCTTTAAATTGATTACACAGAACAAAATGAGACCATTAAAACAAAGTTATTATTCAAAAAAAATTACAGCAAATCTACTGAGATCATAATTAGCCATTAAATGTTTCATATATGATGTCAATAAAAAACACAACTCTCTCAAGTCAACAAAAGAAATTCATGAATAACCATCATGCAGATATCAATAGGTAAAATTTATAACTGAATATAAAGATAAGTATTTTTCAGGAAAAAAAAAAGAATGCAAAATATATACTTCATAAAGACATAAAATTGTAAATAAAAGAATGTACAATGTATCCAAGATTAAACATATCATTTAATTGGTATATTTACCATTCTCAAATGTGTAATTATAAACTTTTGATAGATGAGAAATATCATGTACAGAAATTTAAAAATACTGACTTTTACATTTGACATATTGTGAGAAAGTTCAAAAATAAATTTCATTTCAATATATAATCTCAAAGAATATATTATTTTAAATAAATATACAATTCCAAGCATATCAAAATGTGTTTCTAACATAAACAAAAGAGTTTACAGTATGAAATTAATGAAAAATTGCATATAATTAACTTTAAAAGTTTTATTTATTAAATCCATTTTATTTAAAGCAATGTGTTTAAGCTACATATGAAAAAAAAATCTTAACAATTTTTCACTGGATTTTTAATAATATAAAAGTAATTTTTAAGATTATTTTATTCCATATAAAGGATTTATTTAATGTTAAATAGTGAACATATTATTTTAAATATATATTATGATCATTACCTCACAATGAAATAAGAGATCTAAAATTTTCCTGTATTTAGAGAGCAGAATTGTTTGCATGACAAAATTGTCAACAATATTAAGTAAGAGAATGACATTTCGTAGGACTCATGTTAGGTTTATCAAAAAATGCATCTACAAACCAATAATACAGAATCTGTACTTTTCTCGTTAAAAATAACACTTTTTATAAATATACAAACATTCATGCCTTTTTATAAAGGCCGAAATGAAATCTACTTATTAATCCGAACATTTATTTATAGTCTTTGGAGATAAAAAGCGTTAGTCCTACACTTCTGACCACAAAGAAAGATAGTCTACCTCAAACAAAAAATCAAATAAGCACAGTAATAATAATTTTTACGAATTTTCCACAAAATAGAAAATGATTTTCAATCACAAAATTTCACCAATAAAGGAAGACAATGTTCATTTATACAATAAATGAGGAATTCGAAACATTCACTAATGGCATCTAAAAATGTAAACAATGAGTCTGATCCATGAAAACATATAAAGGAACTATATTCTTTACCTTTTGATGCCTTCCTCTGAACACGATAGCGAAAGCTCCATGTCCTATTATATTATCTGTTTTGTATTCATAGGAACCAACCTTCTCCATTTAAAACACAATATTGTAAAAATCAACTACTTGATCATTTGGTTTTTAATAGTCGTGAGTGATCCGGTATAATTCGGTGAGCGAATATCGAAAAACGCATTACCGATCGCTGCTATTATAACCAATCTGAAAAACACAAATAGTAATTCTCTTCCAAGCTTGATAATTTTTTATCCATCACACTGATAGAGATGAATGCTTATTTTCTTTCCTTCCCTCCTGCACATCCAATACGCATGTCTAAAAACAGCTGTAGTGACGATACTACTGCCATCTAGCGGATTTAGCTCAACTTTGCAGAATCAACGGTTAAAGTTAAGATTAATGACACTTCAGAGTCATCTTACTTTGTTCTGCATTATAATTATAAATGTCAATTTAAAATTCAATCTTCAGTGAAAGATTAATACTAATCTCTGTATTGTTTTTAAGATTCAATAAGGCATATTAGAAGGAAACATAAAAGAAAGATAATTAGAAAATATTGAATGCCCTTGACCTTTCATTTTGATCGAGTAACAATTAGGGATGACGAATATTTTCAGAACGGTTATTACGTAACCAATATTAGAAAGTCACTGATACCAGTGATCAATACTTTTCATAGAAGGGTGTGATTCAAATCACACCCTTACTTAGAGATGCATAATCCACGGTTTTTTCAATAACAAATAATTTTGCTATTGTTATTTTTAAATATCTGTTCCAAATATCTGTTATTTCAATCATATTATTAATTAAAAATTATGAATTAATATTGAATATTAAATTTATTAATTTTAATTAAAACTTAATTAACTAATTTAAGTAATGTGTGATTGAATTAATTTATCTATTTCAGCTTACTATTTTAATTCGGTTTTTTCATAACTTTATACTTAATTTGTTTATTGAAGTAAACCATTTTCTAAAAAGGTTGAATTCAAAATATGTGTAATTTCTTTAAAATGTTTACTATAGTTCAATATTTCACCAATAGATGGCTTGAGCAGTGACCACAATAAACGCAATCACAACATTACGTCACAAGCAGTTAAAAATTATCTATAGTGCATTGCAAAATGAGTCAAGGTCAATATTGTTACTACGCCCTTTCCTGTGAATCACAGGAAAGGGTGAAATCCCCTTTCTGATAAATTTCAGTGATATGCAATTCAACGATCCGATAATTCCAAGAATATCGGGTCCGTTCACTTGTAAGTCCACTCTCAGATTTCTTTTTCCCTTTAAGCGTTAAGGGAAGGAGCCCTCAAAGATTACACCCCCCGATGGCTCAAAGACACAAAAGAAAACTGTTTTGTGTTTCTGGGATTTTCTATCCACCTCCTGGAGGGTCAGAATCAGTCGATACTCCTTTTCTTTAGCCGAATTCCAACGATCGAAGAATCTTCAGGGTAGTTACGCGTCCCCCCCCTGACCCCTATTGCGGTTTTCAGAGATGTCGTCTCAGTTTTGATAGTGCAATGTCATTTTCAAGGAGTTAAACATTTGCGGTTTTCGTTGACAGTAATCTGAGATTCTTTTTATTCCCTTTCACTTACAGCATATTTTCCTATAGCCGACTTGATGAGTAAAATATATTTTTTGATACATTTTTCAGTATTTTAATGAAACTTGAAATTAAATTTATTTGAATTTATGCAGTTTTGATAATTCTATCCCCTTTCTGCTTTTTTATTACGAAGAATTATCAGCTTTTGTTATGAGATTTCATGGTATATTAACCTGAAAGTGATTAATTTTATGTTCATAAAGTAAAAGGACAATTTTCTCTAAGTGATTATTTCCCACTCGTTGCATCACCAAGAGGTCTTATATTCTTTTCCGTTAAATATATTTTGAAAAAAAAAATTACCGTGTAAATATTTCTCATACAAAATAATAGTTTTATGGATGTAATCTTAGTAAAAGAATTTTATTTCTTTAATACAATTAGAAAGAATCATTAGATGAATGGATTATTCCAAGAATAACTAATTTCATATTCCTTTTAAAGGCTTTTTTAAATTCTTTGTGAATTATTTTGAAAAAAAAAAAATTCGAAAATGCTTGTTTTAAATCTAATTTCTTAGGATGGATGACATAGTATAACTATGCATTGTTCTGAAAAGAAATTTCTTTTACAATTGAATTTCTCCATTTCCTACATTAACATTTGCTGTATTGTTTACTTCTTTGAAGAGTCACATATTGGACAAGATATTGCTTTCTCTTCTGCAGATTTCCCTCCCGGTAGGAACACTTATTAATTCCCAGCCACTCGAAAGCAATGTCAGTGTTGCTTCTCGCGTCGAATTTTCGATTTGTGCGAAAAATGGACCTTTCGTTTGAATTTTCTCTTTTTTTTCGAATTAAAGTCTTTCTTTCTTTTATTATTCTTTTTTCGGATTAGAGTTTAGCTTAAAACAACAGATTACTATCATAAGAAAGTTGGGGAGAAAAGAATGGGGGATGACGTTGTAAGTGAGGAAGATAAGATAACGAAATTGTTTAGAAACCCATTCCCCCTTCCCTTGATTAACCCCCCACAGCTGGGAAGAAAGGAGAGTTAAAAAAGCCCATTTATTTTTTTAAAGTACTATTTTTTTAAGTAATCTTTTGTGGAATAGAGATAAATTTTAGAAAAGCCATACTCAGATTATTTAACCACCCAGAGGTATATATAATTTTTTCTTGATACGGTTCGGGTTGTTAATAAGTGCGGCCCATCTCGGAAATTTTTAAAAAAAATATATTTAAGCGAATTAAAGCATTGTTATAATATTGGATTCTAAAAATTATTCCCCGAAATTAGGGGTAAATATTTAATTCTAGAAACAAATAAACAAACAAAAGATGTGTATGTATTTGTATAATTTTTATATGGGGTGATATTATGTTTTGCTCTACTATTAAAAACTTCTATCAGTTGTCTAATGTGTCTGTGTGTGCATTTTTAAGGATAAATAGAGCTGATTTAATTTCATAGTACCGAAAAAATTGCATTATTAGAATATTTTATAACCGTTAATGAATAAATCTTAATTATTTGCTCTGCGTTTTTATTAATTTTTACTAACCACGCTGTTTTATAATATTTACTAAAATGCTGCGAATAGTATGTTTGCTTCTTCATTAAAATAAGACCTTATTAAATATTTAAATTTTTTACATTAATAACCTTATTCTACAGCTTTATTCTACAAGTTTATTGTAGAAGCGCTTAGGAGTTTAGCTTTTTTCACAATTTTTCCATAGGTTAAATTCCCAGTTTTAATGTGTAGACATTGCTTTAAGTAATCTTTCTATTGTGATTTAAAGCATTTGAAAACATTTGAGGCAACATTCAATCGGAACTTCTAGAATATATGCAATGGCATCATATTACAAGCAACAAATACTATTATTAATAAGTATCTATCTATCATTTAAATACATTTTTTAAGACTGCTTTATTAACTCTCTTTTTTGCATAAAATCGTATAGTCTCCATAAATCTTGCATTTTAGCTCGATTAATTTTTTTTACACTAAGTCATCTAAGTTATATTTCAAATTTAAATCTACAATAATCATAATCAAGATTTGTGAATCGAATATATCTGCAGCAGTTTTTAAGACATTCTTAAAAAATTATCAATTTAAGATGTGGTTAACAATAAAATAAGATTATTCTGGTAACATTATTTTTTTATTTCAAACAAAAACTTGAAAAGGCGAAAACAAAATAAAACTGCAAATACCAGAAAAATTGGTGAGGGAAAAACATATTGGTCTTCACATGTGTTTAGTAATTGCCTATTTAAGCGTAAGATACTGATCCTTCTTTTCAGATAGTGTTTTTTCCCGGAAGTCGAGTCATAAAAGGTGGTAAGGGGCCCAGTAACTCAGGGGAAGGGCGAATAAAGGATGGACCTCCCAAGTTCAAATCATCTGCTGATTTTCCGTAAACCTTTTATCCACACGCCGCTTTCAATCAGCAAGCATTTTGAAACGTTGCTTTGTTTCATATTTAACACACTTAAAAAAAAGGGGGGGGAGGGAAAAGTGGTCGGACGAAATTTTACTTTAAATAATACTTTTCTACTGCTTTCACATTTTAAATCTTAATTCTTATAGAAAAATTGACTTTTTAATTCTATATGAAAAATTGATTAAAAAAAGTTATTCATTTAAAAAGGCATCATTTCTAACACTTCATAGTATTCCATAAACAAAAAATAATTCCAAATGTCTTACGAATCTAACTTATAAAAGAATTTCACAGTCATTGTTTTGTTTTCAATCTCCCAAATTTTTTATTAATTATTATGCAAAATCAAAATACTTTTTTTCCGTGCATTGTTGTGTAAAAGAAATTTCATTTTTTTTTCTTTTTAAATTTTTTTTTTTTGAATAAACAGTACTAAGTAATAAAAATAATAAGCTTGAAAATTCACATCTCTATTTAAACTTATAAGCGAAACCGAAAATGACAGAACAAGTAAATTTTATGGCAATAACAGCGTCTTTTACATATATCATTGGTCTGAAACAATTTCTGATTTCCAGCAGATATTCTCTGTAGGATTTCAAGACCAATTACTTTCTTTGGGCAGCAATCGGTTATCAATCATTGATATGCAGTTTCGTCAACTAATTGTATCAGAATTCAGGAGGATTGAACTCTTTGAAAAACGTTCAGCCGATCAATGAGACATTTTCCAGTAAAAAAAATTAATAAATAATTCGATATTTTGTGCTTTTTATGACAGTTTTCAGGAATTAT
>JAPMOQ010009257.1:228208-279819 GCA_026543055.1 Argiope trifasciata
AGTTATCCTTTGAATAGTCCATTATTCGAATGATTCTTAATTATATAGAAGAAATAAATGGTTTCTCTTGAAACAATCTGTGAAATCACATCCATGAAAGCATGTATTTTGTATGAGAAGAGTTTGCATGATAACATTTTGTTCAAAATATATTAAGCAAGGAAGGTCACAAGATCTCTTTGTCGTATAACAAGTAGAAAATAATCAACTTAAAAAAAAGAATTATTCTTTTTATTAATATAAAATTGATGATTCTCTGATTAATGTACCATGAAACCTCATGAAAAACACCAGAGACTACTTCGTTATTAAAAACCGCAGAAATGAGAGAGAATTATCAAAAATTGTAACTACAAATGTAAGTAAAATGAATCTCAAGTTTCCGCAGTATGCATATTTTTAATTTGAAATACTAAAAAAAATGTATGTACCAAAAGACATCGAAGGAATCAGTATATCCCCCCCCCACTTTTTTTTTTTTTGTACAATACTAATGTAAAATCTACGAAAGGCTAATATGTTGCAAGTTGAATAAATAAATAAATAAAAAGAATCGCGATTTCCTTCAAAGTAAAACTGCAAGAGAACAATTCCCGTATTGACTCTCGTGACCTTAGCCGAGACCTTTGAAAGATAAGAATGGGTATCATTTGATCCCCTGAACCTTCTAGGAAAGGAAAGGAAATACCAGGAACATGAAACATTCTTCTCTTGTGTCTTCAGAGAATGCCTCATCTCCTTTACTGAAGCCGCAAAATCCTAACATTTTATTAATTACGAAATGTTAATTATCAAAATAAAAGCATCTTCAAATTGCCAATTTTAAATGTTAAAATAAGTGCAAATAATTATTATAAAAATAATTAGTTTTTAAAAATCTAGCATATTTCTTAATTATGTTTCATACAATTTTTTTACAAATTGTGTATAAGAAAGGTAGAGCAAAACGCGATATTTGTGATTCACAAAACTATATAGTAATTGGAGTTAGAACAACTTAATATATATTTTTTTTCTATATTTATAATATACATTATTATTATTATATTATAATTATATTTATAATATATATTATTTCGCTAATATAAATGATAATTATATAAAATTGCAGAAATAATCTCATATTTTAAAAGAAATATATAATTTCAAAATACTCTTCCAAAAACCCTAAAAATTTTAAAGATCGTAATTTATAAAAATATTTTACTCCCTTTGTGTATTTTGCCCTCTAACACATTAATCCAGCAGATGCTAGCATGAAACTCATTCAATTTATGTAATTTCCGAAAAAACATCTTACTGTTCCTAAAGATTTCAAATATAGATTTTAAAAATAATTTACAAAAATGATACTATGTTTTGTTTATTCATTAAGAGTGCAACAGTCAAGCCAAGTCTGTTAGGGACATTTATATAATTCTCATAGCACAAAAATATGGTTCATAAAAATTTAAAATATAAAATAAATAATACCACGATTGGTTTTTGTAAATTATTAATAATTCTTTAATAAATCAGTTGAGTTAAATGCGATATTATTTATATTTGTTGTTTCCCTACAGATTACTGAAAACTGAAAGCTACTCTAACCAAAATGATAAATCAGTTAATAATTTAATACAGTTGAATTCAATAATAGAAAAGGAATAGCACATAAGAAATTACCATCCCACAACGATGCGATTTTATCCTTATCAATAAATGATAAATAGAAAGCTTTCTTCAAATATTTACTACAAAAAGATAGAAAGGGTTTTTTTTATAAATGTATCTTATGCATGAAAAGAGTTAAAAGGCTCTAGATGTCAGTCGTAATAAAACATAGCAATAAAATATTTAACTGCATCTACCCCTAGCGAAAGTTCACTCCTGAGTTCCCAAAGAATTATCTGACCAAAAAACGCATCAATCGATGTCAAAGATCCCATAGAGAACACCTGCAGTCAGAAATAACCCCCGAAGAAATAGAAGGAAACGGAAGGGTGGCCCCAGCAGGAGGACAATAACATCAAACCAGATTTTCAATCCCAGACCAGCCATTCTTCCCATCCCCTTAATTGAATCGAAAAGGGAAAGGGAGAAATCTGTGAATGGACCACGTTATTCATAGAATTACAGAATCATTCGAAACCGCATATCTGTAATTGGCGCTATTCACAGGAAGCGTTTGTAAGAGTGAAGTAATTGCTTATTTTGTAGTATTTGTGATTTCTTGACTTCAGTGATTTCTTGCTTGACAATATGAGTATCCGATAGAGATAATTCTTGATTGCCCATGAAGTGACCTTCTTTCGGCATTCATTTTACAGGCGCCATCTGTTTGCAGAATATAGAATTAAAGTAAACATTTTAAGAAATGATACTTTTTAATTTCAATTTTTTTCAGAAAATACTTAAATCCAATGAATTAATTAATTAAATGGTTGTGAGAAAAAATCAAGCTTAAAACTTTATCTCAAATAGATAAATTTTCAATCCTACATTACTTAATAAATGAAATATTAATTATAATTAAAAAAGATTATTTATTCTAATTAGTAATTTTTAATTAAAAGTATGATTAAAATAACAGTTATTTAGAACAAATATTTAAAAATAACAATAGCAAAAATATTTGTTATTTAAAAAATCGTGGATTATGCATCCCTAGTAACAATCTGTCGTCTTCACTATTTCATTTATGCATATGCATTTAATCAATGAAAACTAATCAAGTAAATATTTAAGAAGATAGAGTGAAACAGCTTATTTGCTAGTTGTGATCAGTTTCTTATTCATCTACAACCAGACAACCCTATTACCAGATGCTATAAAAAGTAAGAAATCTGCATGATTTATAATGCTGATAATCTAACGCTATGTAAATCTTAAGTACCGTACCATATTATAACATTTAGGTAAAAAATACTGTACAGTATCCTTTAAAAATATTTAAAATGTAAGATATTGATACTTTAATGAATATTGCATTCTAATCATGTACAATATATTTCTAAATATTCTACAACTAAAGATTACTACACTGCTGAGACAATATTCAGCAAATTTTTCAATTATCAAAGACTTTGACCTCAATATTTTGAGGATTCTAGATCCCTCCTGTAGTGGAAGCTTTATAAGCCAAATAACATACTCGAGACTGAGGGGTCACTTTTAGTCTTGTGGTCATGTCATCTGGCTACCATTCATTCGATCCTAGCTACCGCAAATAGCAACACTCCCAGCTTTAAAAATACATTTTTCGAAATTATGTCTATTCCATGAACAAGATATATCAAACAATAAATGCGATATACTTTTAACATTTCCATATAGTCATTTCATTCACATTCTCTAACATTTCTAATAATAAATAATAATAAAAAATCACATCTTTATAATGTTTGGCGAATTATTTCAGCTAGACATACAAATTTTGCTCTCAACATAGTTTAAAAAAATAAAAATATGAAACTCAGGATGGCTTTTTTGAAATTTTCAAGAATTTTTTAAAGTATATTTTATAATACTTTTTACAGTTGTGAAGAAACTCGAATAATTTTTAATGTTGTAACAAAACAATTCACTCAGAAATTTTCTCCGATTATTGATGTCGATTTATAAAAATGCAACTTATTTTCGTATATTGAATGGGCTTGTGCATAAAACAGGATTTTTTTTAATTCATCGAAAATTACTGCTGAAGTTTCATTTGAGAAGTAAATGGCATTGAAATTTTTTTACAGTTCTTCGCTTTTTTATCAAGTACAATGATTTTTAATAATTGAATTAGTGCACAAAATTTTTCTCAGATAATATATAAATTATGAAAATTATTCTGTAATATACAAACATTTTCAATGTTGAATAATTGCATTAATTATTCTCTTATTAATGCAATTGTATTAATTATTTATGTGTGTGTGTGACTATGTTCCCATTCAAAAAGCAAAATACTATATTAGATGAAATTCAGTTACTTCTCGCTTCAAATTTTATGTCATACCAGAGCCAAAGATATTTAAAACTCCTTTTAAATATCTTTGGCAACCAACTGGTTTGAAAAGATTATTTTCCATAAAAATTTTATGTAATTTAGTTTCTGACTAATTTTTTCAGTAAAACATTCTAAAACTTCAGTTCAGTTTTTTTAACTCATGCCACTATCAAAGTTTTATTCGATTCTATTTATTGTGCTATGTATTTCTCTAAATTTCTATCAGCTATTTTAAAATGTTGACTTATATTAAAATCGTAATAATTAAACTTTAATCAATACAAAAATGTTTTCCTGAAATCAATCGCCTTTTAAATATATGGACACAAAATTTTGAATTCCTCAGCAATGAAGTTTTATGTGCACTGCTGAATATTCTTTTATATAATTTATGCAATATCTCTAAGAATTATTTAATTTAAAAAATTTGCTCACTCAATATGAAATTCAATTTTTTCCCCAAATGGATTTAAACGACGTAAATAATAATATTTTATTTCGGTCATTATAGGAACTTCTGAAAACAGTTACAAAGATTAAATTTTATACAGTCCTTAGAAGCGATGAATCGTATTTTATAAACTACTCTCGACAATCTAAAGTTATAATCTTATGCGATTAAATATAACAGTAATAAAACTCTGACTTTCATTATTTTAGAACAATCGACAATTTCATTATTTTCGCCTAATCAGCCTTGGAGGATGTGCTGATTGGCATATTTCCTTGAAGATACTCAATGCAGAAGTTCAAAATTTTTCAAAGCATTCATTTGCAGAAGTTCAAAAAAAAAAAAAAAAAACTTTTGTAAAATAGAGGCACATTCATTCCTCTTTATAAGTAGTTTCGTTCGGTAACCCATTGGTTCGTAAGGAATATTGGTTACATTTAATTTTAATTAAATCATTTTTATATAGCTTCATATCCATGATTTCGTCAATTTAATGTAGCTTAAAGCCCCTTCAGTTGAATCGATGTTCATATGTTGCGTTCATAACACACATCATTTTTTCTAATGGGGACTGTTCCTATAACATCATAACTGTTAAGAGCGTAAATGTGCAATTCATGACGTAATACAACATTTTTATGTCTCGTAAACTACACAGAAAATTAATAAAAATAATCCTTCTTCAGCTCTCAAAAACGGGGAAAAATCTGATAGTTGATGGAACAATGAAAATGATTTATATTTCAACATAGCGATGCAATGTGATTTTGGATAGTAGGTAACAGACATAATCTTTTAAACTATGTCAAAATGCAGCAAAAATACATTCAACTATTAAATTGCTACTATTAAAAAGAGATATATATTTTTTAAATTTCAAAATGGTGCAAAATTAATTTTTGTAAAATAGTATTTTCGGAAATTATTGCCAAGAAAGCCCAAAGCAAGTTAAAATAAAGGATAGAGCTGAAAATTTTCATAACCAATAATACAGTACAAATCATCAAAGGAGGCATAAAAATGTACTTTGTTTTTATAGTATTATATCGACACATTGACATGCTTTCGATCATTCCCCATTTAAGACTCAAAAGTTGGCCGGTCGGGGGTGTCCCGCTATCTCTGAATGGGTCCATATTAGTTCAGATCCGTAATTCTGATGACAATACTAAACAGCTAGTTTTATTGCTCAGTTTCATCTTCGACTTATACTGTCCGTAGACACAATTAATTCCAAAACTAATTTTTCTGCGTCGGATAAGGTATTTCCTGAGTGTTAAAACTGTATAAAACACAGAAAATATTCAACATCAAAAGACTGATATGTATTTTTTCGTATAAGAAAAAAAAAAAAAAAAAGAAAGAAAGGAAGAAGAAAAAAAAAAAAGAAACCCGAATTACAAAATATTGTATTGTAATAGACAAAAAGTACGAACTCGATGTTTTGACGTCAAAAAAACACATTTTTGGTACTGTGATAAAAATAAATAAAAATAGTCTTTGAGGTAGAGGAAAAAATTTGGTATACTGTTTTGTATATCAAGTGTGCAGATTTCCCATGAAATTTTGCGCATCTTTTATTATAGATGCCTGCCCGATCATTTGTTCAAACAAAAACTAACACGATATCCACAAAACAAAGAAAGCTAGGTGGATAAAGAAATAGAATATGAAGGGTTTGCTGCAAAAAGGAGTTAACTCAAGTTTGCAGAAAGCTGTAAAAAAAACCCCTCAAAATTCTAAAGAGATGTGGTGACATCTTAATAAGTCAGTAACTACCACTAAACATTGGTGGCCATTTTTGTATAGTGGATAAGTTACTGGATTTCAAACCCGAACATCGCAGGTTCGGTTCTTGGCGGAATTAAACCTACGTATTGGCACAATTCCGCCAACACCTACGCCAAATTGATGACCTCGGACGTGATGAATTTTCAACAACTCTCATGGCTCCATCTCTCCATCAGCAACGCAAAGTCGTCAGACTCACTTGACGCAGCAGCAACGCTCGTACACTAGCCATAACGCTTGGCGCAATAAATCGTTCGTCTCTCTAGCAAACTCACTGGTAGGGAAGTATTGTGGTGACATCTTAATAAACCAGTAACTACCACTAAAAATTGGTGGCCATTTTTGTATAGTGGATAAGTTACTGGATTTCAAACCCGAACATCGCAGGTTCGATCCTTGGTGGAATTCAACCTACGTATTGGCACAATTCCGCCAACACCTACGCCAAAGAGATAGTCAGCTCCATTCTTTGATTAAAGCGAGAATTAATATTGGAAATCTTAAATCACCCACTCTTTTGGCACCAAATGTACAAGGATCTTTTTTTTTTATCTCGTAGTAGAGCATGTAACTCTAAATTTCCCCAAGTTGGAGCTACAACCTTTTAGCAACAAACCCTTCATATGTCAATCTGTATTTTCAGAAGCATGTAAATGCAAAATTTTAAATGTATCAAAATTTATATGCGATTTCATGACTGCAATTATCGTTCGATGTCAAACGGCAATCGATAGAAGAAAAAAAAAACATCTAAAACATAAATTTGATGTTCAGATACTATTAACCATCTGCCAAGAATGACACGATATTTAGTAAAAATTCTAAATTCGTGCTAAATGTTATTATTTATAAACTACAGTAAGCCAATGTCATGCAGGGCGTTGTCTATTTTATCCTGGTGGTGGTGGATATAATGCCACATGGTCATACCAAGCCCAAATGAGCGCTACTCTTTCGAATGAAGGCAGAAGTGTGCGCCTTTCGTTATTAACGAGCACCGTTCAGGTGAAAGGACGACTTTGCTCGAACACACACGACACAACTCTTTTGAGGGGGCTGTCGAACTCATTTAAACATCCACAAGTCAGAGTTTAGACCCAACTCATCCCTGATTCAGTACCCCCAGAGGTATAATTTGTAATGGGAACTTAGTAGTCACTACCTATTTAAAGTGCCCCAACATTTTATTTTAAGCTACAAAATAATATGTTTATCTATCTCTTGGTATACGATAATCCAAACGGCATATGTCTACATAATCAGAAAGTTGAATGCTAGTTATTAAATGCAAAGTCCAGCTCATTTGTCCTAAACTATAAAAGGTGCAGAACCGTCGAGACGGAGATCAAGTGGCACCCAAGGGGAGGAAGTCAGAGGCCTGGCAGAGTTGTGATATCGGCAGGTGGTGTTTTCATTAGCCATCAAATGAGTGAATATGAATTTCCATTTTTAGCCAAATAGTATTCATTTATGTATCTATACTAATATTATAAATGTGAAAGTTTGGATGTTTGTTACTCAATCACGCCACAACGAAATGGGATGAAATTTAGCACAGAGACAGATTAGAGTCAGAAATAGAACAGAGGCTACTTTTTATTCCGGTTCATTAAAAACTAACTTGAGCGTCAAAACGCTGAGACCGAATCCTGCCAAAGATGAGTAAGGCTCCGGGTATTCTTTCCCAACAGAGTTGAGGGTAGGCTTCGCAGAATTTCGACCGGTTATTTCAAACGATTCTATTTATTTTCTTTGTTTGATTTATTTAAAATCAAATGTTGTCAATGAATCGATCTTTCCGATTCATTCTGAAGTACTTTAAAATTAAAAGAAAACAATAAAGGAAATAAATTTCTTATCTGAATTGCATTACCGCAACTGGCGTTGAAAGTTCGCGCATGATTGTTGTGACATCGACTGTGTTTGCGCGTGATGACAGCTGTATTTTCATTTAAATTAAAAGTTTAAAAATTATTTTTATAATACTGTTGTAGCTATCTCCATCTCGATCCATAAATAAAATGCATTTGACCGGGCTTGATTCGCTGTTTTGTTCTATTTTATGTATAGAATGTAAATAAATTGTTTTTAAGTTAGTTGTGTGTTTTTGTTATTAAACTGCATTTATGTTATATATTTTTCGTATACGCATATACTTTTAAGTGTGTCGTTTTTAGGTTAGGTTTAATTTTTTTTATTTGTCATTATTTGATAGTTTTTCGTACATCAAAATTTCCACGCGAACAGAGTCGCGGGTAGTAGCCAACAGTGAATAAATGCAAATTTATTTCTAATGTAATAGTTTAGACAAGATTATGAGTACTTATTTTGATAAATAAAAAATCCACTCATTCATTATGCTCAATGGGAAAAACTGAAGTCATTATTTAAATTTATGCAGAGCCAGTTGTTTGAAACTCTAGCATGAAGAACATGATTAAAATATGTTTTGAAATAATTCATTTAAAAATTAGCATATAAACAATTCGAACAATCGACTTTAAAATAATCAAAAATTACGAAAATATAAAATATTCATTTTATTTTATCACCAAAATATGCAATTATGTAAAAAAATAGCATTATAAAATGCACTGATCATTAATAAGAATATCTAAAAGGCCCAGAGAAATAAATATATTTTAACTTTTACTAGGAATGTCATTTTATTTAGAATTAAATATGCTCTAAATGTTAAAATAAAATTGATAAGCAAGATTTTGATTGAAACATTAATAGAAAACTAACTAATTAACTTATAAATGGAATTTCAAAATCGCACCTAATTTTGTTCTTAATAAACTTTCTTACAATAAGGAAAAATAATAAAAAAATTAAAAATTAAGTCATTTTAAAGTTATTGTAAATACAATTTTGAAGTTTTTAAAAAAATAATTTTATTTTAAAGATATTTCACACATTTATATTTCAATGCATATGGCATAAGGATCCTAATACTTTAAGTGAATAATTCACAAAAATATTTAATAATCCATTGTCCCCTTCATCGTAAAACTCAATAAATTGGAAATATAAAATATAGCAAACAGTCTTTAACACTACAACTGCAGGCATGTGTTAAAATGAAAACAATTGGGCAGAGAGCAATTCTAGATTTTCTTCACTTGATTTAGAAGTTTGATTCTTAAACAATTAAAGCTACTTTCCTCCTCCTTACATGAAAACATCTAACACTGTAAATCGTATCAACAAGTATATGAGAAAGTACTGACAGGCACAGAAATATATATCTTTACACGATTTTAGAAGCAATAAATATTGGGATTTTTTCCCCCATTCTTTAAACATAAGTAAATTCTTATTTTGTTGTGATGGATGTAGCAATTATTTAAATGTGACTTTAAATAAAATGAATTTTAATATCAAGAATATTTATAAACACTAAATTCAGCTATTCATAACTGAATTCAAATTAGCTTGAATATGTAATTTTTAATAAAAACTTTAATTAAAACTAATTAAATCACTTGATTCTATACACATTTCCATGCACATATTCAGAAAAATCTAAGACATCTCAGGTAATATATTTATTAATTATTTCTCCTTTTTAGACTTTCCCTTCAGCAGCAAACTGATCTTAATTCTCATCTAGTGTATATTATTACAAGTACTTATATATATTTCAAAATTATATTCAAAAAAAAAATGTATGTTTTGCAGACTTATTTTAATTTCTAGATATATTTTATAAAATAGTACTCAATTTTTGGTAGGAAAGAATGCAATATGTTTTTGTGATATAATTAGCTTAAACGGGCATAATAGTGTTAAATAATATGCAATTCCGGTAATTTAAATTAAAATTATGGTAAAAATATCGAAATTAACATACATGAGATTGTGTTAAATGCACTTTTTACAATTCAAGAATCTCAGCCATTAGTTTCAATAACTGCAAAACATTCAGTAATTCCACCACCTATTATCGCAAGCTTTTAAAATGTAATGCATTTTTTCCATTTTCTTTTCAGTTGTATTTTCCAATTTATTTCTTGTGGCAATTATGGCTGCAAACTTATTTAAACAAGTTGAATGGCTAAATTTTAAAAAAAAATTATATTATTAATTATATTACTTATAACTACCATTAATATTACAAAGGAATAAGCAAATCTTTTAAGACTAATTCCCAATATGTGGATTTTATTGGCTTAAAATGATCACATTGAAGTGTAAGAAGGATAATTTCTGTCTTTGATCTATAAGCCATTTTATAAAAAGTATAGATCCAGAAGATTAACAACTAATGATATCTGTCATATAAAACTAGCCGCCTTTGGCGACCAGCTGGTTCGCCATGAGTAATGCGTTCTTAAATTTTCAATTAAATCGCATATTCATTAGCCAAAATTTAAGAAATCGTTAAAGTTAAAAGATTAAGTTATTAGTAGTTAAAGAGTCGGTAACTTTATTCGGAAAAACGTTTTGAGTTTATCGCTCAAATAATTTATCGATTATGCTTCCAAAATATTAAAAATGTTTTTTTCGGTGATATTGCCCAAATGTTAAATATGTTTTTTAAAGAAAGCAAAAAGATTATCGAATTAATGTAACATATTGCAAACGATTATAGAAATATACCACCACATCGGGATTTCAATGCATATCCTGTCTAAATTCAATCAGGTTTACTGTAAATAAAGATAATTTATGGAATTAATGATATAAATATAGCAAACGATCATAGAATCCATAGCCTTGTATTTATTTTTTTTAGAAGATACCACCCTTTATATTTATGTTATTTTACCCAGTCACATGCTGAAAGTTGTATTTCTTTAGATTTGATTTGTGATGATAGTTGTTTTTTTATTTGCACTTCCAGCATTGTTTTATTTTATTTTATTCAGTCACGTGCTAAACAAACATGGTTAAACTATTTCTTTAAAAATTCGTTAAAAATAGAAGCTAGAGTTATACATTAAAACACCGATACCATTAGAGGAAACACACACACACACACACACACACACACACGCACGCACGCACACACACCTTTATTATAAGTATAGATAATCATATAAAACACAAGTGCTTTCAAACAATACATGAAAAGAAAAAAAACTTTAAGCAAAGAAATTTAAGAGAATCAGATATGGTATTGTTTTATTGCAATATCATTTAAAATTAAATTTTCTTTTCATAAGGTTTAAATCAACATAAATTAATGTCATTTTATTTTTTAAAAAAATATTTACAATAAAAACTGTTAACAGATTTATTTTATTGCAGATCTCAGCATACTTTATCCCAAAATAATTCACATTGTGCATAAACAATAAATTATTTTCTGTAAACATTTTATGTTGATTAATATATGACTCACCAGTAACTAAGACATATCTAGTTAGATGACCTTTTCGTTATTTTAGTTAAGAGAAAAAAAGCAATTTAATTAGATAAATAATCCAAATTTACAACATTAATGATAATAGCAAACATGCTAAGCACCACAAAATTATAAAAGTAAATATATTTATTGTAATTCAAAGAAAGAAATAACACAAATTTAAAAGTAAACATATTTATTACATCTCTGCATCAGCTTAAAAATATTAGAAGTAAATTGGAACACAGCTTTTTGAGGTAACATGATCACAACATAATAATTGTAATAGCATTACAAATATGAAGTAGAAATTTAACATTAATATAAGATCTTGACCAAGGCCAAGAACCAAAAACTCTAATAAGCAAAGAAAGGGTGAAAGAGAAGAAAAGGGGGAGGGGAACCATGGAAGGCTTTAAAATAAATTATTGTCATATAAAATTCCTGCAACAGAATCACATGAAATTATTATCTTTAACCCTGCAACACATTTTTTGTTATTGAGAGGCTGAGCAAATAAAACATGTTTATTACAATCTCAAACATGGGCTTAAAAAAAAATATATCAGGGTAATAATTCCCAAATGCTTTGCCAGAAAAAGACAAATTTTTATAGATATCATAGCAGTAAATGCATATTTTATAAAACTATTAGTGTAGTGCTTTAAAAACATTGAATGATATTGCAAAGATTTTGCCCACTAATTATTAAAGAATAATCTAAACTTCATTCCAAAACATGTGCAGGTAAAATTATAAAAGAGGGACAAACTAATGGATGGATGTATTAAGCAAACCATTACAAATTTATATGCCACTGATCATTCAAAAGCAATAAGGCTTTACAACAATGATAAATTTCTTATATATATTTCTGATTACATATTTGCAGTTTTAAACAACAATAATAATGACTTAAATAATATAAAATGTTATACACTTCATACTTTAATTAGAATAATTTTCTGAACACATATTAAATAATATTCCTATAAAATAAAATATACAGAAATATTTCACTTATATAAAAAATAGTTTTCAAGCAAATTATTAATATAAAGCTGCAATTCCAATTTGAATTTTAGAAAAAAATAAGTTGCCCTAATAAGTTAAAAGTTTCAAATCGTAGTCTGCCATTTTTTTAATAGTTACATGATGAAATTAAAGATGTTTAACATTTGTACTAATGTTCAGTCTTTACTAAAATCACTGGAACTGTGGAAGTAGAAGAAATAATTCTTATAAAAATAATTGACAGATATTACAAATTATTTTCAGCAAGAAATGTTACAGAACTTCTCTAAAAAGATTTCAAAGAATAGCAGTTTAAGTAATTAAGTGGATGAAATAATAAAATATTAGGGAGAAAAAAAAGCAATAAAAAGAAGAACACAGACATAACACGAGGAAAATTGTAATTACCAGATGATTCAGTCATTTGAGATCTTGCTATAACAAAATGTCTTTAAAAAAAATCCGACTAGAGTCGTTAAAGTATGCGATAAAATGCCATACACATGAATATGAACAGAGTTTTCCTAAATAAGAAATAATAAAGGAGAAAGAACTTTATGAGAATTTTTAAAAATTTAATTGCATAGAATGTACAATCAAATGCTTATGTAAGAATATAAAATGTGCTAAAGGATATAAAGAAGTCCAGAAATTTACTTTCCCCAACATACATGCTAATGGAAAAACAAAACTGAGTGCAATATATAATGTTTTATATAAATGAGCTGTACCTGAATTCATAATTGAAATTAACAAAGCTTAACAGTCTTCACCCCAACAAATCTACAAACATAATAAATCACAGCTAAATTTCATAGACACAAGAAAATTAAAACAAACAAACAAAAACTAATGTAAAAAGATACATTAAATCATTGGCTAATATGATTTCAATTCCTGCAAATCCAAAATCATACAAACACACACAAGAGAACAAAACTAATCTATAAATGCAAACAATAAGTCATTCTTATATAAAAATGTATTTTCAGGAAGATTTAGTCAAAATCCCACAAGATACCTACATAAATGCAATAATAACAATACTTTCCTTTTGTCCCTGTACTAAATATGCATGTGGTTAAAAGGAAAAAATTAATGCAGAACCAATGTTCAAGAAATAATGGATAGCTAATACAGTTGTACAAAACTGCTTTACAAGCAGACATATTCATAAAAAAATTATATACTTCTGAATAGTTAGGAAAGTTAATTTAGACATGCCAAAATTGCAATTCAAAACTGTAAAAATATAATTAAAATCTACTAAATTCTACAAATATAACTAAATTAAATGTAGTGAAAAAGAAAAAAGTAGCTGAAAAAATACTTCATAAATATATGCATGAATGAAAAATCTTGATACAAAATAATGCAATATAAATTTAGTAAGAAATAAAAATAAACTAGCAATAACTTCAACTAGCATGTTATCAATGAAAAATAAATACCCACTGAATTATTTTGCTTTTAGGATATCAATACAAACTATGAATGAATGAATAAAAAATATAATCCATTATATGCTACTGAAGTAAAAGTCAACATGTTCTTAAAAGTATAAGAATTATAAGCACCTGTATATTGTATTAAAACTTAAAGCAGTCCAGCAAGAGAAAGGAAATTACGAAATTTTTTATTTTATTTAAACTTTTAACATTCAAGTTAAATAATTCTTTCAATTACTCAAAATGGAAAAAAAAAATCATTCTTGATACACTGACCGACACAAATTTTTATATTATAAAGAATTTAAAAAGTCTAAATATTAAAAAATAAAAAAAATAAAGAAAACCTTACAAAGTATAGTAAAATATCTGCCTTCCAATCATGATAGATTTTTTTAAATAAAAAAAGACATACCAATAACAGAATGTGATTTTCAAAAAAATTAAAGGGCTTACCAGTATCTTTAAAATGCAAATTGCATCATCAAAATTCATGAATTATGACCCAGTTAACTTTGATTTTTTTACCAAAATATTGTTCGATTTTTACTGCAGAGCAAAATTTCATTGAAAATACTAACTAGATTTTTTTTTTCCCTCCAAAAAACTGGACCAATGCGCAAAAATACGGTAGAAATGTCTTGCTACAATGAACAAGTCTGACACATCTAAATTAACTTATTAAGACCATGTCTCTTCTATAACATGGGAAAAGAAACTGTCTTGCTATTAATTTTTGTACTTAAAGTAATTGCATGAAAGCTGCAAGTTCAAAAACGTGCATTCACACCATTTTCACCAGGTTTAAAAAATACATCTCTCCATCAATAACAAATGGCTAGATTTTTTAAATTTAAAGGCCTACGGTAAAGAAAGCAAAACGAAACAAAACAGAAGAATACATACTCAGGGCAACCATTAAAAAAAAAATTGAAAAACTATTTACATTTGTTTTTCAAGGTCAATGCCCTGAGAAACTAAGTACAATAAAACAATTTTTTTTTTTTAAAAAAAAAAGGAGAGAGAAAAGAAAACTTATGCTCTATGTTATTTGACTAATCTAGTGGAGAGAGCCTTCAAGCTCCTAGGACTCCGACAGAAGCATCTACTTCCCTGTGAAGCACTTCAGTGGCCAGTTAAAAAGTGAGGCAGCTAACGAGAGGAAGGAGGGTCAGTGGGGATCCCAGTGACTGTTATTAACCCAGACAGCCAGACCACGCTCAACCAGCTCTTTGTTGATGAACATGTTCTGTAAGAGAAGAAATTTTACAGAAGCATAATTAGGAAAGCAGAATTAGATGCATTTACACACAGCAGCATAATTAGGAAAGTGAAAAAATACAATTTATGAAAGCGTAAACTTATGGGCAGAATACTAGAGTTTAAGCATTCTTGACCATTTACACGAATGCCTGCAATATGTTAAATAATTCAGAATATATCTATTACACTAACAAACAAAAAATGCTAGTAAGGCAAAAAGCATTGGTAAAAAAATTAAATCATTGTATGAACACATCATTTTGTAAGATTCTTATTCATAATTTTGGCCTCTTTAGCATTTAATAAAATAACTGATAAAAAAAAACAACTCCATCAAAATTTTTAAGGGCAGATAGGACGGTTCAACTTCAGAACACACTGTATTTATATTTTTGTTACAAATTCAATATTCAAAGCAAATCAGCATTTTATTTTGATGCAGAAAAGGATTTCGATTTAATCCGTAAAATATAATATTAGTTTGTGAGGTATGGTTATTAAAAGATATTGGAAGTTGTGGAATTATTAGGACAAAGGTAATTGTATATTCATTAAATCTTAAGAGCAATTTTTTAATGAAGTGACTTAAAATTCCAAAACCAGAAAATCTAGTTTTAACAAAGCAGAAAAACCTGTATTCTTTGTAAATAAAAACAGAATTGCTTTTATATTTCAATACAACATTCCCGAGAAAAAAATCTTACCTTCAAAAATGCTAGGAAATCAAACCATAGTTCTTAATTTATGCACTCACATAAATGAGTATAATCATTTGATCAATCAAAATTGATACAGTATTTGAGAAGGGAAGGGGACACACACACTATTTCTGACTATAAATATATGCATAGCTTTCTAATAAGCTATTTCAAAGTTTTTTTCTTTCTTTAAAATAAGTACTTCAAAAATTTGCCATTTCTCCTTAATGTAACAACGCCAAAAGAATGCTAGAAATTAAGAATAAATAGACAGAAAGATGGAGAGAGAAGAAATATTTTTACAGCTTTATTATTATTCAAGACTAGCAATTTGTGGACATCTAGTACTTAAATTTAAAGAAAGTACTAATTTTAAGCAAGTACAATAATAACAAACAAACAAAAAATTTAACTTACTGTAATTCCTTGCACCCTATACAGATGTACACAAGGTATTCCATCTGGAGCGTATTCTACAAGCAAAGCCTGCAATATTTGACCTTGTGCAAGTTCTTCAAATGTTGCTGTTGCTTCAGGGGACCAAGAGTCGGAGGCTGTAAATAAATTTGATGATAAATATACTTTAAATAAAACAAAAGTAATTAAAAAAATCTCTACAAGATGCACAGTCAATTGACAATTTAAAGAAAACACTTCTTAAATGGAAGAGAGAAGAACAAATTTGATAATCCATTAACTTCTTCAACAAATCTCAGGCATTGGTTGCTGGAGATAAAAATAAATGCAAATTGAGACCTCAAAGGATGCGATTTCTAATTCTGACAAGGATAGTAAATCTAAAATAGACACTTTTTTTTATACAACTCTGCCCTATAGATTTTCAGTATCATATAAAAATAAATAAAAAAAAAATCTTGATCATAAACATTTAATAAAAAACATTTAAATCAAATTTCATGCCCCCTTATTAATAAATGATAAAAAAAATTTTATAAGGGTCACCAATATTTCTATCTACAAATTATTTTATCAAACTTTTGTTACATGTGACATTAATAGAACTTTTGTCCACTTCGTTACTATTCATAGTGATTCTAATCTATAATTAATCCCACTATTAAAAACTGCAGCAAAATATAAATACTTTTTAACTACCTTAGCCAAACAAATTAAATGCATTCCTATCAATTTTAAATGCTGGCTTTGAGCTTATTTTTATATTTGCACAAAGTCTTACGCAAAATTTTAGAGTTGAGAAAAAAGAAAGAAAACTATCACTACCCTAAAAAGTAAGTCATTTGTTTTATAAGATTAACAATAAAACACCCATGATCATTTTCAACATTTTAAGAAATGTCAACTCGTAATTAAACAAATATAACATTTCTGAAAATGTTCACAGTGATGTAGAAGAATTGTATGACTAAACATTTGGAATTTGAATTTTATATAATATAAGCAAAGACTCAGATTCAGCAAGGCTATGATCGAAAATGTTAATTTCTTCTTCCACTAACTCATTCTATTTAGCAATTTGATAAAGCTAAGTACTAAAGCCTTCTTTTGACTATCATCACACAACAGGCATAATTGCCATGAAATTAATGAGGGAACTAATTAATAAGATGTTCTAGATGAGTTTTTAGGTCATTTTTCTCTCTCTAGAAAATAAATGCAATGTTCACAAATGATTAGGGTGAAAAGAAATTGCCTTTTTATTTTTTTAGTAAAAGTCAACACCCTCCCAACCTTTTTTAACACTTAATATTCCTAAAATCTTATGAAAACTATTCTTCTAAGAAAAAAATTTTTACTTAAAAGAAAAGATATCTATATATAGATGAAATGAAAATGCTTTAACAAGTTCCAGTTTTCTTAAATAGCAAATAAAATCATTAAATTAAAAAAGATATCTGTAGTGACAAGCAAAATAAAAATAAATCAGCAGGAGCATCTTTAAAACTTTATTGCATATTGCTAAAAACTTCCAAGAATTTTAAAGCAATCGGATTCAGCAATATATATTTTTTCTTGGAACAAATTTGGCAAGATTAGTCAAACAAATAAAATTTTCAAAAGGATATGGACATTAAAAAACAAACAAACTATGAAAGATATAATGATCATTGAAAATCAAAAGCTTCATGTCAAAATTTCACCATACTAGATTTTGCATAATTGATCAATGTTGCAATTAATTACGATTCTATATAGTGAAGCAGAGTTTCTCTTTTTCAGTATATATTTTTGTTGCACCAAATCTATCTTGCTAACTTATTATTTTCCAGTGTTCATATTTTTTTTAACAGCATATAAATGTTCAAACAAACACTTACCAGGCATATTAAATTTTTTAACATTAAAAATTGAAGTTCAAATGTTTTTTGATTTGCAATAAGCATGACACATTTTGTACTGCCCTTCCTCATAACTACTCCAGTGTTTTAATAAATGACAACGCATATTATTAAAGGAAAAGGAAGCAAAAAAGAAGCATTATCTTAATGTGTGCTAGAACCCTTGGACTTTTTTGACAAATTCTTCTCTTTAGCTGGTTTTCTTTTTCGATACATCTGGTAAACAATATTTTATGACCACGATTTTTATTATCACATTCAAGTTGCAGGAACAGTCTGTTTTTCATGATGCTGTGTAACCTGTTATTAATGAGATTGATTCTAATAAAAGATATTAGTTACATAGTTTGCCTCCAATTATTTTTACCACCATGATCTTAAAATTGAACACTAATATTATAAACAATTATTTCCAACAATGAAATTTTGCAATACAATTCCTCATTATTTCATCTGTACAAATAATCCTTAATTTTTTTCACTTAAAGACAAAATTAACATCAATAGCAAAATTTTTATGTTTTAATATGTCATATCTTAAGTAGTAAAGTATATAAAAATTAAGAAAAAAAAAATGAACTTACAATCAATAGGCCTAACATTTGCTAGGTAACACTCAGATGCTTGAAAAGGAAGACTCATAAAGTCGCTCCTAGAAGAATAATAAATTGTTTTTTACTTAAAACAATATTTGGAAACGCAGAAAACAGTTCATACAGAGAGAAAAAAAATTCAAAAGGAAGTCAGTTCTTTCTTCACAATATCATTTGCTGACAAGAACTACCTTAGAGAACTAGATAACATTTGCAGTAGAAATCTGACCAAAGTTCAGTATCACTCCTGGATAATTTGCAGATGCAAACACCACGTTTCAATAAACAATATAAACGAAACTTGGTATTTGGTCAATACGATCATAATAAAAATAGCCACTGAAAATGCTGCAACATATATATGAAACTATTCTGTTTAAGATCAATAATCTTACATATTTAAATCAAAGGTTTAAATTTAAAAACAGAATAACAAAACTTGGCCAAAATAATGAAAATGTATTACAATATTATTTCTACTTTAAAAAAAAACTGTCAATAAATTAGATGTCTCACCTTCCATAAAATAGTTTTATTTCAACATACTCCAAGAAATCAGTTTTTGTGTATGAGCGAGTACATAATATTAGTTTAAGAATAAGAGAAATTTCAAAGAAGCATAGAGGCTAAGGTACTTGAAAGGGGAGTGTGAATCAGTTCTTTAACTTAAAAAAATCTGAAAGCATATTAATAAAAATTTTAAGAGTACAAAATTAATTTAACCTTCAAGAATCAGAAAAGGAGGAAGAAATCAATGAAGTCTTTATTCAACAAAAACAAAGACATACAAATATGCCTTGGATTTTAACTAAAAGACATGCAATTTTTGACCAATTGTCTGTATACTTAAATGAGATAATATATACATTTGGCATAATTAAATGAAACAAGTGCATAACTAATGCTAAAATCATAAATATGTAATGGAATATAATCATGGTCATGAACAAAACTTGTCAGAATGAGAAGAGAAAAATAAATATTATAATTTTAAAAGAGATTAACAGGAGAAATGGTTCTCTCTTGAAATACAAATTCAGAATTATAGAAACGAGAAGGTTACTGGTTCCATCTCCAGAAATGCTATTTTCGAAAAAAGAATTAGTAGAGTTATTTCTTCAAAAAATACCTCAAATAGGTTACATAAAATTCAAATCTAAAGGTTTGGTAAACTAATCTGTCAGCTAAATATTCTGACATTCTACAAACTTCAATAAATAAATGAAATGGAAACCCAATATGAATGAATGTTTTCACTTATTAAATATTAGGTCATCAGCACTTCATATATTCTATAATTCCCATTCCTGTACCTCATAGCACTTACAATCTTTACCAAATACATGCTTTATTCATAAAAAGCTGATATACAATCCCTTAGTGTTTTAAGATCAACATTTATTTGCATCAGCAATGATGCAAATTTTCTTAAAAAAACAGTACATAAAGTAACTACAACATAGAAAAAACTATATCCTGACCATAAAACATTTCATTCTGTCATTAAGTAATTTTCTTAATACAAAAAAAAAAAAAAAAAAAAAAAAAAAAAAATATTGACTTATACGCCATTTAAATTCAATAGCACAATGCAATATCATAGACTGTAATGACAAAATGAGCAGTCATGCCGGACATGGCCAACATTTCCTTGTATACCGAATCTGGCTTAATAGACAAATCACTCCTTAGAAAGAGTAGGCCCCACCCCCTACTTTTGAAAAATAGAGTATTAAATAAAGGTTTTGGAAGAGAAAAAATTAGCATAAAAGTTAATTGTATTCAATTGATAAAATGCTATAAGGAGTATTTGTATAACAGTCTCCAAAAATCCCTTTATAATATTCCTGCACATCTGCCATCATTTATGCAATAGCCTCTATCATTAAAACAAAAAATAAGGGAAAAAAAATCTTTTTCTGTTTGTTATTAAATAACTTATATGAATATTTTGTAATTACATTACACCATATATTTCCTTTGATGAATTTTAAATATATCTCAAAAGCTTTTTTCTTTAAAATTTATTAAAAATATTTTTTATGCAGCACATTAAATAAAAACCATTCTTTTTTCAGCGAGATGCTAGTGATGGATAGGCAAATTAATGCAACACAGCTGCCTAGTTACCAATAGCAGAGGGACTTACAAAGATTTAATTAACTGACCATACAATTTGTGAGTAAAATATAGGCACCAAGATTACAACACATACTTTACCAACAAGACCCTCATTTAGTAACCAGTCATTTTCAGAAAAACAAGTAAGTAGCATGAAAGGGGGTAGGGAGAAGAAAAAGATAATTACTTGCTGAAGTAGTAACTAAGAACAATATTTGAAATACAATAGGTTTGGCATTTTGTAAGTCTCGTTACTTTTCCAGCAGAAACAAAGTAAAAAATCTACAAACTGGTTGGAAGTAGTAAAGGATCGAATTAATTCTTTTTAAAATTTTTTTTAAAGGATACTCATGAGAGATAGAATAATGACAATTTAGCTCTGGAAAGGGGGGGGGGGGGAAGCACAATCAGAAAGTATTTATTGTCGAAAATGAAATCCATTATCCAAGTAAGTTTCAATCCACTGTAACATCTTGTAAAGAGGCAAGTAATGCTAAATGAAACAGAAAAATTGATAACAAATATGACACAAGTGTGAGAGAAAACAAAGTTATCTGGCATACATTAGGGAAAATAGTTTTAGACACCACAGTAACATGGATGACAAAATAATGATAAACTAATTCTACCAAGCTTTTGCAATCAGTAATAACCTGATTAAACATAAATCGCATATATATTTTTAGTAATTATAAAGTTTGCTTCCCTATATAGGCTACCAACAAAAATGCAGTAAATAACCAAGTTAACAATAAGGAAATGGATTAAATAAACTAATTGGACAATAAAGATGAGGAAAAAATAGTAACAGTGATGTCACTTTTATACAAAATAATCATCTGTCATCAAGTGGCAATGATAGTTCTTCAGGGAACTAAAAAACAGTTGACAGTACATAAACATACTAGAAAGAGCAAAATGAAAACAGAAATAAAGGAAATTCAACAATACAAAAAAAAAAAAAAAATACTGTTGATCTTGATAGTGCAAAGAAGAAAGCATCTTCAAATGACCATTGCCCTATCATAAAGAAATCTGATTCTCCAATAGGAAGGAGAGATGATGAGAAAAAATTAAAATGCAAAACTAAAATCAACAATAGATTTATCAAGATTTTTCTGTACACTACTACTAATAACAGGAAAGCAAAGCTACGAACGATCTCAGGGCTTTGTAATTTCTGACACCACAGAAACCTTGTGCAGGTTACAACTAAATTCCCAACTGATACTTGTTGTAAAGAATCTCAAAAGATCTAGTAAAAAAAAGGTTCATGAGCTTGGAATAATTTAGCTGATTTAAAGGAAAATAAACTATTTACTAAATATGCATACTACCATTAGGAAATTTGAAAGTGAATTTAGAACACCTTATTCTACATGTTTACAAAAGATCAAAATTACACCAAGACTTATATTATTTACTTTTCCATTATACTGCAAAAAGATGCAGTAAACTATCTGGTGAAGTGCTAATAGTATAAGACCTTCAGAAGATAAGTAAAAAGAAAACCTTAATGTAAAGTAAACATATTATGGCAAGCTATTAAGGCAATTTTAAGTTCAAATTTTGTCATCTTTTTCCAACTCATATAAGAAAGAAAGTCAAAAGAAATAATAATCAACATACTCAATCAAAATATATTAAACAGAAACTGAACCAAAAGTCATGTGCTTAAAAAGTAAATTTCACGACATTGGTAAATTCTGAGAATAAAACTTTGTATTCCCAATGATATGCTAAAAGAAATTAGGAAAATATTATTTGTTAGAATTGGAAATAAACTGTCGAATCAATTAATTAATGAAGAGAAAAAGAGCAGCTTCAGGATAGAAACTCCTAGACAAAACTAATTTCACAAACATTTGTAAATGCATCCCCATTTCTCACCTTTTAACTAGCTAGACATGGTCCTATGCTGCAGACTTGAGTTTACCACTAATTATTATAGGTCAGATTGATAGCCCATCCCTTAAAAAATTATTCTCTACTTCAGAGTAATCTCTCTCTGTACTTAAACCTTAAACTGAAAGAATAAGGTAATGAAGTTATATATATATATCACTTCAGAATATTACAAGGCAAAGGGTTTTTGAACCTTTTGAGCATGTATATTCTTCTGATCGTAAATCAACATAATCTCGATAAGAGTACTTTAGTGCAATATAAAGAGCTCAGATTTTATATTTATTAAGAACTGCAAAATTTTACATATTTTGTTCAATAAACATTGATTTTAACATTAAAATTATTTTAAAGATATCTTATTAGTCAAGTATTTTCAATAAGTTTGCAGTCTTTTGGTCTGATACTTCTCAGACTACAATGCAATTCGAGAGTTAGAATTTTTATCTTAAATCTTTCTCTCATAAATTGTTTATTCTACAACCAACATAAAAGAGCATAATCTAAGTAAATAACACACCTGATTTGACGCAGCGATGAAATTGGAGCAGAAGAGAATCCACCATAATCAACAAATTTAAGCTCACAATCAACCTCATTATCGTAAACATGAATAACTTGAGCTCTATACCATCCTCTGAGAACAGGGGCGGCACAGATAACTCCAGCTAAAAGAAGAGAAAAACATAATATAAATAACTATATTTCACAAGTTGGATTTATTTTGTATCTCAGATAATTACCCAAAATACTTAATAATTTTGGTTAAAGGGATAATGAGAAATTTTAAGTTTTTAAAATCAAATTATTGATTAAGAGTTGTGAAATTTTATAAATATCAGTATTAGATTAAAACTATATCAAATGCTTCAATTTAAAAATAATATTTGAAAAAAAAAAAAAAACTTACATTTTAAAAGATCCAATGTTTTAATTTTTAAATAATAATTAGTCAAAAATGTATTTGGAATACAATTGCAAGTTTTGTAACTTGATTAAAAATTTAAACTATAAATTTATGCAGTTACTAAATTTGCTAAAATGTTATACTGTTAATAACTAAAATTAATTTTTAGCTAATTAAATTGAACCAAACATAGTATCAATAAATTTTTTAGAAAAACAGAAATACCTTCAAAAATTATCACTGAACATTTCAAATGCATTTAAAAATGTAAAGTAATGAAACATTTTGAAAAGAGCAGTCAATTTTTTTTTTATTGTTCAACCATTTAGTAAATATAACAGCATTAATATTTAACCTTTATAACATTTTCCCATAGAAGGATTTCTATTCAATAAATTTTTTATTGAATGGTTTAATTGTCAAAATATACAATAGAAACAAAATATACAATATTCATAATTATTAAAAAACAATACATATTTTATAAATAGCTCACCACAATAAATTCACGAGCAATATCAGAATTGGGCCCAAGCATCTTTTACATTCAGTGAAGTCAAGTTACAGTAACAGCTTTTCATAATAAAGTAGCAAAATATTCATAAAAATAATTTTTTAAGCATATGCCTGCACTAATTATAGAGAATATTATATGTTAAAATTCCTGTCTAGTTTAATATACTGATAACATTATTATTACTACAAAACTCTCATTGAATCTATCATGCAAAATTTTTATTAAAAATTTTGTGCAGATTTGTTAGTATGCAATCAAGAGTGAATCATATATAAAATATAATTAGAATTCTGATAATTTTCATAGGATATTTAACAATTAGCTGTTTTAACCTTCTGACGTGCAGTGGTTTCACAGTGAAACCACCATTTTCTAAAAATTATTTCTAAATGAGCAGTGGTTTCAGATTGAAACCAAAGGCTCTAAAATAATGTTCTAACTTTTTTAATGCTTTTTCTCGGTACATTCAACTTTTTTCTTTCAGCAAGAAAAGGGGGGGGGGGAAAGGCTTTTAAAATGCATTAATAAATTTGTTGTATGAAAGCTGTTTGCAACATATACATTTTTTTCAAATTGAATTGCAAAAGATAAGCTTTTCATATTTGACCTCCTTTTAGGTGGTTTCTACACCACTACGGCATGAGATTCTCTACCACTTGAAACATGTTAGTGCAACAGATGTTTTCCTTCTCCTCTTAGTCAACTAGCCTGACTCTCTTAGTTGGCTGATAATTTGAGGGAATTTTGCCATGTGTTCTGTGGAAGAGGAATTTATTTACATTTGAGTAAGGTTTACATGAACAGGATGGTTGAAAATTATACTTTTCAGTTACGCTTTTCCTGTAGAAGCAGTAACCAGACTATGGGGATGTTAACTATATTTTCTAATATAGTGTAATCTTAATTTTTAAATAGTTTATGTAAGTATTATGTTTCTTCATCCTTTGAATATAGTATTAATTGTATTTCAAGTATAAATACCATGTAAATGACTTGCCATTGTTAGCTTCATTTAAGAATTACTTATTAAAATTGTTTATTTTTCTTTCATGATTTTTTTCATGTTATATGATTGTATTAGTAGTTTTCATCCATAATATTGTGTTTTTGTATTTCAGTAAATACATAATGAATAATCATATCACAAAATGAATTTAAAAGTATTAGTTATTCATACAAAGAATATGTTGTAGATGTGCAGCGGTACTTCAATTACCCCCTCCCCCAGCGTGATGCAGTCCACTATTAATTTTTTAAAGGTATTTTCACTTCTCTTAGACCCTAAGCACGTTAATTAATTGCATAATTAAAAAAAAATTATTTTTGTGCATGTCAAAGGGTTAATCCTTTGACATAGAAAAGTGTGAAAGTTATTTTTTTTATTAAAAAAGCACTATAAACAAAGAATGTCACAAATATCAATTAACTGAAACCTTTACTGCTATGTATCAAGATTTGTAGCCTTTTTGCTTTAAATATCTTTAAAAAAAAAAGGAATTAACAGCACAACTAGATAATAAGCTACATGTTAATTAATGAATAATTGCAAATAACTATCAGTTTTTTTCTTCTTCTGTATTTCAAGATCTGCATCTTACAATATATATATTTTAAATATTTTCAATACGATTTTTTTAACACTATCAAAAAAAAAAAAAATCATTTCTTAGACCCTGTTAATTTTGTATTAGCTTTCACATGTAAGGGCAAAATAAGACGACAGTAAAAATAACTTACGCTCCACAGGATGTGGCAGAAGAGGTGTATCCAACTGTGAATAACAGTTAATCATGCACTGATCTAGAGTACTGAGGGAAGGATACGTAGGATGAGTGGGTTGCTGCAGGAAAAAGTGACCAGCAGACACAAGGCTGGATAGAATGACATCACAAGAAGCACCTTCAGGAAGGTGAAGCTAAAGATCATAAAATTCATAAAGAATTATATCATTCAATACTTCAGTTTTTTTAATATGTTATTTAAAATTATTTGAAAATAAGAAAGTTTTCTAATACAATATCAATAGAGAAATATTTTTCAAATCATACAGTGATTTACTAAAGTAGTTAAATCTGTTTTTGTATCTAATTATCAAACATACTACTTCTCTTTGTGACTTTTTTTAAATGTGGTGTATGAACATGCCAATGGTGTTACAATTATAGCATCATTATAATTTTTTCTGTTAGTGTACATATGAACAATGATACAATGTATATACCTTTTGCGACAACCAATTCCAAATATATATACATATTATACCAAATAACAACACTGCAAACCTTTGACATGCATTCATACATGTTTAGACCAATAAGGATTCATTTAAGAAGGATTCAGAAGTTAAATTAACCATTTTTTTCAATTTAGATAGTTGTGAATTTGTTTTATTTTTAGATACGATTAAATGATTAATTGTGAATAAAAGAAGGGGAAAAGAGACAATCAAATGAGAAACTAAAATTGCCATATAGAAAACTTATAATGAACTGTCCACAGCTATTGATGAATTTAAATTATGTGAATCCATTATAAGAGCCATACAAAAAGATTTAAGTAAACAAAAGGAGTCGATCAGGTATGTAAATATAAATGCAGATTTCAGACAACAGATGACACACCAACCAAGTTCACGCTATAAAGATTTGACACTGTGTCATCAACAAGTGTCAGGCACATCTGAGTGATAAGCTGGAAAAGTTTATGCATTATGTTGTATTCAACATGTAAAAATTTATGCCAAATTAAGAGTATTCATGGATTGCATTTTTTTTTCATTTGAAGAAAATGTACTGAATCATACCAATTAATTCAAGAAGTTTATGGTGAACATGCTCCATCACAAGATACAAGCAAACGATGATTTTGGCCTTTAAAAAGTGGTGACTTTGATGCAGCAGAGAAAAAAAAAAAAAAAAAAAAAAAAGAGTAGAAAATTGCAACCAAAAAATATGAAGGTACGGAATTGCAAGTATTGTTGGATAAAGATGCTTCACAAATGCAAAAGTAATTTGCTAAGCAGTTAGGTGTAGTCAAAAACAATGGTTATAATAATAATTTCCAATTGGCTACAAAAGATGGGAAATATTCAGAAGACCAACAGATAGGTGCATTTGGAAGTTGGGCGACAGACAAATGGAAAAACAGGCACAGGGACCTGCAAGTGACATTTTTCTTACTCACACACACACACAAAATAAGTCTTTTTCACATCATACAGTTACAAGATTTATTTTGAGAATCCCAGTGCAAAAAATCACAGGTTAACCCATGCACATTGATCGCAAGATAAATTATTTTAGCAGAAAGAAGATGCTCTGTGATGGGTGGGCTAAGAGGAACATGGTCTAATTATGAGCTGTCCAAATTTGTAGAAAAGAATACTAAATATTACCAAAAACAATTGAGCAATTTGAACCATTCACTTCTTGAAAAGTAACTGAGAATACTGAAGAAGGCAACACAAAATCACTTTTCTTCAAAATAATGCTCCACATATATAGAAAAACTGGTTCAAAACATGTTGGAAACACTCACCTGGAAAGTTCTACCCCAGTTGGCTTAGTCACCAGATATGACTCTTTTTGATCACCACTTGTTTGTATTGATGGGCCACACATTTGCCGAGCAGAGATTTGGTTAGAAAATGGCTTGATGAATAGTTTGGGGCAAACAAGGAAGATTTTTACTGACATAGTAGTCAAAAATTCCCCCAAAGATGGGGAAAATGTATAACAAGTGATGGAGCATACTTTGGATACAGTACATTTTACAATTTTTACGAATGTAATGCATTTTTCGAAAAAAATTCACATTTCATACTTGTATACCTGGTATTAATTGTGCAATAAATGAAAGTGATAAAGAAGCATCAAATTAAAAAAATTCTATACATCTTTAAATGATGAAAGCCATTTTGAACCAATTCACAATATGCAAATCATGTACTGACAGCAACAAGTAGTATAGAATTATCAGCATTTTGAAAAATGTTTTTTATGTTTAAAGCCATTTTTTATGTTTAAAATGGTTAATTTTTAAAAACATATTTCCACATAGAACTTAATTTGTCTGAAAAGTACTTAATCATTATATCATAAATCTTTTACATATTTTCTAAATGGGACTATTTCATACTAGCCGCCTTTGGCGACCAGCTGGTTCGCTATGAGTAATGCGTTCTTAAATTTCCAATTAAATCATATATTTTTTAGCCAAAATTTAAGAAATAGTTTAAGTTAAAAGATTCAGTTATTAGTATTTAAAGAGTCGGTAGCTTTATTTGGAAAAACGTTTTGAGATTAATTCTCTAATAATTTATCAATTATGCTTCCAAAATATTAAAAATGTTTTTTTCGGTAATATTGCCAAAATGTTAAATATGTTTTTTAAAGAAAGCGAAAAAGGGAAAAAATTATTGAATTAATGATACAGAGATTGCAAACGATTATAGAAATATGCCATTAGGTCGGGATTTCAATGCATATTATGTCTAAATTCAATCAGGTTTACTGTATATAAAGATAATTTATGGAATTAATGATATAAATATTGCAAACGATTTCTTAGAATCCTTTGCCCTGCATTTATTTTTATAGAAGATATCACATTTTATATTTATGTTATTTTATCCAATCACGTGCTGAAAGTTGTATTTCATTAGATTTGATTTACGATGATAGTTGTTGTTTTTTCATTTGAACTTCCGGCATTGTTTTATTTTATTTTATCCAGTCACGTGCTCAAAAAACATGGTTAAAATATTTCTTTAAAAATTCGTTAAAAATAGAAGCTTGAGTTATACATTAAAACACTGATACCATTAGAAGGCTAATTTTTTTATCTTTAAATTGATGTTAAAATCATGTTTGTCCGATAATAATTTCGGAAGTTATAGCGGAAAAACGTTGAAATTTCGCTTAAATTTTAGTTTATTCAAATTCTAATTAAAAATTCGAAAAAAGGGCTCCGAGGTGCACATTCCCGACATCCAAGGTATACATGTACCAAATTTGATAACTGTAGGTCCAACGGTCTGGCCTGTAGAGCGCCAACACATACACACGCACACACATTGAGCTTTATTATAAGTATAGATGACCAGATTTTATCATCTCTATATTGTAAAAAAATTATTTGTTACAGCTATTTATAAAGTTTGAGATTTTTTGTTTGTATGTGTGGCTCCTATTCACTGCACTAAAACAAGTTTGACTATAGCATGTAAATAATAATAATAATAATAATAATAATAAAAAGAAAAAAGATACGTTAAATAAATTGTTAATTTATTACAGATGCTAGAAATTAATATAACCCCCTTTTCAGATCATTAAACAAGACATTTGTGAATTAAATTTTTTAAAAAATGACTAACCAAACATACCAGAAATTTTTCGGAATATTTTTTTTTCAATTAAAATCACAATATGATCAGTAAAGGCATTTAAAATTTAATTCTCACATCAAAATTTTTTAATGTAACAATTTATTCTATAATTTAATTAAAGAATAAAGGCGAGACTTGTAAATTATTTACATGTGCACTTATTTTATATTATATTAATCTACAATTATTCTATACTATATAGTGCTCACTATACAAAACAGTACTATCGTGCTACTTAGCATAGTGCTCAGTAACAAAACACCTTTAGAAATGGTTTCTCTTCAATTTCTTAATTTAATGAAATTAAATGTTTCAAGTTTTTGATGATAATGCAATTCTATACAACTCCACATAGAAACTCAAATGGTTAGTATCGATGAGACATATTTTACATTTTGTAAAGGGCTTATGAGTAAAAATGAAAGTTAAATTAAACAGCTTTGCAATCCATCCAAAGTAAATATGATACAAGTGTTTAAAACAATCATGTAGTTATTTAAAAGCCTTAATTTTTAAATAGGGCAAAGCGAACAAATATGAGCTGTTAATTTTGTTGTAAACCATATGACCAAGCTTATTTAGAAAGTGTTAAAAGGTTAATTAGTTTTTAAAGAAGAAAATAACGGTTATCTTTATATTTTATCCTGTAGTTCTAACCAGATATCTTTACTCAGCTCATTTTTTCTTAATAAAAAACAATTCAATGGGCCTGCCTTTGAAGCTTTTTATGTAATTACCTAAAATCAAATTTACACTGCTTTCCTTCAATAATTAGAATACTTTAAAATAACAATATATGCTGGAAAAAAGGGGAAAAAAAAAAGATATTTGATTAAATCATCTGCACTTGAAAATAGAACACTTAAATGATTGGGCTTAGCTGAAAAGGAAAAGGTATAACAAAATTATTTAACAGTAGAAATTCTGCCACAAGAAAAAAAAGAATCAAAAAGATACAAAGTGGCAACCCTGTAATTTAAAAAATGCAAAAAGAAACTCTATAAAGATTGTTTTTTAAAAAAATGTATAAAAATACATGTTCTGCCATACTTTTTCAACGGCAAGAAGGGATAGGAAGGTTCAAATAATAATAACAATAGTAATTAAAAAAAAAGTTCACTAACTACTCATTCTACATTACTACCAATAATGAAAAGGTTCTGCCACCCACCTGCGAGACACAGATGGACAATAATTCAGCAAAATTTACAACACAGTTATTGAAAATATAAGAGCGTTGAGATGGCAACAAGTAAGAGAAATATAAACGGGACCACTAGAATGGAAAGAAAGAAAGATTGTGAAAGAAATCAAATCAGACAGAAGGGAAGAAAATAAAGCCTACCAGGGTTGCCACTCATCTAAAAATGAAATTAACTATGTCCCTCTTACACATGCATTAAATTATAAATGAAACTAAATTATAAGGAATTCTTACAAAAGACCTATAAATCAACATCTTCATACAATTGTATGCATACACAGTAAAAAATTCTACTTATACCTAAATAAATATATAAGATAAACCTCATAGATAAAATATGAAAAGCAGAAAAACATCTTTTACTTACTTTTCTCTTATCAACCAAATATATCGCAAATTTACCAACTCCACTCTCTATTTGCTTACAATAAGTAAAATTTCCATGTTATACACAGGATTACGTTTTAATGGAAGTATTTTAATTCAGTACAAGTTTTTCAATTAGTACAATTTAAAAATAAGAGCATTCAAATTTCTAAATACCTTTTTCACAATTAAAGAATACTTAACAATGCACTGGGTTTTAGTAAAAATTATATATTTTTTAATATTCATTCTGAATAATCCTTTCTATTATAAAAAAGAGCTTTATATTACTGAAGATCAAAGTTCTTCAAATCTTATATTGCCCCTAAAAAAAAAATCAATATTTCAAGTAGTAAAGCAACATTTGAAGTAATTTAATGAAAAAAAAGTTCTTGAAGCCTTTCAGCATTTTATATGAAATATTTTGATCGTAATTAATACTAGCATTAAAAAATATTTTTAACAACTTCATTTTTAAACTGAGCAGCAACCCTTTTAATCTAACCTCACAATACCATTTTTTTTTTAGATAGAAAAAAAAAAAAATCAGAATGCTTAAATTTATTTAAAAAAATTGACAATATAAATTCAAAGGTAAAATATTTATGTGTTTTTTATTATCTAATCTAAAAAATCTATATAGTAACAATACTCCCGTGCTAGTTTTTCACCCTAATACTCAAAACAATTGAAGTCTAAATTAAAAAAAGATCTTAAATTTTCAAAACATACTCACTAAATACGAATTAAAAACAATATACTCAGAAATTTCTTTGAAATTATAAAAAATCTACTATAAATTTAAGATTTAGAAAACCTGTTTGGATATATGGAATTGTTTCAATAGTAATGGACATTTTTTGGATGATGTTTCTGTACACTGGCAAACAAATTACACTTTGATTTGTATCATTACAAAATATACCTCAATCAGTCAAATGATCATTTTTCACATATACTTTTTCATATTTACAACAGGTTTTGTGAAAATGAATGATTATATTACATAAAAGTTAATACAATCCTTTGATTTTACAAGGAAACACAAAAAGGAGACAATAACATCAATAAGCAGATAGTGAACACATAAATATCACTTTATATTATAATGCTTATTGTTACAACTCAAATCGTTTCTTCATTTTTTAACACTAACTTCTATGTAAATTATATAACTTAAATAATGCAATTTTAAAAGGAAAGGGAAAATAATGATTTTAAAGAAGAAAGCCCCTTTTCTCTAATAAGATAACAAACAGAGAAGATCATTTCAAAATCTATCATACATAGTAAATTTGAGAGATCCAGATGATTAGACAAATGTTATATGTACGCTAATACATAAACATGATAAAAAAATTCATGAAATAAATAAATGATTAAAATTTCAGATATGCTTACAAAATTTCACGCGATTGCTTAGTAGAAAAAGTTTCTCAATATACTCTAACTCTTTATTTAGCAAGATGGCTGTTTTATTTGCAGTATTTATTTTTGATGGCATTAATAGTAGTTGAAAGCTTAGTATGATTAGCAAGATACTAATGCAGATAAATCTTTTCAGTATAGAATTCAAATACTGTAAGTAAAACTGAAATAGGCATATTAATGACTAGTATAGATGTAATTATAAAATGTTGGGAATATGAATAACTTATAAAATATTTGCAAAATTAAGGTCCAAAATTTTACCATGTATAAAATCTCTGAAGTTTTTATCCTAAAACATTCACTGGTGTTTTTATATAATACCTCGGCTTAAAAATTTCAGTAATTGAAGAATATAATCTATTCTCTTAGCTATATTATTTATATGAATTAATCTCTGAGTAGTATGTTTCCTCTAGCATAAAATTTGAGAAAATCCAAAATTAATAAATGACCAGCTGCCACTTAGTAGCAATTGATATTTTTGTAATATATAAATTATTCAAAACCAAAAAAATTTATTAAATATTGAATTACAGCATTTGGTTATAATGTTAGATTCATTTTTCACTAATTTATTTTTTAAGATTATGTATACTTTAAACATAAAAATTTCTAAAAACTTTCCCATGAGAAAAAAAAAAAAGACTATTAAAGTAATTAGAAAATAAACACATTTGAATGGTTTTTACCAAAGAAAATCAAGTTGACTGGGTTAAATAATAGTATTCCAGCAGCCTACGCATATATTTCAAAATCTTATTAACATGATAAAACTACAGATCTTTTGGGAGCTTGTATGTTTGAAAATTTAAATTCAATGCATATTTTTATAACTTTTTGTTTAGATATTATCCTCTAATAGTAAAAAATGCGTCATAATATTTTGAAAGCTTTTTTTGGCAAAATGTTTTAATAAAAGAATAATACCTGTAAAGATTCCGGAAGGACATTAGGAGGATTAAGCACATTTGTCCTTACTAATGTCACCATAGGATATCGAGATGGAGGATATTTTCTACGTATGATCTCTAAAGCTTCAGTTACATCTGTTCTGTTACCTGAGTGAAAAAGGGGAAAAATTGTTAACACTTAATGGCCGTGTTCTATTAGAAGTGTCTTCGAATGCAGAATTGGACAACAAACTAGGCATCCAATTGCAAATCTATTTAGAATCGACAGCAGTGTTCAAAACAAAATATAATTTTTTTTATATTTTTATATATTATTTATTTTATTTTATATAAACAAAATATATATTTTTCTATGTAAAACATGAACATACAAACCATTTTCTCAAAATATTTTATTACATTTAAAATATAAAAACATTACATCATATAAGACTTAAAAATATTTATAATTATTTGAAATTAGTAAATGATAGATTTCTCTTAAAATGCAATATTTTATTTTGTAGAACAGCCCTATACTAATACATTTTAAAAATTCACGTGATAACTTAAAATATAGCCAAATACTTAAGCATATGGTCATAAAACTATACATCGCACAACAAAAGAAACAGTGAAGTATTTGAAGAGGTAATACATAACAAAAAACAACAGAGATGAAATATGATATTTTAATCATTTGGATTATAGATAAAAGCATGCTGTTAAACAGAAACTGAATACCTTCAACAACCACAACTTTCAGCTGAGGGTCATAAGGATGTCGCTTTATATATACATTTGTATGTGATCTATCTTTAATACTCTTAACATGCTTTCCATGTTTGCCGATTAACCGTCCACAGAGCTCCTGTGGAAGTTCAAATTCGTACACAAAATGGCTACTAGGATTCTCGTCCTCTTTTCCACAAAGGGAGTTAGCTGCTTCATCATGATGCTCATTCAATATCTAAAAATTGGAGCACTAATTAGTTAAGAAAAAATATAGTAATTTTAAACATTATTCAATTTTAAGAGTTGTTTTTAAGTGAAAAATATGATTCATAGTTAAATATAATTACAATGAAAGTTATAAACTTATTTTTAATTAAAAATATCATTTTTATGAAAGTTGCAAATAAACTATTTACATACTTTCCAAATATTTCTAATTTATTAACACCAACTGAAATTTGTTTTAAAATTCTCAATTTATGTATAATAATTTAATCAGCAATTAAAGATAAATTAAATTTATAATACAATATCTGTACTTATAATAAAGCTCAATGTGTGTGTGTTGACACGCTACAAGCCACAAAATCTACAGCTACCAAATTTGGCACCTATATACCATGGACGGTCAGAAATGTACACCTAGAAGCGATTTTTTAAAATTTTGAATTAGAATTAGTTAAAAATTATGCAAAATTTCATTATTTTTCTGCTATAACTTTCAAAAATATTATAGCACAAAACAGATTTTTATTTCATATTAAATATTTCAAAAAAATTATCTTTCTAGTGATACTAATATGTGTACATTACAAGAAAAAAGGGAAAAGATTATCTTTTATCAATATGTTTTCATCAAATTGACAATAACTCAAATTAAAAAATAAATTATTGCAAATTAAACATATAAAAATGCAATTTTCAGCATGTGTCAGAAAGGAAGTAAATGTGTAATAAGTTTTTTCTAAAAAGAAAATACAAACAAAAGTTTAACTTTTACAGTATTACTAACTAAATAAATCATCTTTATTTAAGACAAAAATAGTTTAATATACATCTTTTAAACTCAAGGCCCAACAGTCAATTTGTAAAACTTCATAGAAAAAAAAATAGAATAACATCTATAAGGAGGGTCTAAATGAAGTAAATAATTACATAGTATTATGCAATTATTCACTTCATTTAGACCCAAACAAAAAATATTATTAACATCCAAAATTAGAGGAAAATTTAAAGATCATTAGGTATCGCAAAAATGAACAATACATGGGTTGAAACGAAGATTAGTGTGTTGCCAATATGGCAACTGGATAGAATGCTATTCTAACATTTTTAAGATAAACAGTGATAGTGATCTCACTGGTTGAAATTTATATATATATATATATATATATATATATATATATATATATATATATAATCTTAGATACAGGTTAAATATACCTCAGATTAAAATAAAAATTACAATACTTATCAGTAAAAATAACAATTTTAATGCATAAACTGGTAACCATAACTGTTTTACAGAAGTGTTTATTTAGTCCATCTTTATTGGCATTTTGTTATCCTTGGCACAAGCAAAGGGCACATTAAACTTCACTTTACCCAATACATGATAATGTATAGTGATATTGTATCAACCAGATACTTTATATCAGGTATACAGAATATGCCTGATACAGATAAGAGTATTAGGTTCTTGGTATGTTTCTGGATAGGACTTATCATGATCTCACTCTTGCATTGGTTTGGTGAAACTGTAAGTAATATTTTTCAAAATGTACGGACAACATAGCCTAATTGAATATTTTGCCTTGCTGATGTTATTAGAATGTCCATTAAAAAAACTAAACTAAACTAAAGGCAATTAACGATCAGGATTACAAATTTTTGATATGGGTGACAGATAACTCAGAATTGCATAACAATACGTCAGAAATAATTGACAAGCACAGAAGTGTGATTGCACATATACAAAATTTTCAACCAGAATTTTCTTTTCAGCATTCAAAAACAATCTATCATCACAAACCATGATGTCATAATTTCTCATATGAATGAGGTCCAGGCATTGTCATAGCTACACACAATTACACTTCTGCAAGTCAATAAAAGGATCACTTTTTTATCGCATAAAAAATTTCAACAATTAGGTCCCAAAATGACGGAATAGATTTCTGTTAATTGTAGAATCATTAATTATGATGATATATTACTATGGAATGCTCGAATGAAGATTCTCTACATTAACTCTCTGTAACTCTGATTATATGTAAAGTTACCTATACTGTCTGGCAAGCATTATAACCCAGTATTTGAGACAATATCACACCGTCTTCTTATTCTTCCTAGAAATTTCTAACTACGATGCTAAGACATTCAGTATATATTTCATTCTGAATTTCCCATGAATTCATAAATAAATTTACCCATGTTTGAGTGAACAAACTACTGAAAAATTCCAATTTATTCTATACTAACAATGTCCTTTCTTCTCCTTTCTCACCATCAGTCAATCGCTATCAAACTTGTTGGAATGCAGTCATACCTATTCTATAGAACAGAAATTCCAATTTGAAATTACATTCATAATAGTATCAGCCTTGGTGCAAGCATGGACGGGAGGATCAGTTAAAAGCTACAATGAGTACACTCGGATATTAGTATCAACCAGAAGCTAAAGCAGCAAAATTAGGCATCAATAAAATCTTACAACAAAGTAGATAGAAGGAAGGATGGAGGTTTGTTTCTGGCATATGCTCCAGAATGAGTTTTTAGCTTGTGCTGGGTTAACAAAATAAAAACTCAATTGTCACAAAAATTTAAAATCTACCGGAATCTACCTAGAACGCCTTCACTTTATGACAACTTTGAACTGGGAAATCACAAATCCAATCTAAAGACAGTGAGATACAACCCAATTTTGCATGGAAAGAATCTCTTGCTTTCTCATGTTTATGGCAAGAGAGGACAAAATGTTCACAAGTTTCTGGAATCTGGTAAATGGGCACAATTTGGTGATTCAATGAGATTACATTTACAAAAAACTGCTTTAACTGGAAAAGTCTTGGATATTAATTGAAAAATTAAGACATTATGTTTAGATAAATTGAGTTTTTTTCAAATTAAAAGTATCTAAATACTTTTATTTCTCATAGTATTTCAAATTTTCCCATTCTAAGTTTTACTTGTGTTGAACAATTTTAGCGCATACCAAAATGGAATCTTCTGGTGAGATGCAATTGCAGATATATGGAGAAGTTAAGGATTGTTTGGGGGAATAACCAGCCCGTTCATTTTTTGCAATTCCCACGTGGGCAGGAGAAAAAATCAGTTCCAATAAGGAACATATCTTTAAGGCATTTAAAATAGCCTGGGCCACAAAAAAGAGCTTCTCAAAAAATGGAAGACAACCCAGGGTCGTCAAATTGAATAGACTGTCAGTCAATAAAATGTAATTTTTATGTTCTTCGACAAAGTTCATTACAGTCAAAAATATAGCAAAACCCTCCCCAGAAAACCCTGAATTAATGTTGTGTATCATGCCCTTTATGACAACATTTGAGGAACAGTTGACAGCAGCCACCGCAATGGAATTCTCATTTTTGGATGCATCTGTGGTCAAGATAATTAAATCAGGAGGGTAGCTGTGATTTGAACTCAGCATACAGATGTTTGATTTTATTTGGGATATACAAAATGCAAAATCCGATACGAAATGCTTGTAACCATCCTACCGTATCGGAACCATTTGGGATTATTTGGTCCTTAGACAGGCTTTTGAGACGGCAATATTCTTCCAGCATGATTCCACAGAGGAGTCTTTGGAGAATTCGATTAGAGATGAGAGATTTCACCAAGGATATTGGGTTGAAGTGTAGCACGGTGTGCCCCCGAGTTTATCGCCAATATGGTAACCCTAATTCTGTTTTGTTTACTACTTTTTACGATAGTTGAGTTGTTTAGGAACTACAACTGTTTTATAATTAATATTTAAAATATCGACTTCAGGTGATTTAATTTTGCGTATTATTTTAATTTAAAATTTATTATACAAAGAAAGCTTAGAGTAAAATTAATATTAATTAAAATAACGATTATTTCATTTTTAGTGTTAATATTTACAAAAAAAAAAATTTCGTTTTCACATTTTTAATTATCATTATGCGAATTTGCAAATCGTCTGCGTTTTCGTATCAAAAGAAGTCTGCCATGGAATTATTCGGAGTTCTCGTAATTCTTTTGATGCTCCAACGTTTGGTTCCCTCGAAATATTATTATGTCTGCAATTGTACAGGAGTGGATGTTTGCTACTTGGGATGGTAGGCACTATTTCGAACCTCTGAATGAATACAGGTTGATTGGAATATTTTTTTTAAAGAGTTGATGAGGCTTGGAAAGAATGCTTTGTGTGTTATGAAGTGTTAAGTGTTTAGGAAAAGATTAAATAAAGCAAGTAAGTACATTAAATATTAAAAATTATGTATAATATTCGTTCCTATAACATCATTTATTCTTACTTGTAATATTATTATGCACTATTCTTTAATCCACACCGTCCATCTGTTCAATTTGCTAGCGAAGCTACTGCATTCCCGCTCCGTATGAAAGCGAAGCCCTAGGATGTTTTTTTTAAAGTTAAAATATACTGCCCGGTGCCTTCTAGAGATGCCGAAGGCAACGGGCAGTATTTAACAAATAATTATAATTAGTTAAACATTCTAAATAAAAAAGGCGGGAAATGGCAACCGTAACTGTTCCGCGGAACAGTTTGTTTATTTTGTCCGCCATCTTTGTTGGCGACTTGGCATCCTTGGCGCAGCAAGGGGCACACTATTCTACACTTTTACCGGATATTGATCTTGATACTTCAGTGAAATCACGGGCTGAATACTGATTCACAAAGAATATAACATTTTTCTTTTCGAACCTTGATTTCATGTTGGTTTTGCTTCATATTTTATATAGAATTGAGAGAGGTGTTCATTGTGGGAAACCAAGTGTAAATCTAAGGATGTTATTTTGTATTGTTTGCAAAGCTGTAAAACCAGCTTATTAGTCATACCGTATGTGCACCAGATTCAATGGATTGAATAATGCAACCATTACAAATTTTCATAAAATTGGATGCATTTTCACCCCATCTAGGAAGGGCCAAACCTTTGATCACATTTAACCTTTTAAGGGCTTTGATTTTAAGTTGGTCAATAGATGAACGGAATGACTAGGTTGCAAAAAACTGGATGCCAAGATTATGAACATTATTGGACCATGGGATATTACAACCACGAAACGGGACTACGAACCCAACTGGGGAATTTTTAGGGGAAAGGTTTATTATATTACTTTTGTTGTGGAGTAATATCTATAAAAAGTCAATATGATTTCAATATAGTTAATGTTACCCAATTCTAAAATGAATGATCATAGGTTAATAACCTATATATCAATAGAAACAAGATACTGCCAATTTTGTTCTTTGATGTCTGGAGCTTTGGTTCAGTACGAGATAGTGGCAGTTCCAAGATGAATAGTATCATAGTATTACATATGCATATATAGATAAAATATCATTCTACTTTTCAAAATTAGATTTCACAAGGAAATTCAAAATATAGAAGAATTTTTTCTACAAGCATAGTCAAATTTTGAATTCAAGAAAGCCGACTCAAATTGAAGTTTCATCCAAATTTCATAATTATTTTTTAGTAGAACTAGAAAAATTTAAGGGTTACATCAGATGGTTGCTGCTTTCACTGGCCTCCAAAATTCAAATTGTCATATCTTTCTAAATGATCCCAGTTTAATTTACACACCATTCAGTTTTTGTCTTTACATATATTTTAAAATACATTCATTACAAAAAAATAATTCAATTAAAATAATTTTCAAGTATTTAAGGAACAACTTTGATATACACCCCCAAAAATTACACGCCAAATCTGGCACTCCCCACGGACTTTTTAGGGTTGCTTTTTAGGTAGGATTAATTATTTGTGTTTCGCGAAAATCCATCTTGCCGAGAAAAAAAGTCGCCAAAAGCAGATATTTTGCTTGGCGAGAAAAAAAAGTCGCCAAATTTCCAATTTGGGGGTGTATATCAACGTAGTTTCGTATTTTTTAATAATAGAGATGGAAAATGTTAGAAGATAAAAACATAGTTCCAAAATATTTAAAATTTAAACTGAATTTATTTTTTTATTTCAAATTTTAATGTTTAAACGAAATTTATTTTTTTATTTCATATTTTAATGCAACTTACTTTTTCCTTTCCTATTTTAATAAAATGTATTTCATAAAAATTGGTTTATGACATGTTAAAGATATCAAAGCAATAGTCTAAAATAATGAGAAATCATAAGATTAATTTAATCATATATATAATATTCATTTAATGAATTATAATATTGGCAGTGGAGTAACTTATGGCATAAAAAATAAGTCATTTTCAGAGAGATAGTAAAAGTTCAGATCAAGAACATATATAAGACAATTATACAACAACCTTTATAAAAGACAATTTAAGCACTTTTAAAAATACTATATACCTTGTCCTTACAAAAAGTTAAAATTTTTAAGCAGAACTTCTAATAAAATTTGACTATTATTAAAGGATTTTTAAATAAAAAATATTCTAATTTAATATTTAAAACTGAGATAATTTTATCAGAATAATTCAAAGCTGAAATATATATATATTAGAAAATTGTAAATAATTTTAGGACCTTAATAACTATTTTTCTTCATTATAAGAAACAAATCAAAACCAATGCAACTCATTAACATTTAAGAACTAGAATTCTTGAGATAAAGTTTAAAACTTACATCATTTTGAGCATCTTGTACTTGCCAAGCTGCAGGATTCACAGAACTTTCAGCAATTTCAACTGTAGAGGCTGCTTCATTATTTAGAAGTCCCTGGATATTCATAATGGATATTTGGGGATTTTCTTCCAGATTTTTATCAGTGTCAAGCAGAGTATGAGAATGGCTATCATTCTCTTCTGCACAGACATGACTGGATTCATTAGAATTATCAAGTATACTACTACAAGAACTTTCCAATGAGGGCTGGTCGGGCGAGTCTTTTGAAATCGAGTTCGGCACAAGTACTGATGATTTTTTATCAGATGAAGGATTGAAGTTTGATACAGAAGTGCAGCTATCACAGGATTCTAAGGCTTCATTGGAACTTATTAAAGCAATTTGATGCCTCTGATTACTCTCATTAGAATCGTCAGGGAACTTATTGATGGACTCTACTGGTAAATCTGAAGAGCTGTTATCTATCAAGTCTCTAGTTTCTGGCAAACATTTATTAAGATTCTGTAAACTATAATCAATTTCCACAGAGTTTGAGCATTGATTTTCAACACTGTCAACCATTTTAGTTTTAGTTTCAGTAACTGATTTGAAAAGATTTGCACACTGATCAATTGAATCTTTCACAACAGTCAGTGAGAAGTCCATATCTGTACAATTTACTGGCACAGAATCCTCATTAGCTGTATCTGCTTCTGATTTAATGGCAGTAATAGGACTTTCAACATTAATGCTTTTTTCAGAATCTTCACAAAAGCTACTAAGCATGCTGTTTTCATCCAGCACACTAGAGAGACTATCTTTATTCTTCAATTCGACTAGATGCCTGTATTCCGAATCATCACTCACATAGCTCAAACTATTTTCATCTAGAACACTAGAATGGCTATCATTGCTCTCAGTTTCAGCAGTTTGTAACTTCTCAATATCACCACCTTGAAATGATATTGCACTTTCATTTGATTCATTTGAGCGTAAGCTGTCGCGTTCTATTTTACACTTATCATTTTGATGGAAATTCATTTCCAAAAGCCTCATTAGCTCTGCAGTATCTTCATGTGAATGAAAATTCTTAGCTTCAGACTTTTCGATAATTACATTATCGGTAGAGATATCATGCAAATTGGATTCTACATTTGGAGGAACAGATTCTTCTTTATATTCTTTTACAACTTTAGAAACTTTTATGCAATCATCAAAGACAGAATTTTTATTTTCAGACTCATTATTAAAATCAGAATTTTCTGATTGCATATTATTATGTACTTCATTATTAAGTACATCAGAAAACTGAATGTCTTTAGTTTTATACAAAAGATTAGATTCAAAACAAGAATCTATTTCATATGAATCTGCCTTTTGGCAATTTGAAAGAGTAGCTGTTACATTATTAGAAATATTACTACTTATAGTAGTATCGTTCTTAGGAGCAGACATGAGTTGGATTGATTTAGTTCTAATTGACTTTTCTGAACTCTGAGGTGATGCAAAACTGCTTGCATCTGATAATGTATCAGCAGCATCAGAACTTATTTCACTTGAATGGTTCAACTTGAGTTCGTAATCTTCAGAAGAGAATGTCTGTTCATTTGTTTCTAAAAGTGAGATTGTCTTAATCTTTTTCTTTCTCCGGAACCAAAATACAGAGAGAAGAACAATAACTGTTGGTACGGCACAAATCAAAACATTTCGAGCCAAAACTGACATGGCTGATGTCGTAATTTACTGAAAAAGATTTTTTTAAAAATTAAGATTGAATAGAAAATAAGAAACAACAAAAGAACTACTTCAATGCAACAATTAATATCCTTGAATCTCATTTTTAAGATCACTTTTCATTTTTTAGCTTAAAAAATACTTCAAAATTTCTCATGAAAATCCATCATGTTTTATAATTTAATAAGTAGACAAGCTGCAAGTTATCTGTTTAATGCAACAATGTTTTGAAATACTAGAAAAAAAGAATTAAAATGTCCAAACTAAATAAATCATCTTACATCAAACAATAACAATTTAAAATCTAAGTCTCCAGCTGAAAAGATAAAGTTTTAAGTAAAAGTTAATTTTAAAAAATGTACACAATACATCCAAATCAAAAGTTTTTAAAATCTATATTTCTTGACAGTATATTTGAGTATAAAGAGAGATGTGCAGTGATCTCCCTAATTATTCATTTATAACATAGAATAATTTTTAGGAATACATAACTTTCATGAATGATGACAATACAAGAAATAAAAAAAATTCTGAGATTGATGTGAACCTTAGAAGTTTACTGGAAAGATTAATTTATATATTCATCATTATACTAAAAAATATGAAGAAAAACTATAGGTATAAGGAATATTTATAAAAGAATATTTTTAAATTTGTAACAAACGGCACATTAACACTTCAAACAAAAATATTTTATTAATGCAAAAAATTAATAATGTGGGTTTCCTTTATATGGAAATAAAACAGCATCATAACTTAATTTTTTCAAATAATAGAAACAAGATTTCTCTTAGAACAGTGGGGAAGTTTTGAAAATGGTTTAGCTATTTTAAGAAACATTATTTCACATCACACTTTGCAACAATAACAGAAGTAAAAAATATTTAAAAATAAAGTTATGATAGCCGGTGCAACAATATTAATTTTTGACTTATAATAGAAATTTCATAACTATTTACAAAGGCTGAAGCATTTTATAAAATTTTATCAATATACATTAGAAATCACTTAAAAGATTTAAATTCCCATTTTTTATTCATAGAAAAGTTTCGAAAGAAATTATTTTAAAGATAAACAAACGGACAGAAAAATATTAAATTATACTCCAAGCAGTGATAAAGGTGACCCTTATGTAATTCTACATTAACTGAGGCATTAGTATTCTGATAATAAATGCTTCAACAACTCTAAAATAACATGCACTGAAAAATAAGATAAATTTTAGTAAATTTTAAAACATTAACTAAAAGTGTGAAGAAAAAGCATTTTCAAGATTCGCCGATGGTTATGCCGAATATACGGCGTGCAAGCTTGAAAACATATTGTATGGTAATAGACATTTTCTAGCCATGATTTAACAATTAGAATTCCACAGGCGTCAGTAAATTATTAACCTTTTTAATTAGCAGAAAAAATATTACAGAAAATTCTTTAAAATTACCTCAATCATTTCGTAAATTAAAAATATGTATACCTGATGTAAGATTTCATAAAAAAAACTAGTGTTGCCAATTTCTGCTGACTAATATTTGGCAACTATGATACTATTTATAGGATTCCATGCAAGTGAACAATTATTAAAATTCTAAGAAACAAAATGTGTAAAGTTTACTTAATTAATAAATTCACTATAAATATTTTAATAAAGTTATTAAATCTCAAATAATTTGATCGATCACTTGCTTATAATACTGACATTAGTAAGTAATTTTAAGCTGGAAAAACCTAGCAGACCTTGTAAAATTATATTTCAGCAACAATTTAAAAATTTTTTTGAAAATCTCTCTGATAATTTTTAAATTGTTGCACTTTAGTAATGATGCGAATAATTACAGAAGTATAACATGAAACGTGTACTGGTAACGTCCAATGAGATTCGTCAAATGAATGAAAAAGCTTGCACGTTTCGTTACGTCGTATTGTTATCGCTGGGTGAGTGAATAGGGCGAATACCTTTTAAAATTAGGCCATTTGAAAACAGTTTGTAAAATGTCTGTTATAATGGAAGAGAGTAATGACAGTGTAATGCAAGATTATGATGACTATGAACCGTGTGTTTGTATTGTGTGCTTCCAAGAATTTGAGCATTATGATGAATTGGAAGAACATTGCCAAATTCATAATGGAGGGAAACCTCCTTGTTGTGAAATTTGCAATCAAAGTTTTTTGAATGAATCTGATTTGAGTGAACATCAAGTCGTCCATTTTCCCGACAAACCCATTGTTTGCGATATTTGTGGGAAAGGATTCAAGACTCGCGGTAGTTTCAGGGAACATTACTCGAATCATACAGGAGACAGGCGTCATGTCTGTGATGTCTGCAACAAGAGTTTCTCGCATCTGAAGACCTTAAAAAACCACTATATCACTCACACGGGTGAAAAGCCTTATGTTTGTAATATATGTAACCGCAGCTTTACCCAGAGAACTAACCTCAAACGTCACTACCTCATCCATGCTGGTGAGCACCCCCACAAGTGCAATATTTGCAACGAACTGTTTCCTGACCCTGATGCTCTGAAGGAACATTACCTGTCCCATACCGGAGATAAGCCTATCTGTGATGTCTGCAATAAACAATTTGCAGATGTGAGCTGCCTCAACAAGCATTATCGAGTTCATTCAAGTGAGAAGCCTCACACCTGCAATATTTGTAACAAAGGTTTTGTTTTAAAACAACATTTGAGATTGCATTATCTCTCCCATACTGGTGAAAAACCATTTATGTGCAACATTTGCTATAAAGGATTCTCTAGTAATAATGGATTAAAGTCCCACCGTCAGAGTCATATGGACGAAAAGCCTTATGAATGCGATATTTGTCATAAAAAATTTAGAGACAAGAAATATTTTAGAAAGCATTATCGAATGCATGGTATGGGAAATGCTTCATGTTGAGTATATGCAAAGGTTGCAATTGTAGTTAGAATGGAATTGTGTAATCCTTAATTATGTTGCAGTATGAACAAAGAGCTCTTTACGATAACACATGCTGGTACTTGTGTATTAAGATGAAGTTTGAAAAAGTTTGTATGGTTGTTGCTAGGTGTTCGCTTTTTGTGAAGATTCGAATTTAGTGATGACTTTGATTAAGTAGTTTACTTGTTTTAAGCGCCTTTAAAATCGATTAAAGAAAATATTTCTACAGCAATACTGGGAATATTGAAATGTACATCCTCAATTAACAGAATAATGTGTAATATTATTTGCAGTATGCTTTCTTGTATTATTTTTGAAGGTGATCCTTAATTTCTATTGGGATGGCTTAGTTGTGCAAATATGAGTTCCAGATTAATTAGAAATATTTTTTTTTTTTTTTTTTTTTTTTTTTAAGAGAATTTTTCTAATTAGGGCCAACTGAGCCTAATTGGGGCTTAAGGCAAAAACTTCTTTGGGGGTACCCTTTGCTTTACTACTTCAGTAATGAATAACTGTGCATAGAACTTGAAAAGCTCTATTTGATTTGGGATCCCCCTCAAATATGAGGGCCCAGGGTAGTGGCCCTATATGCCCCTGCCTTAGTCAGGATCCATTTCTAACTGCTGGAATATTATATAGCATGATAGGCAAAATATTGCAATTCTAGTAGCATTATGCAGATTTACTAATTAAATGAATTATTCTTATATTGAATTATAGAAATGATGAAGTAGTTTGTAACAACTTTAGAATATTTTTTCTTTCTATGTGAGCTATAAATAAAATTTATTTTTAATTGAGGAATATTGATATTGTATGGAATAAAATCTTATTGGAAATTTTTTTACACTTAGTTTTTTTTTAAAAGATAATTCATTTTACCAAATTAATGGTATAGATAGATTGGCAGTTTGAATTCTTTCTTTTTTTTATTATTATTATTCAAATATTTTTCTAAGATCAATGCTATTTTAAAATGTGAAATGTTGAAAATGAGAGTTATATTTAATATCCATTAGCAGTTGAAACATATCAACTAATGTTTAATGCCTCTTGTTAAGCTTAGCCATAGTATAGATCTTCATTATTTTCTTTACACAATTAATTTTTTTTATAAAGCCTGTTGCACTCTTTTTATATCAGTAATAAAAACATTGAGCAATGGAGTTTTACATGCAGTCAAAGTTTGAATGTACAAGGAAAATTAAATTTTCCAAGGGTCTTTCAAAAATATTTGCTATAATGAATGACATTAATATTATAAGAAATGAAATTTCTATTAATTGTTAGAAAATTGCAAATTTGTTATATTTTATAACATATAGTAGAAAGGCTGTAATTTTAGTATTCATCTATTGATAATAAGTATGTGTGTATATATTTTTTAAAAAGTAAATAAAAATATGGTAGTGTTTGTAAACTTGAATGTAACTACATCTTAATGCACAAGTACCTGATTTTATTTAGAATTTTTTTAATGTAGGGGGAGTAAGGTTTATATGAGAATGCATTTAACAATAACTCTGGAAACTGACTTGGTGTACAATAAACAATGTATTTGTTTTAGTGTTCTACTCCACGTAATATATATAAAAGTATATATATTTTCAAACATTTGTTTAAGAATGCAAGCTGAAGCTGCTGTGTTGGTAAATGTCTGCATGAGTTGTATGTATTTATTAAGCAATACAATATTTTAACTATTTTGTAAACTTGTATTTTGAAACATAGGGTATTTCTGATTTTGTCAGTTTATATGGTGATGTTCTTACTGGAATTTGTCTGTCAAAACTTGTAAAGGCTTATTGAAGTTAGATGGACAAGGAACTAAAAGTATCTGTAATTGAAGATTGTAAATTATATCAGTTTTATTATAGAAGGTATTTTATTAGAATATTTCTATCATTTTTTAAATTTATATTTGTTGACAGTTAATTATTTTTGTTCCTATAAACTAGGCAATTATATGTTTTAAGTATAATTCAAGTTGCTAAAAATTTATTTGATTAATTGATACTTTATGATTCATTGCTTCAGAACATATTCATCAAACTGTAAAAAAAAAGTATTAAAACTATTTTTGAACATTCTAAAGACTACTATAAATTTAAATAGATAATTATCTGTATATAGAAAATTTTGTTAAGTTTATTTCTCTTTCTTTTCTTGTTTATATTTATATCTTCAAATACAGTGAGTCTGTTATATATCTCTATACAGATATAAACTGACTGAAAAATGTTTGATTTACAAATCCCTTGCAATAATGTAACAAGGATTCCTACAGAGATTTTTTTACGCTCAAATAGAAAGTATTTTGTATTTTATTGTAAAGCTTACTTATTCTTTTGTAGAAATATTAAAAGTTATGTATATAAAAATAAAACAAAATTATTCTTGTCCATTAGCAAGGCCCCAATTGCTACCAAGCTTAATATTGATATTAATTTGTTAGCAATGACATTCATCAAGATCTGTTAAGTTTTTGTCTGGAGCCCTGCTAAAGTGCCCAAAATCTTTTACACAGAACTTGTAATAAAATAGCCATAATATTCAAAATAATTTTGTATGGATTCTTAGAAAATAGATAAATTTTATTTTCTGCCCAACTTTTTAATTACAAAAATTTGGCAATAGTAGAAATGACGGCAATCAAAGTTTAAATTGACCGCTTGTAAAATATTATTGGGTTTTCTTTCTTTCTTTTTTATGAGTGGGTGGGTTAGTGTTGGTGAAAATTTATTCTTTGGTTAGAAATCTATGAAGACTATGCTGATACTGAAAGCCAGAGTTTTGACCCAGGTTTAGCTGGAAGGTTTTAGTTTGTGATGCATTTAAAATAAAATGTTTTTATTTTGACATGCTGCTGTAAACAACTGCAATAACTTTCTGATTTGTGGTGATGTGTAAGCAAAAGATAACTATGTGTTTTGGAAAGTAAATAAAACTATATTTTGATCATGATTTTAAAACTATAATTAGAAGTGTAAGCAGTGTGTTATAAAATTGTACAAAATACTTTTAGATTATGGAATCTTTGTTGAGTATTATATTATCAAAACCTGGATCAAAGTTCTTGGTAGTTTTTATGGTTTACTGAATGCTTTATTTCTTTAGCATAATACATTAAATAAAAAGAAATGTCGTTTTAGCCAAATTCAGACTAACATTTTTTTTTTAAATCGAGCCAATAGGATTTATTTATTGTATTCAGATCAGGCCAGTACAAAAATGCTTATAAGGCCTTAATTAGACTGTTATAGGCTGTTTCTGTATGTGTTTTGTATTGGTGGATTGACCATTTCGGAGATAATATAAAAATCCCGAGAGAGAAAAATGCTTCCTGTCATAACTTAACAGTGACTGTGATCAAGCATATTTATCTTAAACTGGTTGTTTTTAATGCCTCTGCTATATTATTATAATTCTGTACTTAAAAAGTTTTCAAAAATTTATAGTAATATAGATAAATCTTTGATAATTTTATAGATTGGATTTTTTTTTCTTTTCAGTTTTGTGCAATTACTTGATTATTTACTTATATTGACATTAAAAATCTTATATTAAGGCCCATGAATTGGCCTACATTTTTAATTTTACATATATTAAAATGAAGTGTGGTTATTTTTATTTCAATAACTGTAATTAAAGAGGTTACTGAAAACCTTTTATAAGAGAGTCAACTCTTAAAATAGGCCAAGACAACTATTTGATTATCGATTATTTTCAGTCATAATTTTTATTATTAGTTTATATTTTATTCTAACCAATTAAAACATTAATCTGTCTCGATTCAATTTAATTAATTATTTAATATAATTCTACTGTACTATTATTTTAATAAAGTCATGTACATTTCAGTTATGTTCTTCATACTATTTGATTTTGAAATATGATTTTGTGTTGAAAAATTTTATCATTTATAATAGTTTTAGGTAAGTATAAAAATATATATTATATGCAATTTTTGGGGTCAGTAATTAGGTTGTATAAGTTTAAATTATAGCATATGTTATATCAAAATATTGTTACATATCATGATAGATTTGTGAAAAAGATGTGAAGAAAAGCATTTTTGCTTTGCCCTCAATGCGATTTACTAAAACAATATGCTATTTGGAATCAGTGTTCTGAAACCAAAGTTAATTATTTGAATATCAAGAATTATAAATTTTCATATATCTGAAATACAATATTAAAAATAAAGTTCTTAATTTTTTTAGAGTATCTACTCTTGTCTGCCTCTTTTCAACTGAGACTGCTAGCATAAAGTTGAATATTTATGGTAAAGCATTATCGCTGTCAATTAATAAAATTATGCCATATAAGGTAGGAAACGTTTACCTGCTTCTGGCAGCCAACTGATTAGCTAGGAATAATGGTTACTAAAATTTTCAATGAAATATTTTATGTAGTTTGTTCTTAATGGCTCCTACAGCTGATTATTTTCAAACTTACAATTTCATAGGTATGCTGCACATTCTACTTTTTAAAAAGCTTTGCATTGTTCCATTCAATGTATATGCATCTTCTTAATTTTTCATGCCGGAAAATCAGACTTTGATTTGAAAAATAGAAGTTTTTAAGATTTTGCTTTTCAAGTGAAAGTAATAAAATTATCTTATGAGTTGAAACTAAACATTATTATTTAAAATATGTAAAAAAAAAAAAAAAGAAACTAGAATTCTTCCTAATTTGCATTTTATATGCAATACAGATTATTTTTCATCAATTTTATTATAATTCGAAGAATTGTTCAATACGAATTTCTCCGATTCAACAATAGATTTAGCCACTAAATTAGGGGTGGAATAATCTGTATCAAATTATAAAAAAGGAACATATATTTTGTACAACCATTTATGCTGTATTTAAAAACAGTAGAGTTTAAAAATAAATAACTTTAAAATAAAAAAAGCCATCACTTTTTCTTTTTTTTTTGTGAAGTCTATAATATACTTTGTAAGTTTGTATTTATATACTTTAATTGTAAGTCCAAATAATTAAAAAAAATTTAATGCATACTTTAAATAAGAACTTACTTATTATGTAAAAATGCGTTCCTGCTTTCATTATCAATTGTGATGAGGGAAGGCAGAATGAAATATTGGTAACAACTATGAAAACGACATGAGCTTCATTACAGTTGCTAAATATACTATAAAATATTCTTAAAAAATAATTCTATCGTCTTCAAGTTAAAAAATAAGTTTTCCAATATTCCCACCACCATCAGTGTGTTTTTCAGAATTTTATTTATTTGTTTACATTTTTTGTCATTTAAATTTCAATTCGTTGTTGCTGAACTCGGAGAATGATAATATCAGAATGCCGTTTTCAATGTAAGACGAAGCCTTTCTCAAGTAATGAAAATTTCTTATATGAACAGTAACTAAACTGTAAAATAAGCTTGGTATTTCAAAAAGTGGAGGGAACCCCATTTTTATAAAATGTGTTTAAATTCATTTTTAAAAATTGACTAACATCAGAGAAATAGCTGTTTAGAAATGAAATTTATGTTACTCAACGTTAATTTTAAAATGGCGAAGAAATACTTTTTGCGTAATGATTTGTTCAGAAATTATGGCCAGGAAACAAAATTTTTCAACCCCCACTTTAACCCCTTTAAAAAGTCGTTGAAACTTTTTAATAATGCGACAAATCCATCTAAGTGATTAGCAACATATCTATTCGTTCCTTTCAATCACGAAGTTTGGAATTACATTAGTGTGAAATATACACACACAGATACAAACAAATGTGTCAATATGTATATATATATGT
>JAPMOQ010009257.1:279829-329818 GCA_026543055.1 Argiope trifasciata
AAAATATTGTACTGTTATTCCAAGTACAATGTTTTAATATTAATATACTGTGTATTTAAAAAAGGAATAGAATTTTCAAATTGACTAATTTAAAACTTTGTTAATATAAATAAATAGCGTTTTCATTAAATTGTTAATACTTATTGTTAGAATGCAAGTTGATTTTTTTTATGAGAATTACAATTATGCATTATACGTATTGAAAAATACGCTTAGAACTTTGTATAAAAAAATGAACTGAGTAATATAAGAATGAAAAAATTTCTATCCAGAATTTTCTAAAATGCAAATAATCATCAGATTAAAAAAATTGCAATTCAACGAAATAAAATTTAATGCGATTTACTTAGAATTTGATATACAAATATTAATGGTTGCTTATACAATCATTCATGTTTTTAAGTCGGGAAAATCGGTAATTTATTTATAGTTACTGATTTTCAGCGTAATATCGTAATTGCAATAATATTAAACTAAAAAGTAATTTGCTTTGTTTCTGAAAGGTTTTCTGCGTTTTTTTCCCTTGAAAATGTTACTTAATGAAATTTTCAACATGAAACAACATTTGCTATTGAAGATGAGGATTACAAGTACGAAAAAATTCGTGTCACAAAAGTAAGAAAAGTTATATAGTAAAGAAGTTTTTGAGAATATATATATATATATAGTAAAGAAGGCTAAATAAGTTTTTGAGAAAATATAAAGAATAAAATATATTCTCTATTGCTTAGTTATAAAAATAAAAGCAAAATCTGATAATTTTTGTACTAATTTATTTAACAAGCTTAGCGCATATTTGATAATCTCTTTTAGTGTAACTAAATATATTATCCTGCTACCATATATTTATTTTTTGTCTTCAATTACAACTGGTAATATTTCATTAGGGAGATAATTGTGGCCTAATAAATTAGAATGAAAAAATATTTTGTGGCTAAATAAATTTAATTGATAACTATGTAATTTATTTACTCCGCTTATTTATAGTGAATTCATATAATCGGGCTACATCAAAATAAAGATGGGTTCACACGAGGCTAACTATTGCACGGAATAGAAGATCATGCCTACTTCCAGAAAATCACATGACCACAACGGGGCCAGGGCAAATGTTTGTCCCGTCGGGACAACCGTTGACCATTGCCCCAAAGACGATGTCTCGAGGACAATACAGAGAAAACAGCAGAGAGGCAACGATTGCCCGCAATAGTTAGCCTTGTGTGAACCCACCTTAACTCTCCTAGGCATGCATATTGCAATAGTGTGTGGTAAGAAAAGAATGTTTCATTAAATTTAGTTTAACCATTAGCTAGATTTTAATCAGAGAATACCCATAGTCAGATAAGTGAATTGAACTTTAAATTCATTACCGAGGAAGTAACAACTTTATGGAATAAAAAACGACTTTTCCCAACGTCCTATTCTTGTCTAATGTAAAAGCTCCCTTAATAATTCTATCGACAAATGATCGAAAAAGCGAATGAATTTTTTTTTCTCTTTCCTTTTCTTCATAAACAGAGATACTACCTAAGAAGAAAGAAACATTTTTTTAAAGGCATCTTATTCACTTACCAATTTGTTGACTATTCTGCAAATTTTAATTGAAATTATGAGCTGAATGAACAGCATTTTCATTTTAATCAGATGTCTGAAAGTCTACAGACTTAAAAGCTTCGACACTCATTGCATTGAGTTAACCTACCAATAATTATTTGCAAAATGCGATATCTTATTCACCTGTCATCTTGTCAGTTATGCTGCCAAAAAAAAAAAAAAAAAAAAAAGAGTAAATAATATGTTGAATAAATGATATTTGAACCAGATGTCTGAAATTCTGCGGACTTTAACGCCATCAACTTTATCTGCAAAATGGGACAGTTTATTGACTTGTCATCTTAAGGATTATATAGTTAAACCGTTTTAATCACTGTTTGGATATAGCATATTAAGTCATACAACTGACCTCCGACACGCCCTAAGGCACATGGATGAGGCACATTGAGGCCTCGCAAGACTGAATAACTCATAAAACTGTCAGTAATGGTCTCGTTTGCAATGGGATTGTATTACTGCCAAGGATCAGTTTTAGAAGAGGCTGAAACATTTTAAACGTTATCTGAAAGTGTTAGATTTGGCGAGAGTTAACATGTTTAATAAAATTTTGAATACTTAATGTTGTTTAATACCATTTCATGCGTTTTAATACTATCTGAATACTTTTCACTTTGTTTTTTTATGAAGCATGAATTGCTTTTCAACGAGTTTATTCAAAAAAGTATGCTACAAATCAATGACGAATGATATTTCTTTCATATAAATATTATATCCCCTTTGGAACAATAATCTAGATTTTGGTAAATGAATTATTTTGCATGAATATAACGATTTGCATTAAACAAAAGAGTTTTGGTTTCCTTAGTTTTTGTTTAATTTCTTCTTGATTCGTTTATTTAATTCAGTAAATTGAACATTGAAATGTATGTTACTTAAATATAGGAACTTAAAAAAATTATTGTTTCTTAAGTATGAAGTACAATTAAATGATATTAAAAGTATTGAAACGATTTGTGAGGTGGGAATAGTTATAAAAACAATTCTTGAAATGACGTAAGTAGTAAGAAGAGATTTCAACTACGAATGTTAATTTTCCATGCTAATATAAGTTTTTTTTTAAAAATTCCAGAGAAGAATGCCTTTAGAAATTTAAACTTTTCTATTTATCATCGTATATTTAATTTCAATGTTGTTACATTTAAAAAAAAAAAAAAAAAAAAAAAAAACTGAACTCATTATACGACTTTGCATTTTGTATATGAAATATTGTAAGTACACGGTTCATAAAATAAGCAGCTTACTAAATCAGAAGTATATTAATATTTTCCGAACTGATCATTTTTATCTGCGAAAATTTGTAGGTGATATTAGTTGAATTCAAATTTAATTTTCTTCTAGTGGCACTATTTATTAAACCATAACCCAAATCTACTGTTGAAATATGAAACAGAATTTAAATGTAAAAAAAATTACATTAATATATGTAGAAATGAATTTATATTAATATGTTTAGTGATAAATTTACATTAATATATATAGTATATGTTCGTCAGAAACTTTAACTTTTTTAAAGATCGTTCTTATATATTAAATAAGTCATTAAAAATAGTATTGAACGAAGTTTTAATACACCCTTCAACAATATACACCTACAGCTTTATTGAAATTTTTACTGATTAGATATGCGTTTTTTTAATTATATTTTAAACAATGTAATTATTTCTAATTTCAGAAGAAATCATGGCCATTTTAGACCTTCCAGGGGTCCTGTGATAATACAAATCTCGAAACAATATTGTAATATTTCCCCCTCCAAATTTGTTGATTTTAATTTGATTTTTATTCAGCAATTTTAAGTTGTAAATTTTGAAAACTGAAGTCGCAATTCTCTTTTCAAAAAGTCTATTTCAACACTGTGCGTGTAAAATAAATGCACTGTCAAAACGCAAAATTAATTTTCAGTAAAATATTGAAAACAACTTTTTATAACACTCTAAACAATATTGTAAAAAGAGGGAATATGTATATGTGTATTTAAATTATAAAGCTCCAAATTTTTTAGCATTATAAAATAGCATAATGAATAACTTTTAAATGGTAATTAAGAATATTACTAGAATAAAGTTCCAAATTAATTTAATCAATACTTGATTATGATTGAATACATTTGACTGCAGGGCCCTCTGTCTTTAAATGAAAGTATAAAACTAAATACCTTTCTTCAACTACTAAAAATTATTAAGAGCTGAGTAGCTCTTTGACAATTGCCAACTTCACCGATTTAAAAATTTTGTCCTCCCTCTCCCTTGATGAGAATTATTTAAATAATCTCTTTGACTGTTGACATTACAGCTCCTGTAGAGTAGATTCAAGTCGCTTGGGAATTTGATTATATTTATTAGAAATGACTTTAAGAACAAGTTTGGATGTGCTCATTAATTCGAACGCTCTATTTCATTTTTTTTCCTGTGAAAGCAATGTAGAAGTTGCAGATATTTTGCTGTGGAAAAAAGTTTGGTCATCTCACAATGAGCCCATAGTTTGTAGAAGTCCAGTTGACATCAATATAAGATTTCAAGAGCAAATAAATATAGAATTTAATTTCTTTATCAAAAGAAGTAAAGTCAGACCAGTTAATGCACTGCAAGAAAATTCTTGCTGTAACATTAAAGAATTTTTTAAAGCGATGTTTAATTCCTTCAAAACTAAACTGCTTACAAAAGAATTATCGTTACATCGATATACAGTTCGCTATCTAAGCAGTTATAGGAATGAAATATGTGATAAATTTATGTTTTAGATATAATATTAATTATGTATTTAACAAATAAAAATTTATGGAAAGAAAAACACAATTCAACAAAATAGTTTTTAGGTTTTTAATGTACACTGCAGAATAAGGATTTTTCTCCATTATGCACCAGTTTTGTAGACTATTATCCTTTCCCCAAAATTTATTCAATTTCTTATTTAATTTTTAGTTTGAGGAGAGTTTTTCTTTGTTGCTTTTATGACTAATCACTCTTTGTTAATATTTGTCATTTACTCAGACTCGTCATATTTAAATACTTCATCATCCAGCTAGAATATTATGCTAACTTATCTGTGTATGCATTTTGCGATTAATATATATCATAAATATTTTTTATAAGCTTTTTATGTATTCTACTTTCAAAATTTACAGCATCAATGAAAAAATAAAAGAATACAGCGTTTCTAAATTACCTAAATTTGTAACAATGTCAAAAAAGACAATATAAATCCCACTGAGAATATTTTAAAATAATATTCAATATATTGCAATATTATAAAAAAAATAATAAACGCGAGATAAAAATGCTTTCTTACATATTAATATTCCATTTTCAGTTGTAAGGTTCTACTAAAATATCCCGAATTTTGATTTTAATTCATAAAATAAAATAGACTATTTTAGGAACTTCAATAACAAACTACCAGGTAACATACACAGACACATACAAAGGAGGCGTGGAAAAAATAAATTTTTAACACGGAAGTATATGCTTTAAATTTGGCAGATATCTCCAAATTTTTCTTTTAAAATTATTCAAAAATTGAAGCTTAGAATATTCAGACTTTAATCTAAAAAATTTAATTCATAAAAAAAGATTTTCTTCCAAGAATAAAAGTGAATGTATAAAATCATTCTTTTTAAAACGCAGACCATTGTACGTAGAGATACTAAATTTAACACAAGTATACTTGGAAGAAAGAAAATGCAATTCAGTGCATTTAAAAATATTAACACAAAAAATATGTTATCGCTTAATTAAATTATCTTAAAATGAGAAAAAAAATCATTAATTTTATCGATTTATCAGCTTTTAAGTTGCGTATTTTTATTCTGTAAAAAGAATACAGATCTTAGATAGTATGTATGTTTTAAACGAGAATATTAGATGTTTAAATTTGATATAAGATGCATTTTTATAGCTGTAACAGGTTTATTAAGTTATTTATTTCATTTGTATATGAATTGTGTATTTGATTCACAGAAGTTCAAAAGCTTTGAACAGATTTAATTTCAAATAGTAGGAAATTTATCAACTGTTTATTCAATTTGACTCTTATTGACTTATGTGCTATTAATCAGCTGAAATGTACATTTAAATGATCAACTTCTCTTAAAACCATTACAATCGTTTGTGATGGTAATAATTAAGTTGAGGTGCAATTTTTCTGAATGATATCTCTATTTTAGATGTTCTTTTAAAGTTTATTGATTTTCATTTGAGAACTATATTTAGCTCACTTTGACTGTGAATGAATAATTCTGAGAATTCAAGCGTAATAATGCAAGCGTTCTTGATTAAATCTTATTCATAAATACAAAAAAAAATCTCAAAAAAAATTATTACAGGCATATCTAATATTGACACCTACTCATCATAGAAAATCTAATTTTTATATTCTGGTCACAACGATACAGAAAATTATATTATATATATATATATATATATTCTTAACAATAAGATTAAAGACATGATGAAATATCTCAACTTTCGGTTTTTTATATGTATTTTTTAAATTTTAAGATGCTGTAAAAACTTTTTTTTACTGTAAATTTTTAGAAAGTTATAACGAAAATAAAGTCAATACTTCTTTTATTTTTTTTGATTAATTAAAATTTTTTAAAAAATTACTTTTCTGCCCTCCAAAGTATATATTTGCCAAATTTCATAGACAGACGATCTGGTGTGTGCAGAGTCAGCATATCTCGTACACATAGTTCTTTCCTTAGACAAAAGACAGAGCGTACAAAAGTTCTTTCCTTACGTTTACGCATCAAAATTTTTTTTAAACACCGATACACTTTCACGCCAAATACTCTTGCCGACAGATAACATGTTTTTAGCAAAACTAGACAAATCACTAAATACCCCCTTTTTTTCAAAGAACCATGCTTGATTTACTGGCCTTTTATGACCCGTACGAAAGTGACTGTACGCATAATCATATTATGCCTATAACCATCCCTTAGGTGTAAACAATAAGCTGACCAAGTTTCATCGCAATCTGATGAACGTTTTAGGAAGGCATGAGAGACATACAGACAAACATTCATTTTTATTTAAATAGATATACAGATGGGTTGCCATTTTCGATTTAAAATCAAATTTTTTGCTGACTATGTTGATTTTTATACTATTTTTTTCGATTTATATACTGTGGATGATTAGAATTTTGCAATAAAAACTCGAGTAGCTTCTCTGAGCTGTAAATTTTTTGAGAAATTTTACTATATAAAAGTGTTCTTCCCTTCGTTGTAAAATCTTAGGATCTATTTAAATCTACACCTAAATACTATTTAATATATTCAAAAATTCATCACATATTTGAAATTTTAATTCTTAAAGTACTGATCAGGAATCAAAAGGCTATCTTCAAGTTTATATCCACATTTAAACAGCCATAAAATATCGTCGTGAAATAAATTTATCCTCTACATCTCTAAGTGTTCGAGATTTCTACAGAAAATATTGCAAAGTATCAAAAGAATATATACCAGTATGCTACAAAATTGTTACTATAAATTGACCCTTTGTAGTTGCATGTCTGCCCTCAATCATCACAGCAAAGAAACATACTAAACTGGTATTGTATTCATCCCCGTTTGGGATATATCAGTTTGCACCTTCTATGAAAGAACAGGAAGGGTTAAGGAACCTAATGACAAACCAATATTCAAGGTGCGTCTACCACTTCGTGATAATGAAACGTAATATTAATCTGCCATGAAGAATCAAGGGCGGATGACTCCAAAGGATTTATTTTAGCGACTCGTCATCGAAAACCAGGACTTCACACTGAAGACTCTTTTGAAAGATACTACAGTATGGCGAATTAAAAACTAATATATTTTTACAATACAACCTTGCTTTAAAACATATTGTGTTTACAAAAGAATGAATAAATTGGTGTTTTTTCCTTGTTATTCTTCAATACTATGTATTACTGCGGGCTCAACAGAAATTAATTCCGATCAGCACTTACCTACGCCCACATTTAATACGACCACAAAGGGCTAAAAGGTGCAGGAGGGAAAGCGAAGAGCATACAGATGGATATCAACCGTGATGATTATATGACATAAATATAATTTTGCGTCAATGCGCATGTGTAAAAGAATTTTATGCATGCGCAACTTTAACAGTGTACGAAACGGGAGATTTTATTTAAAGAGAGGAAAATGAACACGGATATCTAATGCAAAGAATGATCTGATTTGTATACATATAAATTTTTTTTATATAAAAATGAATATTTTTCCATTAGTAATAATTACCAAAGCACCTTTATCTAAAAAAAAATTTAGGAAATAAAATCTGAAAATTTTGAACCACTTGAAATTGTATTCATTTTTGCCATAAAATCTTATAAAAGGAAAATTTCGAAAAGAGAATTCGATTTCATAGCTGTAATAATGAACATATAATTTATAAAATTAGGCTCCAATTTATTCAACATGTTTAATGAGTACTTGAATAAGCTCTTTTAGTGTACTTAAAAAGTTACAGTATCGCATTTATTTTTTTCATTAATTACAGTTGATAATAATTCCTTAGTAAAATAATGGTAGATTAGTAAATAAGATTTTTAAAAAAACCACATATTTTACTGTGAAATAACTTAATATACAGTCGCAGAAAAAGCCCAGATTTACATTGGAATCTATGATCCTATGCGAAAAAGAAAACAATACACACAGTTTTAAAGATGGCAAAAGATGCAGGATTTTCTCAGGCATTTGTCTACCTATTTCAAATTATACGAGCAATCTGTATAAAGATGACAAGGGAAAAAATGAGCCAGTCGTACAGCTTGAACTACTGGTTCGATTTTGCCAGTTTCTATTTCGCACGAAAAGTCACGATCCCTAGGTAAGTTACCAGTAATGCTTCATTTCCCCAACGACTCCCCCCATTTCGAAAATTATCGGGTATTTACGCTCTATCGTAAAACACCGATTATGTCGATTTAAACTTAACCGATTAATGTCCGTTGCATTCGACAAATAATTTCGCCACTTCGAATGCATGCAAAGCTAATAAATTAATATGCTCTATGTTTATTAAGCAGGAATGCTTTAAAATATTATTGATTTATTATAATAAAATACATCTGACATGGTTAAATTATTATTATTTAAATGGTGTGTGGGAGCACTCTGTTCGATAATCTGTCCATTTAAGGGATAATGCACATTGCATTGATAAAATTCTATTCTTTACACAAGTATCTTTAATCGAAATTGGGAATCGCATTTGAGAAGAGATTAATGGTGCTAAGAACCTTGGACTACTGAAGTTTTCGAGGGATGGCTGGCTCAGTGGATAGAATGTCAGGTTGCGATAGGAACGTTTTTGGTTTCTTAAGTTCGATTCGGGAAGGCTACAAATAATTATAAATTTTTTTAAAATTCTTTTTTTCCCGCATTAATTCAATAGTTCTGACGAATTCGACTCATTTTCATAAATCCTAAAATAAAATTTCGATTTGAAGCAATATTTCATTGAAATATTAAGAGTTCATGTCTGCCACATACGCATGTCCTCCATACGCTTAACATTGTGCGAATAAAACCAGATTTCACATATGAGAAACGATTAATGGAATTAAGAACCTTCGAATACTGAGTTGTTAGAAGGATGGATGGATCAGTAGACAGAATGTCAAGTTGTGACCTATGCATTTTTGGTTTTAAGTTCGATTCGGCAAGCCGACAAATAATTTTATTTTTTATAATTAATTTTCTCCACATTTATTCCATAGTTCCGATTCATTTTCATATATACTAAAATAAAATATCGATTCAAAGTATCAAAGAATGTCATTGAAATTTTAAGACTTGATGTCTGGCACATGCGCAGGTCTTCCATCCGCTTAATATTGTGTGATTAAATCCAGATTTCACATATGAGAAAACATTAATGGTATTAAAAACCTTCGAATACTGAGTTATTGGATAGAATGTCATAATGCGAAATGTACGTTTTGGGTTTTTCTTAAGTTCGATTCGTCCACAGTTCGAGTCTTGAAGACGGGAAATGGATTTATTTTTATTTTTCTAATTTTTTAAAAAAATATTAAGAATAATAATACTATAGATACTCTGATTTATTCCATATATTATAATTGAAAAATAAAATGATTCCTTAAAATATTTATAGATTTACTTGAAATTTTAAGTGTCAGTTTACGCACATGCGCAGAAATAATTCCTATTCAAAGAGATGGTCTTTTTGTAAAGATTCCCAGCCTCTTTGATGCTTTGGTATTCCACTTAAGAAGGAAAGACCGCTTGTATACAAACCGAGCGCTTGACTTGGTGGCTAGAGCAGCATAGCGGTTTACAGACTATTGCAAGTGGTCCTCAGTTCGAGTTTCGAAAACACAAAACGGATTTAATTTTATTTTTCTAATTTTTTTAATATTAAGAATAATAATTCTATAGATACTTTGATTTATTCCAATAAAAATTTAAAATAGAATATTTCGATCAAATTTTTATAGATATATTTCAAACTTTCATTGCCAAGTTCACGAACATGTGCTGACGTCTTTTATATTCTCAGCATTGAGATTTTAGACCAGATTCACAGCGTCTTTGGAACTCGGATTGACGTAAGAAGAAGTGAACAAACACCAGTCTGTTGAAACGTGTGTGGCTTGTTGGGTAAAGAAAAAGGACATATCTTGCACTTTTGAGGTGCTCATTTCGAATCTGGAAAGCGAGAAATGAATATATTTCAATTTGATCATTTTATTTTTATTTTTGATAATATTTCGAATAGTGATTCTATAGTTGCTCTGAACTATTTCATGCCTTAAATATTGAAAGGAAAATATTTGTATCAGATTTTTATAAATTTATTTCAAAATTTCATTGCGAAGTCCCGCATATGCGCAGATGTCTTTTATATTTTTAGTATTGGGGTTTTAGACCCGATTCCCAGCGTCTTTTAATTATAATTGACGTATTAAGATGGGAAAAAACATCAATCTGTCCAGAAGTGTGTGTCTTGGTGGCTAGAGCGCAGGACCAGATTTTCCACTTTTGCCGTTCTCAGTTCGAGCCTCAAAAGCGCAAAATGAATTTATTTTCATTTTTCTTATTTTCTTTTTATTTTTAATAATATTTAGAAGAGTGTTTTTATAGTTGCTCTGAACTGTTTCAGGTCTTAAGAATTCAAAGCAAAATTTTTCAATTAAATTTTTCTAGATTTATTTCAAACTTTCATTGCCCAATTCATGCTCATGCGCAGATATCATTCATATATTCTTAGCATTGGAGTTTTAGCCTTAATTCCCAGAATCTTTGGAACTCGGATTAAGTATGAAGAAGGGAACAAACGCCAGTCTGTCTAGACGGTGTGGCTTGGTAGCTAGAGCGAAGGACCTGATCTCTAGCGCTGTTATGTGGAACTCATTGAAATCGGTTATTAATATAGATTATCTTCCTGGAATGATAATTTCTGATTATATTTGAAATTGAAATAAGTGAAACTAAATCAAGTTTCTACATTTTTATTCCATCAAAACGCTACTACTGTTGTCACTTTTTAAAAGGACAACTTATAAAAAACAAAGATTATAAAATAGAAATGTAGCTGCTACATCTCTCCTTCCTCAGTAACAATGGGGGGTTACGATACAGTTTATAACATGCAATTTATACAAATGTATGTGAAATATATATAAATACAAATGAATTTACAACAATGAATAGAATGTACTTAATCTCTGTAACGCGCAGGAAATCCTACATGTCTACCAGAGAGTAAATTTTTCCATATGAACATTTTTGTTTAACAGATCTGATGGCTGTTTTTCAGTTTCTGGATCTGCTGTCATCAATGTTTCGTTGGGCAATGCTTGGGCATGACCTGATTCCAGATAGGGAATGTCCATTAACAGATATGCCTGTTTCAATCTATCAATGGATACATTTGTATCCTTACCCTTAATTTTAACGGTGAAATATTTATCGTATTTTTTCACAATTAGAAAAGGTCAATCATACGGTGGTTCCAAAGGCTTCCGAATTCTGTCAACGCGTATGAAGACATGCGTACTATGGCCCAAGTCTTTGTGAATGAAAATAGGATTAGAAGATTTTCGGTGAGATTGTAGTGGTTTTAGCTGTTCCATCTGTTTCTGTAATTCTTTTGCAAACGTATCGATGTCCCAGGAAATTTTAGGCTTTTTGAAAAACTCTCCAGGTAACCTGATAGGCTGTCCATAGCTGTCTCTAACGCATTTGGGCAATGGTGTAATTTGTGTCTCCTCGCAGAGCAGCTCTTAGTCCCAACAATACTGTAGGTAAAGTTTGAGTTCATTTAATGGAATTATGCGCTCTTATTGCGGTTTTTAAGGTCCGATGGATCCTTTCAATCTTCCCATTGCATTGTGGATGGTAAGCTGTAGTTGTATTAATATGAGAACTACATATGATGCCGATATTTGTAAAAAGTTCAGACCTAAATTGACTTCCTTGATCGGTAATAACACGATAAGGCATTCCAAAACGTGAAAGCCAATTATTATGAAATTCTAGGGGAACTGTTTCTGCAATCACATTTGCTAAAGGTATAACTTCTATCCAACATGTGAATTGGTCGATGCAAGTAAGGCAGTACGTTTTACCTTCAGAAGTAGGTAAAGGACCTACGATGTAAATATGAATAACAGAGAATCTGTCATCTACTTCCTTGTAATAGGCAATTTGCAAATGCGTACGCCTGTTAATTTTATTCTTTTCGCAGTGGATACAGGCCTTTACCCATTGGATGACATCTTTTCGAATATTAAACCATATAAATCTGGACGATATTTGCTTAACTGTAGATTTCACACCAGGGTGTGCTAGGTCATGAATTTTGTGAAAAACTTGCATTCGAAACTCTTGAGGTATAAATTGACGAATTTTTGTAGCTGAAATATCGCACCAAAGTAATTTTCCTGACTCCAGGGGATATTGTTTGAAAATCAAAGATGGTTTCGAGCGTAGATCGTTAAGGTCTTGATTATAAATTTGGGATTCTGCAATTTTATCATAATTTTTTTCTGATATAGCTTCTATCCTGGATAAGGAATCTGCGACTATATTTTCTTTTCCACTTACGTGGTGAATATCAGTTGAAAATTTAGATATGTATTGCAAATGACGTAACTGTCTAGAAGAAGCTTTTTCATTTTTTTTTTTTTGTTAGAAAGCAAACGTCAGAGGTTTTTGATCGGTATAAATTATAAATTGTCTTCCTTCAAGAATATGTTTAAATTGCTTGATTGAAAGGTATATTCCTAACTGTTCTCTGTCGTAAGTGCTATAACCTTTCTGAGCATTAGACAACTTCTTAGAAAAGAAGGCCAAGAGTTTCCAACTGCCTTCTTCTAATTGTTGCAGTACCGATCCAACAGCGAAATCTGAAGCATCCCTGAAGAGAGCTAATGTTGAGTCCGGATTAGGAAAACTTAATAGTGTTGCATTCGCTAGATCTTTTTTGAATTGCACAAATTTTTCTTTTGCTTCATCGGTCCACAGTATTTTACGTTTGTCATTTTTCTTGGAACCCTTTAAATATTCATGAAGAATTGCTTGATTTTTGGCAGCATCTTTGATGTATCGCCTATAAAAATTAATGAGACCAAGGAAGGTGCGTAATTCATGAATAGTTTCAGGTAATTTATAATTTAAGATAGCATTAACTCTTTGAGGAAGGGATTGAGAGCCTTTAGAAGTAATCAGGTATCCTAAAAATTCTAACTGTTTCACTCCAAAAGTCGACTTTCCAAGATTTATACGCAAGCCATATTTATTTAAACGCGAGAAAATTGTATTTAGGTGCTCTGATTGTTCATCTTCTGTTGAGGAAGCTATTAAAATATCATCAAAGTAGGCAAAAACAAAGTCCAATCCAAAAAATACTTCGTTGACAAAACGTTGAAATGTAGATGGGGCGTTTCTTAAACCGAAGCTCATTACGTTTAATTCATATAAGCCGAATGGGGTTATGATAGCTGTTTTTTCTTTGTCTTCTTCGCGATTGGGATTTGGAAATATGCCTTAAAAAATCAATTTTTGAGAATATATGTTTCTTTTTTAGGATATGATGGAAGTCCTCGATTCTTGGAATAGGATAACGATCAGTGATCGTTTGTGCGTTTAAGCGCCTGTAGTCCTCGCATGGTCGTAAACTTCCATACTTTTTTCTAACTAAATGAAGTGGACTGGCCCATGGAGATTTTGAAGGTCTAATTATATCATTACCTAACATAAATTTGAATTCTTGTTTAGCTAATTTTAATTTCTCTATATCTAGTTGGCTAGCCTTTGAAAATACAGGTGGGCCTTTTGTAGCTGTATGATGTTTGACATTATGTTTCGTGTAAGAAATTAACAGGTTTGGTTTAGTTAAATTTGGATATTGTGAAAACAATTTTGCATATTGAACATTTGTATTAGTTGTGCTTATGCTATCGGCACTTTTTATGCACGTAATATGGCTTCGAATCGATAAATTTGTAACACCATCTATTAGTTTTTTGTTGTGCATATCAATAATTAATTTATTCAATAATTAATTAATTAAATGTAGCTGTTACAGATCTTACATTTTTGCCATTCTCAGTTCGAGTCTCGAAAGTGAGAAAGGAATTTTTTTTCATTATTCTTTTTTTTTTTAAATAATATTTCGAATATTAGTTCTATAGGTGGTCTGACCTATTTCACGCTTTTAAAATTGAAAATAAAATATAAATTAAAAAAATCAAATGTAAAATTGTAATATTGCTATAAAAATAAATTTTTGTAGATATATTTCAAACTTTCATTGCCGAGTACAGGCACATGCGCAGACGTCTTTTAAATTCTTAGCATTGGGGTTTTAGACCAGATATCCAATCTTTCGAACTCGGATTGACGTATGACGAAGGGAACAAACGCTCGTCTGTCCAGAAGTGTGTGGCTTGGTACCTGGAACGAAGGACCGGATATTACATTTTTGCCGTCTTCAGTTCGAGTCTCGAAAGCTCAAAATGAATACATTTTCATTTTTCTTATTTATTTATTTTTATTTTGAATAATATTTCGAATAGTAATTCTATAGTTGTTCTCAACAATTTGACGAGTTAAAAATTGAAAGTAACATGTTTCGATGAAATTTTTATTGATATATTTCAAACCTTCATTGCCCAGTTCACGCAAATGCGCAGATATCATTAATATTCTTAGCATTGGGGTTTTAGACCATATTCCCAGCGTCTTTGGAACTCTGATTACGTATGACGAAGGGAACAAACGTCAGTCTGTCCATAAGTGTGTGGCTTGGTGGCTAGAGCGAAGTAATGGATCTTACATTTTTGCCGTCCTCAGTTCGAGTCTTGAAAGAGAAAAATGATTATACTTTCATTTGTCTTATTTTATTTTTATTTCGAATAATATTCCGAATAGTAATTTCTTAGTTTCTCTGAGCTATTTCACGCTTTAAAAATTGAAAGTAAAATATGTCGATCAAATATTTATAGATTGATTGCAAACTTTCATTGCCAAGTACAAGGACATGCGCAGTTGTAATTGATATTCTTAAAAATGGGGTTTTAGTCCCGATTCCCAGCGTCATTATTACTCGGATTACTAATGAAGAAGGGAACAAACGGCAGCCTGTCCGAAAGTGTGTATCTTGGTGGCAAGAGCGAAAGACCGGATCTTACACTTTTGCTTAATTTGCACCAAATAAAAATATAATCAGAAAAATGAAATGAAATTTATTTTGCGCTTTCGAAACTCAAACTGAGGACAGTTTGAGTCTCAAAAGCGCAAAATAAATTTCATTTTTCTGATTGTATTTTTATTTTAAATATTTGGAATAGTGTTTCTATAATTGCTCCGATTAACTTCACGTTTTAAAAATTGAAAGTAGAATATTTCTATCAAATTTTTATAGATTTATTTAAAACTTTCATTGCCATGACCTTCTTGCATGACAAATTTTTATTAATAATATTTCGAATAGTATTTCTATAATTGCTCTGGACAATTTCACGAGTTCACTCACATACGCAGACGTCTTTATTACTCTTAGCATTGGGGTTTTAGACCCGATTCCCAGCTCCTCTTGTACTCGGATTACTTATGAAGAAGGGAACAAACGCCAATTTGTAAACAAGTATGAGTCTTGGTGGCTAGAGCGAAGGAACTTATCTTACCTTTTACCGTCCTCAATTTGAGTCTCGAAAGAGCAAAATGATTTTTTATTTTTCTAATTTTATTTTGCATAATATTTCGAATAGTGATACTAGAGTTGCTCTCATCAATTTCAAGAGTTGAAAATAGAAAGTAAGATATTTAGATCATATTTTTATAGATTTATTTCACACTTTCATTGCCAAGTTCACGCCCATGTACAGACGTCTTTTATATTCTTAGCATTGGGGTATTAGACTAAATCTCTTTGGAAATCTGATTGGCGTATAAAGAAGGCGTCAGTCTGACGAGATGTGTGTGGCAAGAGCGAAGGACAGGCTCTTACACTGTTACCATCCTCAGGTGGAGTCTCGAAAGCGCAAAAGGAATTTATTTTCATTTTTCTTATTTTATTTTTCGATAACAATTCGAATAATAAATTTACAGTTGCTCTGAACGTTTTCACGCCTTTGAAATTGAAAGTAAAATATTTCAAACAAATTTTCTTAAATGTATTTCAATCTTTCATAGCCAAGTTCACGCACATACACAGACGTTTTTTATATTCTTAGCATTGAGGTGTTAGACCAGATACCCAGGTTGTTTGAAATATATATTGACGTTTTAAGAATGGAAAAAAAGACGGTCCAAATGTGTTTGTCGTGGTGGCTATAGCCAAGGACTGGATCTTATTCTTTTGCCGTCCTCAGTTCGAGTCTCAAAAGCGCAAAATGTATTTTCATTTTTCTAATTTTAAATATTATTTCGAATTGTGTTTCTATAGTTGTTCTCAACTATTATTGCAGTTACGTGAGAACTAATCGGCCAATTTCATACGTCGATGACTTTTGGGTTTGGTTTATGGCACAAGGACCAGATCTGACCATTCTGCGCCAAACATTTGTTAAACATGGTTTCCGTGTTGAAATTTAAGGCGTTCTATGAAAAAGCATCTGCCGAAGAATATTTCTAATTCATATTTCTTCGAAGGATTAAAAAATGATATTGATGGCCGACAGAGTGCTGTTTCCTCGATATATTTTTTCATATGATGCGAAACTAGGCTGAAAATGACATTGAACAATTCGGAAACTGAAAATGCGATTTTACACGCTAAACGATTTAATGAATTTTAAATTTGTCCTTCTTCAGACCTGTCGACTTTGCAATTTTGATAGGGGAAAAAAAGGTATTTTAATGGTTTTTAGTTGAAAAATTTTAGTCTTTCGCGTTTCGTTTCTCGGTAATACAAAATACGGTAATCCTCTTTTACTCATCGGAACTGTAAAGAAATGAAGAATTAAAAACGAATTTTAAATATGCCAATGATTTATTTTGGGTTCATTTCTAACTCTATGAAATTGAAAAGTGTATGAAGGAACTTATGCATAATATTTTAGATTAAATTTACGTTTTTTTTTAACTATTAAAATTCCTATAAATGAGATTCGAACCTTAGCAATTACATTTTTTTTAAAAAAAAATTAGACAATTAGATTTTTTTTAAAACAATTCGCTATTAGAATATATGCTTTAAATCGAACTGCTTCGTTTTTATAGGAAGGTTATTAGTTGGAACTATTCTAATGAATATGCTACAATAACAGGTCTATAAATTGGCAGATGACCTGGTAAATATCAGATTATCACGCTTAAATGACATATAAAAAATTAAAGCATAAGAAATTGTAAATATTTAAAAAAAACCTTTGAATAAATCCTAAATTAGCTCAATAATGCTAAAAATAATTTTACTAAAAAAAATGCCAGTTGGTGAGAAATTTTCAATAAAAAAAATATTAGTTAAAAGTAATAATGAAGAATTTTTGACAGGTACTTTCTTTAAAAGAAAAAATTCATACTTTATGGTAAGAAACACGGGGAATAAAGAAAGAAAGAAAAAATCGATCCAGGAAAGAGGAACAAGTCAACCGAAAAATATCCTCTATTCTGTTGGGTTTTTTTATTCGCTTCGAAATCCCAAAAGAAGTAATTTAAAAAGCTATTCGGTATCAAATTACATTAGAGAGAGCAATTTTCAAAAGAAAATTGAGTCAGAATGTTAACTTCAAGCTTTTTAAACGCGAGATTATTTTCTAAGAATCAATTACCGCTAAACAAGATAATTCTCTAAAAAAATCGGATGTTACGGTATTGATTGAAATTGTAGAATGATTCTTTCATATTAAATTAAGAATTAACTGCGGGTGCGAATTTTGACCGCCCAAACAATTTCTCGCATACTTTAATTGGATATATTTTTTCAGGGTCGGAATGCAGTAATCATTCTGAAACTTCCTCAGTTACTACATATGGAACATAACTTAATCCTTAAAAAGGTCGGTATTTTTCATTTTCTAATAGAATTATAAAATATTTTTTGAATTGAAATTATTTTTCTAAGGTTAAGAGAAAGGCGATTAAAACTGATAAGTTGATTTTGTTAGTCGACACATTTGATTATGAAGCAAGATCGAAGCATTTGATGAAAGCCTTTATAAAAGAATTTGAGTAAATTCTACACGATTTAACCGATATTAGCTGAAAATTTTGCGCATTCACGCGAAAAGCTATTTTTCAATTTCTGTACTCGAATGCATACTCCTAACTTATTCATACTGTTACAATATTCGTCAATACACTTAAAAGTCTTCTTTCAACGCTCACAATTATGTCGATATTTATCATTCATTTCGAAATATTTCATTTATAACTATAAACCAATGTATCAAAAACAATCCGGTACCATTATTATTCATTAATAAATCCAGGTTCAAACGAAGATGGATATTTGGGAAATAAAATTTAAAGCGATGAGGACTTTTTCAATTCCTACTATTAGTTGTAGGAATAGGACTACAATTCATAGATTAAAAAAATTCTGCTATAGTATGGGATTTATAATAATCTTGCTCGAATATAAATTAAAATCGATGCGGTTTTCTAGCGATTACAAAAGGCAATTAAACTCTTTTTTTTTCTGCTGCTTAAATCGGATTGCCTACAAATTGCATAAATTAAAACGAATTATCGAACATTTAAATTAATAACAAATTTAATTCCCATTTCAATTAATAACTATTCATTTTAAAGGCATTAAAAATTGTCCAATTTTCTTAACTAAAGCTATCATTACTAGAAACGAAGATGCCAGAATTTCAAACAAGCTCAGTTAGACTGGGTTCTTAAACCGCCGTTTCCATATTTTTAAGATATTTTCAAATTCTAGTGAGTTTTAGACAGATTGTATGCATTTTATAAAAAGTTACTTTAATCCGAGGGTTAATCCCGATAATTTGGATGAAGCCAAAATCGAAACGATAGACATTGTAACCAAAATTAAAGATATGAAAAGAATAACCTGTTTGTCCTTAATTTTTTTTTCCTTCCTGTATTTTTATTTATAGAATTTAATTTTACGAGGTAAATTACTGCGACATTTTTAATATTTCTCGTTAATTTTTCAAAAATTCAGCTTAAATTATTTAATGAAATGAATTACCATGAAATTGTTTTAGCTAAGTTCCTGAAATTTTATTCAAATTATTCAGCAAATGAAGTGTTTGGAAAAGTTTATATATTGAAAGAAAATAAAATAGCCAATCAATTGCATTAACTACTCACACTTTAATAAACTGAATCGCTAAAATACTTCAACAAAATATTTGAATTATTAAAATTCAATAAACGCTTTCATTATTTTTACAAAAATTTTAAAGGAATTAAACTGATGAGAAAAGTGGCTAAAGACGGTTCTAGTGCCTATAGATCGTTTACTTAATTCAGTTTAATTTTAGCTGGGATTTTTACTTTCTGTTTAAGCTTCCATATCAAATAATTTTGAATCGTAATGCAGAGGGGTTCATTACTAGTTATTTTAAATTATACATAAAGTCATGCGTTAATTGATATTAGTTTAAGAAATGGCAATTTCTTATTCTGCAATATTTAATCTAAATTGAATATAATTTAACAGTGATGATTATTGAAGCGTTATTTTAATTGTTATCAGCAAATCCTTTAAACTCTCAGAATTTGATCAAAATTAACAGTAACCGTTTTTCTATAAATTTTCCTTTAAACTATTAACCATTCCTTTTGAAAAGAGTATTTATTTACTTCAGAAGAAGAATTGTAGATTTTAGTGGAAATAGTTTTAATATCTTTCTATGGGCAACACACATGTTAACCAAGTTTCTCTGAGGTGTCACGTGAATGAAAGAAGACAACAACTACGCGCACCTACTGCCCACACAGCAGTCGCATGCCAGCTCATGAAACAGCGTCTGGATGCGAGAGATGCGTGTTCATGGAAAAGCTTTTGAGGGAATTTTTAGGAGGAGGGCGAAATATTTTTTCTCTCCATAAGTACAAAAAACTACAAACATCCTTCAAACAGCAAGAGTTGAAGAAGCATACGAGCCATTTCAAAACATTTGTAAAACATGTAATTAGGTCCAAAGTGTTCGTCAGCCCCAAGTTCAAGTTTGGTTCTTGTTGAAATCGTATGCAAATATCCTCAAAGCAGAAATCGTGCCAGAAAGAGAACAGGAATGGGCAGTTTTAAGATTTCATCAGTAATGCCGAAGGAAGACGAATAAAAGCATCGATTTCTCCTTTCTAACTGCAACGGGAGTCCCTGCAGAGGTAAGCCCAGATCCTTGCAGAATGTCATTCGTCCAAAAGGAGTTGTATTCACTTTTTATTGCTTGTCAAGCTTGCACTGCATTCCTATTGCCACGATCGCATTTCATTCAGTCAGAGTCGCAACAGCTTTCACCTCAAATATTTGAAAAAAAAAAAATGTTAATAACATGTACGAAAAACAATCAAGACAATATTATACAGACAATCTATATAAATAAAAATGAATGTTTCTTATGCCTTCTTACGCCGTTCATTCGGTTGCGATGAAACTTAGTCAGCTTACTCATGGGATGGTTGTAGGGGCAGTGCAATCATCGACAATAAATATTAAAAAATCGAATCTCAACCGCATTTATTTACCAAGGATTAATAACCAAATAAATACTCGATGAGACAATAGATTCTGTAGAAATACTAAATCCAAGTGAAAGGTTCATATTTTGTAGCTATAGAACGCAAATGTTATGCCATTCATGCTCAGAGGTAACAACTTTATGACAGATTACGCGAGAAAGCTTTGGGGAGACTAACACTGGGGTTTTTAAATTTTAATTACATTTTAGCGTCTTTCGTAAATTTTTAAATTTTAGCGTTTAGAGTAATAAAATATTGCAGTACAAATAATTTTGCACCCTTTTAATTGTCAAAAATTATCTTTTCAACTATATTAATGATTTTATAGTATAAAAGTATAAATGTATTTTCTACGTTAAAATATCTTTTAAAATTGATGAAATCACATTTTTTGAAATTAAATATGAGAATTCCAAACGAATATGATACGAATCACGTGATACAATAAGTATTTTCTATCATTACCGTTCTGAAAGAACACCAAGCTTTGCAATTGTAAAAGAATAAACAAATCCAATATATAAGAATAAATAATTGTTTGCTCGTATTTTATGCACTATCATAACCTTTCATCCTACTTCGATAAAACATTGCCAAATAATTGATCGATTGCACTTATTGTTTTCCACGGCAGCAACGCGCCAGGTACCAGCTAGTAGATGATAAAAATAAATTTGCTTTAGATATTTCCATATATATATAATTTAACCATTTCCGTCTAAAATACATCGAAAGACCGTCGAAACGCTTTGTCAGAAAATCCTCCTCCCATTATTTCCAAATAGACCTCACATTTTAATTTTATATTTACTTCTTCCGCCGGCGTCCTGGTCTAGGGTAACACGTCTTCCCCGAGATGCGGCCATGGATGTTCTTCACCCTATGTTCTATCTGAAGTGCGTATGGAAGGGCTCCCCTGTAAAAAGGGATTGTGAAACCGTTTGAGTGTCATCTTCATATGAGCTAGAAGTCAGACATCGGATCCTCAGGGGTCTTTACCCTCAGAAATTACTGTACCCCCTTTGCCATAGAAACACGGGTACGACATTATCACGAGCTTCTTCCTAAACCTTAGTTAAATTTGGAAACGATTCGGTCCGACAATCTTCACATAGATATGCTTTCACTCAGCATTAAAAGAGATAGATGTGTTACTCTGATTAAGTCTCAACTGTTTGCATGTAATGCGAAGATATTCAAAAAGTAATTCTTTTAAATCACGAGGCATCTCTTCAGTAAGGTATCACGTATAGGCCAAGTAAGACCTAAATGTAGCAGATTATTCAGGTTTTTCCTTCATTGTTTATTAATTGAACAGAACACGTTAAAAAGATAAAAGCTAGATGAAATTTTATAATCACAAAACACAAACCTTAATTTCCTAACGAATATTTAATGACTCTTGCAGAATTTTATTTTAGAGGGGATAAGCAACTTCTTTACTGAAGCTAATTCCAAAGAATAAACTATACCAATCTTACTTCTTTTATTTTAACACTTCGTTAGTTGCGTGTCTTTTTCAAACAAATGGCGGTCGCGTTTTATCTGACACATGCACCTGTATATATTGTTAAAATAACAAATAACATTGATAAAAATATTGTTTACAAAAGAATCTATTGGTTACGAATCTATCTAGTTATTGGAAAAGGAAATTATCAGATATCTGCGCGACTAACGGAATTTTAAACTATTCAAGGATTTACATAATTTTTATCATTTAATAAACATAAAGAATATTTAAGAAAACGAATACTGGCATCATGAGAGTTAAAATTCCTAATTGCCGACGATCGCGCGTGGAGATATGGAATCCTGAAAGATCTCTACGACTTTAATCTAAGAGGGAACTTGCCAATCTTTATTCAAAAATTTTTACAACTGAGACAGTTTAAAGTTAAATTAGGGCATGAATTTTCTGATACTTTTACCCAAGAAGAAGGTGTCCCACAGGGCAGCGTTCTAAGTGTCACACTTTTCATTATAAAAATTAATAGCATTTTAAACCAACTTCCACCATATGTCAAAGGATATCTTTATGTAGATGATCTGTACATTTCCTGCATGGGAAACCAAATGCGCTTTATAGAGAGACAACTGCAAACGGCTGTAAACAAAATTAAACAATGGTCAGATTTAAATGGTTTCACTTTCTCAACGGCAAAAACAGCGGGAGTGCCTTTTTGTCGGAAGAGGTCTTCATCCAGACCCTGAAATTATGTTCTATGGTCAAAAAATTCCTTTTCTTAATGAAATTCGTTTCTTAGGAATCACTTTCGACAAAAAACTGACATTTCAATCCCACCTATCTTTACGAAAAAAGTGTGAGAGGGCTTTAAATATCTTGAAAGTTCTTTATAATACATCTTGGGGAGCCGACAGAACTTCATTGTTGAGGATTTATAGAGCTACCATCCTCTCGAAAATAAAATTATGGGTGCGCGATCTATGGCTCAGCTAGGAAAAGTATACTGAAAAAAATAAACCCTGTCCATCATGCAGCTCTTAGAATATGCTCTGGAGCTTTTCGCTCCTCTCCAGTTAAAAGTTTATATGTTGAGTGTTATGAACCAGATTTACATCTCAGAAGAAAAATGCTTTCTTTACATTATTATTTTAGAATACAATCTCATCCAAGCCATCCATATTTCGATTTTAAACTTCGACCTTTCCTGCTTCATTTGCAAGAAGCTAGAAAGAATTTAGAGCCTACATTTCACACCAGGGTGAGCACTATTTTATTAGAACTAAATATGAACCATCTGGTATTATCCTCACAGCTGTTTAACAATTTTCCTCCATGGAGAATTCAAACCTTTTATTTTCTTAATCCTTTTGAAAACTTCAGCAAATCGGACACTGCAGATATTGTTTATCAAAAATTATTCCTTGAACATAGATCTCATTATCAGTCCATTCCTGTTTACACCGATGGTTCTAAGACATCAACCAATGCCTCATTCGCTGTGGTTTTTTCAGATAAAATTTTAAGTTTTCAACTTCCTTCGTGTTGTTCCATATTTACTGCTGAGACCACTGCAGTTTTACATGCTTTATTAGAAATTTTAAATAGACCTAGTGGAAATTTTATTATTTACAGTGATTCTTTAAGTGTTTTACAGTCTTTAAAATTTCCCCAGAATCATACTCATCCAAACATTTTAAAGACTTTAGACTTATTTTATAAGATTACCTCTCGCGGCTCTACAGTTCTATTCTGCTGGATACCATCTCATGTGGGAATATGTGGCAATGAGAAGGCTGATAAAAGTGCCAAATCAGCAACTCGTTTCTTAGAAACACCCATACCTGCATGCGATTTGAAGAAACAGGCTAAAAGCTATCTGTACGTAAATTGGCAAACTCAGTGGGATTCGGAAACTCTAAACAAACTTCATACTTGCAAACCTGTAATAGAAAATTGGCCCTCTTTAAGCTATAGAAAACACGACACCGTTTTAACTCGCCTGAGAATCGGTCACACTAGAATTACACATAGACATCTATTTTTAAACGATGAATTGCCGATATGCCCACACTGTGATTGTGGTATAACAGTTTATCATATCCTTATTGAATGTCCATATTTTAACGCTCAACGGTTATTTTACTTCAAAACCCTAACTGTAACTTTATCCTTGTTGCTTGGAAAAAATCCACCTAAGAATCTTTTTGCCTATTTAAAATCTGTAGGATTTTCTTCCTTAATCTGAACTCACTTTTTCGGCTTCGTTTTGACATTCGTTATTTATCATAGTTTTATTATGGAAATACTTTTCTAGAAACTGTTTTAATAAAACTTTGAATCAGAATTAAACTTGTTTGGCGCAGTATAACCTTCATATTGGTTCTTGTGCCATAAAACTTCAAACCTAATTGCCGAACTGACCTCTTATATATCATGTTAAATGAATAAGTTTTCTGAAACTGAGTTAGCGAAATCTTCTCCACGTTGAAAACAATCGACAAACTTTATGAAGTCATTTCACTGAGCAAGAAATAGGAAGACGTTTAATACAGGAATAAATTTCTTGGTCACTGTTCGTCAATGAAGTGAAAGAAATTTCTTTCCAGAAGCAGCAAAGACTTATCAAACAATGGTTCAAATGACCAAATTTCATTCATGAAAGCACTAAAACGTTCTATTATTTTAAAGTTTATTGTGCGGCTATTTCCAGTAAATTCGTTAGAACATCTACATTTTTTTTAATAATAAAAATTTTCAATTTTGTTGGGGTGGACGGGCATTTATCTTTTGCATTCCTTTTGGCTACGCCACTGCTGGTTTTATTTTTATTGGAGGGACTCAGAAAAACTACAATGAATATAATGTTGCAGATATAGATTTAGAATTAAAATTTCACGAAATGTCACGTTTTAAAAATAATAAAATTTCTTGGTTATATATAATCATCTATAAAAATAACGGAGAGGGAAGTGAAAAAAGTAGCGTCGGTGCAAATTACAGGATATGATAGAGGTATGTAGATAATAAAAACTAATTAATCAAGTCAATTGATATTGTTCATTCATACTCGAAATATTTCCCATTATGTAATTTGAGATTTTTTACTTTCATGTATACAAAGTATAAAGAAAGAAGTGTATTTATTAAAAAAGTCGGAATTGAGATGTTGACGAATCTTTACATTCTAGACCTCCCCGAGTTCGAAAAACGCACATTTCTGGAAAACGTCTCACAATGATAATCATACACCATTTTAGACTAGACGAATGAAATTTGGTAAAGTGTCCTTTCACCAAATTTGTAAATTTCTAGGAAATTTTGAGTAAAGTCCATTCAGAGGAAGTCTGTCTGTCTAGTCTGTTGGAACTCTGAATACAAAACTTAATTAAAAAAAATTAAGTTTAAATTTAAAAGTCTCAAATTAAAAAAAATCTCTACAATTTAAAAAATTGATTAAAATTAAATTTTTTAAAATTCTTTTTGAAATCTCTATGAAAAAGATGGAATCGAGGGTACTTTTTGGAGACTCCCACTTCCTTAGCCTCGGTACTTTGGTAAGAGTCTCGGTCACCTCTAGAAAATGGCAAATGGCTCTCGTTTTCTGAGTGTACACATCAAACCCCTCGCCTTCCAACCCGGACGGAGGACCTCTGCTGAATGACCTTGCTGCAAGGCGGATTAAACATACCCCAATCATATTCTTAAATGTTTACATTTTATTATTATCGAGATTTCAATGGATCCGCTATTGTTTTTCGGCTTTTTAGAGATCTTTGGTTTCATGGAGACGATATAGCACAGCTATACCACAGGAAATAGGAACAACAACGAAATTTTTAACGACGCAAATTGTAGATCCTGAGCAATATAATATTTTAAGAATTAAATTCTCAAAATGCTGCATTTCTAAAAAATAAAGAAAATTGTATCACTTGAAATATTTTTTACTATTTAACTTTTTCATTGGAGCAATTTTATAATTAGACTAACGATTTTTGAACTACGAGTCATTTTGTTTATTTGGATCGCCTCTTTTTACTTTCTGGTATACGAAGTACAGGTGGTTCCTTAAAATCGTCATAAAATTCAATTCGAGATTTTGAAGAATCTCAACGTTTTAGATCTCCAGATCCCGATTTAAGATCAAACACTGATGATGCCATAGTTCTGCGTCAACCTTTTAAAAACGTATCTGCTTTCAAAGAAGCATACACAATAATGCCGGTAAAAGCAAGTAATATATATTACATACACATGTGCGATTGAAAGATGTTTATGAATATTGCCATTCATGCTTTGTTTCTTGCCCAGGTGAATTCGATCTTCATTTACTTGTTGCCTCCAATTATTCAAAACCTCCTCACGGAAACAAGATCATGTTTTCATGTGATAGTAAATTTAATACTTAACTCAGATATGCTGTTAAAGCTCTCGCTTCATAGGAAGTAGACCAATAAATACAATTTAATACACGGCCACTCAAGAAGTGGGTCCTGCTAATCAACTATTGGAATTTTAGAACTTTAAGGAATATTTCGCAAACTATTTAGGGTTCCGGCATTTCAGTATTCCTCCCACATAAAAATTTGGTTTAAATTAATCGTTTTCCCACATCCATCGTTGAAAATTCATGAATATTATATTTGTGTTATCGATGAATATATTTCGTGATTTTATAAAATATTATAATTTATATGAATTGTAATAATTAGGGTAACAATTAAAACAAAATTCTTGAAAAGCGTTTGCTTGAGATATTGTCAAACTACACACGAGTTATTTAACGACAGAAATGTCATTTTAGAAAATTCTCCTGTAACTCTTAAAATAATTGCAAAAATTACAGAGAACTTTATTGAGAGATTAATTTTATGATAATAAATAGATTTAGTTATTAAAAAATGGCACGTATATTGCATTAATAGTCACATTTCAGATTAGCTATGTTATAATTTGGCTAATCAGTTTGTTGTTCTCATCCAACTTGTCCCCCCCCCCCGAGTTATTTCCATCGTATTCGAATCGTTCAAACATTATACATAAAGTATGTAATGGTAATTTAGTTGCTATTTAATCTTCCTTTCATCAATTTAGGCCATGATAATTACTTTCTAAAATGTCTTATTTCCTGATCCCCATTTTTATATTCATTTGCATCTAGAAGGTGCTTAACGAAATTGCCGATTTCGTCGTCCCCACGCCAGAAACAAAGGAAAGTTCTAACACCAACCCTTGTAGCGATATAAAGAGAAGTTTTATTATCGCTTCGTTTTTCCACTATACTACAGGCGGCAAATCTTTATGTATCAATGCGCCATTTTGGTTTTAAAGAAATATCTAATTAGATATATTAGATATAGACGTGCCGTCAAATAATTTTAGTGTAACTTATTTGCCGTCTAATCTGTAATAACAGAACTTATATTAGAATTGTAAGATACTTTTTATCAGAACGCATGTTGAAGGAGTCATCTGCCAAACGGTTTCTTCTAAGTGAGTCTTCCATGTTAGTCATCTCTAAAAATAATGGTTCGCAGGCGTAAGTAGGTATATGCTTCATGAGTAGCATGAGACATTTCCTTCAAACAATTAAATGTTTTAATCAAATTCCACGCTTCCAAAATTTTGTTACTGAAATTTTTACGTATGTTGCTCGTTAACATTTCTGTTTCAATCCATTCCAACTTTTGACTTGTTTTAGTAAATTTTTTAATCCATATTGAACTATACTAGAAATTAGTAAGTTGCAATTCAAATTCTTGAATTTCTAATCAATACAACTGGGACAAATTCAGTTTATCAAATGAAGTCACATGCAAGCAATTTTGCAAAATGTTTTGATCAGTGGCATGCTCAAAACAATTTGTAGCGTGCCATCAATGGCAGGCATGCGAATGGTTCGCCATTCCTGCCCTATACAAACTTTGGATTCAGTGGTGTAATAAACTTAATTTATTATTTTTAGCTACACATCTGCAAAATTATGCTTACAAGTATTATATATAACGCTTTGTACATGTTGTGAACAAGATGAGAAATTTTATTTGGATTTTGATTTAACCAGGTGGGAATATATTGCAAAGAAATGCATCTCGGATGAGTTCGTAGATGGACTGTGCAACTTAACAAGAGTAGAAACAGTAAGGGGAGGGAGAGTTCAGGTAAATTTTTAATTTCGCTGTAACTTCCTGAATACTTGAGACAGAAACGTAAATCAAATCAAAGTCTCATTTCGACGAATAACTTTTGGGGAAAAGGGCAAATTGTGGACGAAAAAATTTGGATTAAAACGTACTTAGAACACAAATTCGAGTTTTGGGTTCTATCAAACCGCCCCCAAGGATTACACGACGAACCAAGAATAAAAATACTTCCACGTAGAAAATCTATACTTCAAAGCTATTGTTCGTCAATGACATACAAGGTATTCCCAGGATCATTAAAGATCCAAAATTTTATTCAAGTTACTTTATAACGAATTTAAGATTAAAAGAATAAATAAATAGTAGGATTTTAAATCTCTATTTTAGAGATTAATTTCCGGCGGAAAATTTGATTGATTAACTTTATTTGGTTTAAAGAACAATATGACGATATTGATGACATATGGCAATACTTTGTTATAATCAAAAAATCTCACCAGGGACATTCTATGAAATTTCCGTTTTAGACAAAAATTACATTGCTACGATTTTATAATTGATGTTTACACTAAAAATGTGATATTGAAACTGAATTTTCGAAAACACTAAAGTGTACGTACATACTTGAAATTTCGAAAATGGTTCAAAAAATCGAATATTTTTTTTATTGCTTCAAAATGTTCTCTGGTCCTTTAGCTTTTAAACGATACCAAGATTTGTCAATATTCGAAATATTTCTCGACTTATAAGGATTGATCTTGGGGTACTTTCATTAAAAATTCTAGTTTTGGTTGTTTTTTTAATCTTATTTTATGAAGAATGATTTTTCCATTACGTTGCTTTATTCAAACAACCATAACTCAACAAAAAAGTAACCAAATTCAATTGTTTATACATTAACAGAATCTGTATGAAACAGTGGATGTTTTGTGCTTGTATCAAAATTATATTTATAGAAATAAAATTTTTAAGAGTTATTTTTAAAAATTACAGAAAAAAACTCTTTCCATTCATTGTTGATGAAAAAAGAACCAGTAAATTTCTATAATTTGATTGAGACAGACAACATGGAGACTAATATTAGGCACCATTTCCAACTAGAATGGTGTGTCAGTACAAATTAGAATTTAAGATATCATGTTTCAAAAATAAATATGCCTATTAGTTCATTAAATATTAATAATTAGTGTAATATGTTTTTTTCTCACTAAAATAAATTTAAACTTAATTTAATGATCTATTGTGAAAAAATTGGATTTTTAAGTTAAAAATCTTAAAAGTCTTTTAGTGTGTACGTACCCCTTAATCTGCATTTATACTATGCTGAAAGATATGTGCTTGTGGAAACGGATTCCAGCAAAACTGATTTTAATAATATATTGTATATTACTGTACAGCTGATGATAAATTTATTCATGAAAGATGAAATATAAAATCGTATGTACATTAGCCTGAAATGGCCAATCTAAAAATAAATCACAAATTTCATTTAACAACTGGTTTATTACCTGACGGAAAAGAAAGACCTAAGAGAGATAAATGAAAATGCGCTAATATTATTCAGCGATACTCTCGGGCTACTGAAACGATCGACATATCAAATCGTGCCAGAAAAATATTTATATAATATTCTGTTTATATATTTGTGTCGAAGAATATATATTTGTATGATATATCAAATAACAAACTTAAATTTAATGTGTTTAGCATTAGTTCAAAGACGATTCGATCCAAACACAATGAATCAACAAATTAAATTACAATAATGTGGTATTACCTTCAAAATACCAAGAAATCGTGGTGAAAGAGTTAATACGGTAAAGTGTATAGCATAGAATATAATAAAAAACCACATGAAAAGTAGTTTAAAAATCAATCAGAAGTGGAATCCATCATAAGTTAGACGCGTGTACTTCAGAATTGAAATGACTAATGGCGGCGATCCCACAGAAAACAATCACCGATCCCGACATTAGAAAATGACCGATTGTCATTGGTTGCTAACAATGTTCCATTCTACTTATTAAAAAAACAACAACCAATTGTTGACTCCTCGGACAAATTTTCCTGACTTTTTCGATCCCTCGGCCTTCCCTGAGCATTACCGGTTTTCCCTGTCATCCGGCTGCATGGCTAGACATCAAAACTCTGCTATATATATTTTTTTATCACCTTTTAATAACATCTGCTGCGAACCAGGAATTTATTGCCTATTTTGAACGGGGATGTCAGTGATATTGCCATTGCAAATCACATTTAATGAAATTAACACAAATGAAAAGAAAAACAAGTAGAATAAAAGAAAGATACAATAACAGATGGATGGGTGAGACTCAAGAGAGACAAAAAACTGAATACATTTGAACCAAACGAAGCCCATATTCTCTTCAAGAGAGAGGAAAATTACAAAACCGATTAGTCCGCAGCTATTTTGCTAAACATTACATCAGACATCTGTATTCCTAATTTTGAAAATGAAATTATGCCTAAGAATGAATGGCAATAGCATTGAAGAATGGAAATAGAAAGAAGGAAAAAAAAAAAAATCAAATTTTAAGCTTCGATCGAACAGTTCCTTGACCTTCAGAAACAGTTGCAGTCTCTCAAGGTTGAATCTTCGTTTCCTCCCTCTCTTCAGCAGATGGGGGGGGGGGGTTGTAAACCGATAATTCATTGCTTACAAAGCAAATGAACAGCTATGGTTTTTCGTAAATATAGTAATTCTACATATTATTTACTTTAGTTTAAATCTTACAAACATAATTTTCCCTAAGCTGAATGGGACAGAAATAATAGCATTGGACTAAATGATTCAATTCTCAAATTCGTGCAAACACATTTATTCTGAAACTACAATTATACGATGGATAGGTGAGACTTAAGAGAGGCAAAAAACTGAACACATTTGAAGGAAACGAAGCCCACATTCACTCCACGAGAGAAAAATTACACAACTGATCAGTCCGCAGCAATTTGGTGGACTAATCGGTTTTGTAATTTATCTCGTTACAGCGAAAAAGTCAGTAGCAAAATCGCCTGCATCATTAGTAAAATTATGTCATAATATAGGAGAAGCTGCTTCGGATATGAAAAACATCTTCGTTTACTGTCATCTCTCAAATACCGTGCAAAAGTCATAGAACGATCTTTAGAACATCGAACGATGGGCGAAGTAGTTCCGGAAGATGGTAAGCTTATGTAAAAAAAATGAATACCAACTGAAACCGAAGCAGTTGGAAAAAATGATTCATGAAACTTTTTCCACGAGAACTCTTATCGATCATGAATCAGTTTCCCGAAAAATCAACGTCTCGTGCGAGTACCCAAAAAAGAATGTCCCTCAAACAACGATGTGGTGTGTGTTACGCAGATATGTGTGTATTAACCGAGATGTTGTATTCGTTAAATAAGGAATATTCCATCATGTGGCAGAATCTGGAATACCGTATAGATATTTCCCATGTCATGGGAGGAGTACACATAGAACAGTTAAAGAAACCTGGAAAATCGAAGAGACATAGATTTGATTTATCAATATAAAGCATAGCATTCTTATTAGGTATGCTTTAATTTTGTCCTATTCAATATGAAACACTCTGTATTTTTGATTAAAAAAAATTCCAATAAAATGTTTTAAAAAAAATTGTGATTTTTTTTTGTCTGTTTAAATGCGCCAAATTATTATTTATATTTAACTGAGCCATGAAATCTGATAAATAAGTACGATTTAAAAATTCGAAACGCCGTACAGTTTAAAAAATGATGTTAAAAGTGAATTTGCCAATAATTTTTTGTGCATTTGATTTTGAAAGTGAAAACATGAAATAAAGTTTGAAATCTAGTCTTTCTAAACAACAAACAGTGCATAAGCTTCTTTAAATGTAAAAGTTGGTTAAGTTTAGGTAAAGCTCTTCTGTAAACGCACATCTAACAAAAATTTATTTTTAAACGTTTTTGAGAATTTTTCAATTAAAAGGTCATAACTATCGTAAGCGTGAAACACCAATTACATCGTAACTCAATATAATTATTTTATTAACAAATATTATAAATATATTTTGCTTCAAACTACAGCTTTTAAAATATGTATCTCGTTAGTTCTCCAAAATACTATAAAACGCATGTTATCTTTCACTCACTTTGTTACTACACTACATATTTGTTTACTAACTTGAATTCATCTCTAGGTAGACAGAGTAGTAGAGATACTGCTTTGACTGCTAATTCATTAATACAACGTGGGGACGTTAACAATTTCTACAGTAACTTCTATTTCTAGATTGATGGATTAAAATCATCATCCCTACCATATGGATTATATAGCAAAACTATCGATGTGGTTGGAAGAAGACAATTGCAATATTCTCTTGACTTCATAGTTTATTAAAGTGGTCTTATTTCCCGTTATTGAAGTCGTCCTTCTGTATAACATTGCACAATACAATAGACATTATTAATTAAAGTCCGATGCCATTGTTGGTAAAAGACTGGCTATTGAAGATCTGAATAGTCGAAATTCCACTTATAAGCTTGACGAAGGGAAACGAAATATTAGTAATCACTGTGTATCAAAATTCACCGATCTTGAGCAGTTTGAAATTTTCTTCTGTGCAAGATTTTAACTCTTTTCGTGCACGAGAATATTTATGTCGCGAAGATTAACCACAGCGAATCGAACAGAAAGAATATATTTACTTATCTTACATTTCGTGTTCCTATTGCAACATGAATAATATGCAATTCAGCAGTTCCTGCCATTCTATACATGTGTAAACCAAGTAGCTAGCAGTTGCAAAATAAAATGTTCCTTACTAGCAAAATGGGTTGAAGTTTATTTTCGTTATACTAACATCATACCATTTTAAAACAACATCAAACTTTTTGGGGATGAATTTCATAATTTTGAAATGTGGTAAGACGAGCATGACACCTGAGTTGCCCTCACCACACTTCCACAACCTACAAACCAATGGATGTTTGGGCCTGATGTATTTAAACGCCGACCAGACACTGCTTATCCGACGGTTCTTCGGGGGAATCGGGTCTCGGACCAGGAACCCTCAAGTCCAGGCCGACAGGATTGCTTTGAAGTTTCTTGCAAGACAGCAAGAACGAGAAAGCATAAAAATTAATTCCGTTGAAGTACTCTGTATACAGTTTCTTTCCAGTTTAGGTGCCACACTATTTACTCGTCAAAAACAATTTACTTCTTCGTCGTGCCGTCTTATTGAGTTTAGGAGTAGCGCGTTTCCTTCTTGATCTGGGTGTCCCGGGTTTGAGTCCTGGCTCAGGCATGGTTGTTTTTCCATGTGTTCTATATGTGTGAATGAGTCCCCCTTCCACCTTTGATTTTCAAAAATCTTAAAACCATCAACTAGGCGTGCCCTCTAGCTGCACCAACTAAAACTCTTTCAGTCAACTTCCAGCCGTCAACGACGTAGCATGCTCTATTTGTCAGCGCCTGCATGTGCGTGTTATTTTGTGTAGTTCATTTTCAATTTTAACTGTTTGTATTTGTGCTCTCAGCTAAAATATAAAATTTTTAGAGCTGGCTGGTATTTTGTTTATTTGTTTGATCCATCACAAAACTAATTTTGAAATTTCATACATCCAAAACATATTTTTTAATCATAGATATGTACGTAAAATATATAATCTTATATTTTCGTAACAAAGAGTTAATAACTTATTTCTTAAGATAAGAATTGTCTATACTTTTGCTTTAACATCTTGTTAGCCAATCATTTCGAAATGAATAGACAGAATAATGAAATTTGTTTCTTCTAGATTAAAAAAAATAATTTTGATGCTTGGTTAAAAAAAAGCAGTTTCATTGTAAGTTTTAATCATTATTTCCATATATAGACAGCGTCTTAAGTTTCTTTAAAAATCTCTTAAGAATTGTTCATTCGTTTCGAATGACACCTTTAAGATTGTAAGTTAAAAACTACGTCAAAACAAGAGCGGATAGTCCCCCCCCCCCCCCTGAGATTGTTATTTTCATTATCCTCCGAAACAGAGAAAAATGAATCACACTTCTATACTAATATATAAATGTGAAAGCTTGGATGGATGGATGTTTGTTACTCCATCACGCCAGAATGGCTGAACAGAATGGGATGGAATTTAGCACAAAGATAGATAATAGTTAGGAATGGAACATAGGCTACTTTTTATTCCGGTTCATCGAGTGGTTTATGTTTTATTCATTGAAAACCAACTTTCGCGCCAAAAAGCTGAGGCCAAATTCCGCCAAATATGAGTAAGGCTCCAATTTTTTTTCCCTAACAGAGTTGAGGTTCAGGTTAGCAGAATTTCGACCGATTATTTCAAACGATTCAATTAATTTTCTTAGTGTTTGATGTATTTAAAATCAAATGTTGCTAATCAATCGATCTTTCCGATTCATTCTGAAGTACTTTTAAATGAAAAGAAAACAAAATAAAGGAAATAAATTTCTAATCTGCATTGCGTTACCCCAACTGGCGTTGAAAGTTCGTCCGTGATTGCCGACAACTGTATTTTCATTAAAAGTTTAAAAATTATGCGTATAATACTGTTATAGCTAGCTGCATCTCGATCCATAAATAAAATGGATTTGGCGGACTTGATTGGCTGTTTTGTTTTATTGTGGGTATACAATGTAAATAAATTGTTTTTACGTTAGTTGGGTGTTTTTGTTATTAAAATGTGTTTCAGGAGAACTTTCAGTGCTTTTTTTATTAAGAAAAATTAGGGAAGAGTTAAATAACTTTAAAATATCTATCGAATTTGCATAATAGCGATAGTAAAATTTTAAAAATATCAATAAAAATTTAATGAAGAGAAATTACTGACGGTGCTAGAAATATTTCCACTTCAATAGTTTCCGATCAATGAGATTCTGCTTAGTGATATTTTCTATCGATTTTGAGCATTTACACGTTAATTTCCAAGTAGCATAAAATTATTTCTTTGCAAGTCCGATATTTTAGCGACCGTTTTATATTTTTTACTTCTAATCTGTCAAAAAAATTCATTTGAATCGGCTACCGCGAATAGTGGCAGCATGTGAATGACAAGGAACTGATCAAAAATGTGTAGAATTCCCCGTTCATGAAAGACATTTTAAGAGAATATCTTATGCCGTTTAACATATTGCACTGTACCTTATTGTGAAATGTCAGGAAAATACTTCTGCGATCAAGTTATTAAACAAGATAATATGCTCACAGCATTTCACGCAATGCGAGGCTGTGTTTCAAATTTTACAAACTTTATGAAGCGTAACAAATTTATGAAAATGTCTTCATTTTAATAAACCTGTGCAAAGCAAGATTAAACATTTTTTCAGTTGAATATCTGAATTAATTGGATAAAAAATAGTAAATTTCATTCATAAGGTAGTAATAAGTAACTTTTTATTCCCATTTTTATAATTTGCAAATTTCTAATTAACGATTTTTTTATAAGGATAAACAAGATCATATTTTAAATGCGTGGGGTTTCATTAAATCCAGACGACTTTTCTTTAGCTTTCGAACGAAGCATGTAAAAAAAAAAATTAAAATTAGTTAATTTTCCCACTTTTTAACAACAATATTAGAAAACGACTAATAAAATATTAAATGAAATGTTATTTTACCTATGCAATACATTATTATGCCTTCAAACTTTTACGAGGGATGAAATACAATCAAGGAAACCTAAACGATTAATAGATTTAAAAAAATCAAATTTTTGGTTAACCTTCTTTAGTTTAGTTATACTCACGTCTCGTTTTAAAAGAAACACCAGGGATATTTTGGCACGAATCTCGTAATTTCGAAACGCAGATGACAAGGGCTACACCTGAGCGGACAACCCCACCCCCTCCACCAGTGGGAGGACGGTTGGCGACTACTGATTTAGCATGCACTGGACCCGCTTACATGACGGTTCTTTGGTGGAATCGGTCTTGAACCAGGAGCCCTCAGGTTCCGAGACCGCAGCACCAAGCCACCGCGGCCAATTCAGTTATGAAAATTATTTGTACAAGGGTAGAAAAAGGGTATTTGATACTAAAATATAACTCCACTGTTTAGAATATCTAAAAACTGAAAATAACGTTAAAAAAGTCTTTAAAATAAGTTTATAAAATTGTGAGATTAAAAATTAATTAGATTAAAAATTGTGAATGGTTTAAACCAAATTGGCGACTTCAAAAAAATCAAATTTATTTAAATATAATATAATTAAATTATTAATTATATAAAGTAATAAATTTGTTTACTACTCAATTGAACTAGACAGATACTTTAATAAACTAATTTCAGTGACATTTATGATACTGTATTCCCCTTAGAAATTGAGACAGCCCTCCAGTTTATTTAAAATGTCTTAATTTTTACAATATTTTCATGCTTCATTTTCGCATCAAAATACTCATTTTCTTCGACTGTTTCACAAAAATTACCATAAATAAAACATGACATTGTCAACTAATTAATTTATCCTAAATGGATTTTTTTTTAAATAAAATGTCAGTAGAGAACTTTTTATCTGCAATAAATATCAAAGAAGTAACTATGCGAAGTTGGCGACACAGAAAGAGAGCGTTGATATTATTGTCCCCAAATCAGTTGCTGTCTTTAAAGGGGATTTGAGAGAAGAAATAAAACTACAATGGTTTGACAAACGGTATAGGTTCAAAAAAAGGAATAGCATCTTTCGACTTTATACCATCCACTTATAATCCAAATAATATCTGGACATAGGAGATTTCCTGCATATTTTCAAAGATTTGGAAAAAAGTAGGAAAATAAATGCATTTGTGGAGAAATGGGTACGGCTTACCACTATTTAATGGAATGTATGGAGGACTCAGAGTTAAGGAAAAACCTGGTCAATAATGATTTAAGTACAGCACTGATGGTACCAGCTAATCTCAAAACCCTGAAGGATAGGATGTCAAAGAAAGAAAGTTTCATTCGAACTGTTTGAGTGTGCAAGTAGGGAGAAAGACAGCTTCTTACTACCGCGAAAGGAATGTTAGTTTGACTGATAGGTCCATGTAAGGTTGAACACTACTTATTCAGCAGTCGACCCCAACAAATCCTGTCCATACTACTACGTTCAGTGGTGGCGGGGTAGTCGGCGGTATGCAAGAAGCCCTCCAGTTTATTTAAAATGTCTTAATTTTTACGCTTCCTTTTCGCATCAAAATACCCATTTTCATCGGCCATTTCACAAAAAATACCATAAATAAAACATGACATTTTCAACTAATTGATTTTTCTGAAATGGAAGAAATTATTTAAAAAAGCCCTCTACTGACATTTTATTTGACTGCAATAAATATCAACGAACCACCACTTTATATTTTACACTAGCCGTATTTGGCGACCCGCGGGTTCGCCATGACTTACGGTCGCTGAAATTGAATTCATTATTTTGCATACCTCGGTATTTATGGCTTTCACCAGCAAAATAGTTATCTCCGAATTTTGATAGTTATTAATCTCATACTATTTTAGAAGCTTCACTCCGTTCTCTGCACTTTGAACTTTTTTTGAATCATTTGCCCATAAATTTGAACTTTAATTTGAAATAGAAGTAACTACACCAAAAAAAAATTGTTTTTTATGCTACCTAACATGTTTGTAAAAGTTGTGACTGCACAATATAGAATTTCAGATGTTCAGTTCTACCATTTTATGCATAATATAGATTTTTAAACTTATCAATCACTCAGATTTTCATGATTCAAGCGACTTTTTATTTCAATCTTGAATATTTTATTAACTATGACTTAAAGGACCGAGGGTTTGGGTTAAAGAAAAATTGAAATTCTGTAATTTATCAGAGTATTTACTGAACCAAATTACAAAAAATGTATGCTTTACTTCATTTAAAGCATTTTTCTTATTAGATGTGTATCCCTATTACTAACAAAACAAAAAAAAATTAGTTGATTTCTAATCAGCATGGATATATTGTATGCATTATTCTATGTTTGTTTTAAATAAATTTTAATTAATGAAATACGATACATGGATTTTAAGTTAAAGTAAACGTTTTCTTGTGTTTTTCAACACATGTTTTGTATCTATTTTTCCATATAGATACGTGCTAAAAATGAATCTTTTTCTAGATTTAGTTAACGATGAAAATTTCATCTTTTACTTTGCCTTTCTCAGTAAAATGCAAATAATAATTTTTTTTTCATGCATGCACAACATACTCTTGCAAGTTGCATTAATTTTATATGAAATATATTATCAGAAACTATACTTTAATAGAAATTTAAAAACCAATTACGGTGCAAATTAATATTATAAACAGTTTTCGGATTTCAAAACGATGTAAAAATAATCAATGCATTGCATCATTTTCAGAGGATGTCGCGAAAGAAGCCAAAATTTTGTTTAATTTTTAATTCAAAAAATAAAAAACCTCTAAAAAGTTCACGTTCCCAAAAAGTTTATATACACCATGCTTAGTATCTTTAAGCCACTAAAGAATCAAGCCTACTGAGCACCAAACAGGCATAAATTTAATTTTATTATTAGGGTAGATTACAAGATTACAAGTGCACTGAAATCGTAATATATATATATATATATGTGTGTGTGTGTGTGTGTGTGTGTGTGTGTGTGTGTGTGTGACACAAAGTAGAAACATGATTTGAAAGAGGGAGCTCATATCATCAGAAATTCTGGAGATTATGAAAATATTTAAAGTCAAGGTTCTAATTATTTCACATTTATATTTAAGACCCAGTTCAAAGTAACACGAGAACTATTTTTAAACAAACCTAACAATATTGAACCGTGGTCAGATGACGACGCTTCAACCGGCATCCACACTCTAAACGAAAGAATAATGTTTTAGAGTCTTGAAACCATTTTAATTACGAATCCTCAATTTATTGGGTTTCGAATTTGGTCAAATTTCGAATTTGGCGGCCTTAAGCCCTCCGTAGCCAAAGTCAAGACTTTACCACCAAGAAACTAAGGATTTCAAAATTCAGCAGTATTTCAAAATACAACAGCACGTTTGGTAGATCATGAATGCGTAATGTTAAATATATATTATGGATGTAGAATAAATATATATTGCGTAATGTTAAAAGCTAGCCTTAGCTTTATATAATTTATATACCGTTTACCATCTATACTGAAATAATTCAAAGCAATTTACTTTATATTAAAATGATTATTTTCTGAGTGATTTGAAAAATATCCTTAAAATATAAATTAGTATGTATTTATTTAATCAATGAATCTTCCACTCAGTTCCATTCGGGAAAAACTTGGTAAAATTGGCAAACGATTCAAATAAATCCATTTGCACACAGACTCACAAAATTTCATTAACTTCAGAACTGCATAGAGACCTTCCTACTCACCTGTTGATTAGAACATTTCAAATATTAAATCTAAAGAATCGTTAAAAACACCCAATATAAATATTACTTACCTTCAAAAGGGAAAAACTTATTAATGCACCAGATAAATTTCACAATTAATGTACAAAGAATTTGTAACACTCTCTTTCTCAAACATATACAGACAGAATCACATTATCAAATATATACACGCAAACATGAGCTTTTAATGCAGTTACCGAACTGCACATGTGTGAGTCATAAGGATGATTCTCTTTCTAACCAGTATCACGATCCTACCTGTTTCGCTCCCCTATTCATCTGGTGCCGTTGGGGGGAGATGATTCTTTCGACGCGACGTTCCTCGGGGAAGAGACGCACCGATCCCACACTGTTGATCGAGCAAGGATTTCTGTTCTTGCAGCACAGTGCAGAAAGTGAGGAAGGTTGAGGATTTAATATTGCACAAGAAATGGAAATTGGGACGATATATATTTTAATAACAGCCTTCTTGGTACGTGGCATTACATAGCAGCTTGCTTTAGCGATTGGCATTCATGTAAAAATGCTGGAATCGGCAAATTTAAGGAAAGACGTAGAAGTATTTCCTGTTTCCAAAAGGGTGACCACCGGGGGGGGGGACACCTCGAAATGAGTATGAGATGCTTCCACCTGTGGTTGAAAGTAGTCTTGTGCACTAACCATATGTTGCAGATCTCCACTTCCGAACGATTTTTGTTTATTATTTATTATTGTAAATTTATATTTTAAAAAGTTGTGGCAACACCCACTTTTGTTCCTTTTAAAGTGTTGATTATGTCGTGTATATTTAATTTGTAAAGTAGTATTGTATTTTATGGTAAATAATTTTTCTTTAATCAAAACTCAGAGAAGCGGTATTCTTTAAGAAGCAATAAAGAACTATTTTTTCTGAAAGAATGAATCCATTTCTTTTGTAATTTCCTGGTTATCCTTTTTTAAACAATTTTTGTTGAAACGAATTCTGAATTCGAAAATAATAAAAGAAAACGGCAGTTGTGTTCTGGTTAAGAAGGTCTCTGTTTTAATAAAACCTTTTTCAATATCATGGAGTTAGCTAATTCCGATGTGAGATGGAGTCTAAATTAATTATGTTAATGTCTAGAGCAAATCTACCTGCACTACAGTTGGATTTCGTCAACCCGGTGAGTACACGAAAAAGTGGGGGATCTAGCTCCTCTCATCGATGAGGGGACATACTTCCTACGGGAAGGGTGTTCCATGGCTCGTGGCGGCTCTTAGAACTCAACCACAGTTACCGCCAGTGTTGCTACCGTGGCGGTCCGGTCGTTCTTTATTTCCGAGTGCCTTCGGCTGGGACGGAGAGTCAGTGATATGGCTATGTCTATTTCCAAAAGGGATTAAAAAAGTTACCGAACAACATTCGACCCGACGACGAATTTTTTTGTGTGTAGGCTCTCTCTCCTTAGTTATATTACAGTTCTGGGGTGGAGGGGAAGGCAATTGATTTTATTCATCCCTGAGAAATTCGAAATTTATTAGGGGAGGTCAACTATTTGAAATTTTAAAAAAATTTTTAGCGTTTTATTATTTTTTTTATCATAAAATTCCCCTCCATAATTAATGTTACGCACACACTAATGGATTTATGCTTACAGTAAGCAAAAAAAACAAACCTAAACACAGCAAAGAAAGATCCCAGTCATAATGGCAAAAGCCTTATATTTAGAAATCGACATATTTTTTTTGAATTCATTTTTTTGTAAAATTTACTAATTTATAAAATTAACCCTGAAATATTAATTCTCACTTTTGTTCTGCAACGTTCTCATCTACTTAAAAATGATTCAAATCATTAGACAGTAGAACTTGCAAGAAATTGGCAAAATTTGTGCCATCAATCAGTTCCCTGAACTTTACTTTTTAAAATACAATAGATCTCCAGTACAAAAAAAAAATGTAATTAAAAAAAAAACAGGCAAAATTGGCATAGGAAATCTCATATATCCAGAACTCATTTCTTCCACTTGTCTCTTTCCGCCTCCCACCTTTCGCTAATACGTTCCAGTAAAATGGCATATACATTGCTGATAAAGTTTATTCAGAAGAAAGCAGTTCCATTCATAGATTAATTCCAAAATATTTTTCCTTATTTCTTGGCAAACTAAAAATGCCTACTATATTATTTGTGACTCCTTTTCCAAACTGGCAACCGAATACCTGCGAAAATACTGCAATTCTAAATCTGACGGTTAAAAAGAGTACATTAAACAGCTTTTGGTTTCGATGCAATATTTACATCCAACTTTTAAACGAATTTATTATTCAACACAGCTAAGAATTTATTCCTTTAAGGGAATTAGGGAATTCGAAAATAATATAAAATCACTCAACAGCCTTTATTTTTTACAATGTAAGTCTGACTTCTGAAAACAAACGGATATTTTTTTCCTTAAACAATAAAATAAAAAGTGAGCAATGAAGCACTCAAAGTGCCAATTAAAAACTTTGAAGGTATAAAAATGAAGCGAAATCGTGCTTTTGTCAGGATTTTAGAAATACCGCAGTGGTCACTGGAAGACTTTTGGATTTCAGTGTAGATATTATTCTCGATATACCCCTCAAGTTAGTTTAGGGCGCAACACTTGAAGACCGACTCTTGACATTCAGTTTCAACTTCGTATCAATTTCCCCTAAAATACGGAATTTAATTTTCATGCTAGTAGTTATTTTTCTCTTCTCGTGATACATCTAATCAGTTTCGTAAGTTGCTCCATGGTATTAAAGTAATGAAAATGATTCGGAACCTAAGCTAATGTCTTCATATATTGATGAAATTGTGATTTGAACTGCTTCTCCTCCATCAGCAAAAACCGTTAATGAAATCTATGTGAAACATAGAATTAACATTACATAAACTGCGCTCTAACGCCAAAGCATTCCTCATAAAAAGAAAAAAGGCGAGTTAAGAGTGCCATATACAGAGAACGAAACCCGATGTCGACAAAAGCGCCGCCTATCGATGGGGGATAAGGCTGTGACCAAACTAACGAAGGAAGGTTCGATTGACAAGCCGAATAACACCCAACAAGAAAAGAATTCCTAGTCCTCAAGAGATATTGCTGTGTGGGAGTGTGATATTTAGAAGGTCGACCGACCCACCGCACTGCCCCCAATAAAACTTTCATTGCGTATGAGCCCCCGTGGATGATGATGGCGCATCGGCAGCAGGTGTTTTTGTTCAGGGCAGCGAAACTCTTTCGGGGGAGGTGTTTGTTTCGACAGATGATATCTAGATGCCGTCGTTAAGGGATTAAGGAAATATTGGGAACGCAACACAAACGCCTTGGAGGGTACCGTTTTTGTTGCGTTTATATTGAGGATTTTGAAAAGAATAAAGGGTGGGAGTTAGGGTTTTTTGGCGCAAGGGCCAGATTTGGCCTTGCTGCGCCAATTAGGGGTTGGAGGATTGGTGCCTTGGTTCCTTGTACTGCCACGGAAATGTTATCTGAATTAGATAAGAAAAATTCGCATTTGTTCAAATATATAAGTAAAAGGAATTCTCCCGGTAGCATGAACACCCATTGAAGAAAAAAGTGAAAAAAGTTTCGTTACATAGTATAAATAAAATCGTTTTTTCTAAGGGCCAGTTGCCCATATTTGAGCAGATCAAAACTTGCTGCCAATACGTTAAGAATGTTTTTAAGAAACGATTTAATCCTTTTGCGTCATGACTCAAAATAATTCAAATAGAGTGACATCCACTAAGTTTCTTAACATTCATTTCCACGAGAACTTGCAAATATCCGAAACTTCGTAAATTACCACATTAGAAATTTCAATATTAAGAAAGCGACGTTAAAAACTTACTCAAATTTTAATAGTTTGCTTCTTTTCATGGCCCAAAAAGACAATTTGAAAAACGATTAATGCATCGATTTTTAATTTTAATTTTTTACTATTTTTTTAATATAAGTAAATGAAACATGCATTCGTATTGCAGCAAAAAATACAAACTGTCGAATGATGCATGCTGAGCTTCGTCCGAGAATTTTTTTCCTCAAAAGTAAAGGTTACATGAAAAAGGATTCAATTAAAATTGATCTAAATTTTTTAGAATAAGTGTTACAAATGCTTTTTTAATTTATCTTACAAGAACATCACTGAGAACTATAGAAAGGAATAAAGCATCTAAATTGCAAAAAAAAAAAAGGCAGAGTCGATTGATTTTCATAAAAACTCCATTACCAACGAGCTATCTTAAACTTAAAAATGCCAAAGCTGTGTCGATTTAAAGTAAAAATTAAAAGTTTGAAGTCCTAAATATACAAATTTAAACATCATATGAAAATCAAGGAAAAACGCCAACAAACAAACACCCATGAAACGATCTTGAGAGTAAAAATATTCGATTCTTAGTATTACAGCCAAGTCTGCAATTCAACGATCGTTATGAAACAGTAAAATTTCCCATTCTATTTTGACTTTGAACGATATCATGCTATTTATTTCCGATATTACGAATGAATTTCTATACAACGAAATACTGAATTATTTTTTCATCGGACTTTGTCGTCTGTTGGTCACGCAAAATCGATGAAAATCGCTGGAATAAAAACGGCAGCATCACGAACAAGGAATCATTGGAAGTACAAAGCAGTCTTTAAGCAAATAGTTGACTGTGACTGCTGACTGTCTTAACAGCAGGACATATTTCAAAAGATGAGAAAAATGTAAAGAACAAACTACAGTGAGCAAAGCTAACAATGAAATGTTACAGATACGCTCTTGGCTAGAAGAAATGCTCACACCATTTCCTACAATACAATGGAATAACTACAGTTTCGAGAAAATGTTAAAATCGTCAGTCTTTATAAAGGCGAGAGGAAAAAAATAGGATTTCTGTAAAAGGATTCTTTAAAATAAGTTTATAAAGTAGAATCATGGATTTTTTACACTATTGTGCGTGTATCGCTTTTTTTCCCGTCAATTTGATAATATACGTTAATTTTAATCCAACAAAATCATTAGGGAAAACGATGTTACTTCTTTAAATGAAGTGACGAGTTTATAAATACTCAATTAGAATGTCAATCCATATAAAGCAGTTTATAATCGCATAATTAACAACTATACCTTTGATACCAAAGATCTATCAGATCTTATCTTTAAATTCGTAACAAAACAATACATTTTCAATATCTGAGAGAAAAATAATTTTAAATGAAAAGAAAAGCCTCCACAATTTTTCTTCTATGCCTAAATCTTTAAAATGCCATATTTGTTTCAAGCTATTCATATTAAAATATTTTTAAGATTGAGATTGGCTAAAAAAAAGCGATTCGTTTAGATTTTCAGACAAATTTAATTTGGTTAATTAATAATTAACAAATCAAGATGCACAATTTTGTGTCAGATAAGGAGCTAAAGCATCTAAGTTGAAAAAATTGTCAGAATTTACTCTAATTTTCGTCAGTTCATACAAAGATTGGTGAATGTGATGAGAAGCACCATTCCCATGGCCAAATGGTATAAGTCTGGAAATGAAAGGTTAATAAGCAAGTCAGTAAAGCTGACCATTTTAATTTCATTTATAAAATGCATGTCATGAAATATTATCAAAGTTTAACGAGTTCTTTATTAAACCTACTATTTTTCAGCATGTCATAAGAATACAATTACAAATTTTCAATATGTTTTTAATGTTTCAAACGTGACTAAATATTCGCAATTGAATTTTTGGATTCGTGCAAAGTAATACTGGAGTTTTCGTAGCATAGAGTTTTCTAAATACTTTCACAAATAAGTATGCACTTTCGTCTTAAAATGGTATGATCGATGGAAATAAGTTTTATATGTCACAAAGAAAACTTATAAATCCTGCTTGTCTGATAACAAATAAAAATTAGCCGCACTTGAACCTTAAATTTTGTTTTTAATAAGAAAACTGAAATATTCTAGGAATGACGCATTTAACACTTCTACGGACATTTTCAGTTTTGAAATTTAAAAGAAGTTATTAACTGCTTGCCTTAATAAATAAGTTTATTTGCAAAAAAAAATTGACTTAAACATGGTTTTAGACTTTATATAATCTTAATAACATTTGAAATTAAAACTTCAAAAATTACGCGTAGTTGAATTCTAAAAAGAACCGTATAAAATATTCTTGTAATCTGCATTTTACATAATTCCTAAATAATATCCAAAATTCAAGAAATTACAGAATTTAACCCCCCCCCCAAAAAAATCAAAAATTTAAATCGCATGAATCTTAACCAAAATCTCGACACGGAAATCATTCAGTCAAGGCTTCAGAAATTTTGCTTTCATTATTTTCGAGTGTTATTTCCTTCAAACAATGCGAGGAGCAATTAAACTAGAAAATATTCAAGTTACATGAGTAGCGATTGGAGAAAATCATGCATTCGTATCAAAACGTCAAGTTTAAACGCAACCTGCTTCATAGGATTGGAGGGAGCAGAGAAAGTTAAGGAATCCTCTCCAGTATTAGTACATTATTTTGCTCTATATATTTTACACTTTTCAAGGAAAGGTTTCTATATCTCTAAAACTAAAAAATATTGATTCTCTTTTAAAATTTTTTCTTAAGCTCCTTTTTAATTTTTCGTTCACAATTTGATCTTTTTAGTGAAGAGGCTAGTCATCTGGAGAAAAATGTTATGCGCTTTAAAGTGCCAAAGCTGATATATAACTGCAGAGTTAGATAATTTTATCTTTCACGGGGGCTTTAATTTTTTGGTTCTCCTATTACAGAAAAATTATTATAAATTTTCTTTTATTTAAATAATTAATAGTTTTACGAAAGCAAAGATATAAATATTACATTTCATTATGTCAACGGGTCGAACAGAATATGCTTATAAAAGAACACAATCATTTTCTGATTGAGAAATCGTTTTTTTAATCTTCCATTAATTTTGAATTTTTATCCATTTATTTGTTTAAAAATAATAAGTGCTCAAACTAACAGAAATAGCTAAAAAAATTTATTTTGATCTTGTTCCCACGTTAAAAGCGAGAAGTGCTGCTAAATGCCAATGAAATTATATACTTGACAAGTGATAGGAGAAAAAATCAGCCAGTTAAATAATCTTAAAAAGAATTATCACTTTTTATCGTTTTTTTTTCCAAATGTAAAAGGATATATATTTTTTTTATCTTAGTAATGTGTAACTCCTCGGTAAAAATAAACACAAAAATTTCTAACTCAACTAGACTGCAATTCTTTCAAAAATGTATAAAACATATTTTTCATTACGTTTTGGGTGAAATAAATGCGTCCGAGCTAGAACTTCTGCCACAGTCTAGCATCAGACGATCTGAACTGAGTTAAGAAACGCTAAACAGAAGATGCAATTATGCCGCGTTCGTCTATTCTTTCTTTTTGGTTGACGCATAACAAAAGTAGATGTTTTTTTTTTTTTTTTCAGTATTTTTTTTGAGTAGGAAAAAAATTAATCTTTCAAAAATGGGCTAACTGGATTCGGAACTCAGTAAAGCTATATGACTTACTACTTTGCTTAAAAGCTATTCTCATCTTAATTCGATTGCTACAATGCAGCCGCATTTAAAATAACACTTTACCGTGAGTGGAATAAAGAGAGGTAAGCGGTAAATAAAATATCTGCTCAATTATTATTCTTCAAATTAATCTCACAAGTACAAAAAAAGCGAAGTTTTTGATTGCTGTGGAAGTACAGTACTGGGTTAACTTTAGAATAAAGTTATAGAAAGACTTTGCATTTTAATTCAAATGTTGATGAACTTTCATTCTGACCAAAAGAATATTTGCTTACATGTTTCAAATTCCCTTGTAAGAATTTTAAGTAGCTTTAAAGCATATCATAAATGACCAAGAAGTTTTTAGAAATTTATTGATGAGGTCAAAGCCATATATATTTAATTCATATAAAAAATATTTGGTTTTCCCTTTTTTTTAAAGTTATCACTTAAAAAAAAACTAAAAATATTTCAGAAAACAAATACATTTTTTTAAAAAGTTTTTCCCCCCTTGTTTGCAATATTTCAGTACTGGACAACATTATTAAGGGAAATTAGCTCAATTTCTTAAAATTTGATTTTTCGAAAAATGATATATAGTAAATATTTCAATTATAAAAGTAAACTGAAAATCTTGTACGGTTTCTGTGAGAAAAAAAAACTACTTATTCATTGAACATAATGAAGTCCGATTATAATTTAATCATATGCAAATGAATCATTAAATTATTCAGCAGTTTTCCCCCTCTATTTATGGCAATAGCTCATATTTTTAATAGAATTACTTCTTCATCACATAAGGGAAAGACGTTCTCGTTTAACTCTTCAGTTTGAACAAGGTTTATAGCAAAGTGTCAGAAATGGTGGCATCAGAAAAAATAAATTCAGGCATTAATATACTACAAAAATCTGAGCAAAGGACCGGAATTTTAGAAAATTTCTACGAAGCTAAATTTTAAACTTTCAGCGTAGAAGTATTTTCAATCATAGCGCGAATTATATTGCATTTGGCGTATTTCTTTAATAATGCCTCATAACCTTCATTTTACTTCCTACTAGTTAGTATATTAGTGCAATAATATGTAAATCGCGGCAATATAGGAAAATGTTGAATTTGCCACTAATCAATGTATCGAAACGAAACTCAATAAGCTTATTTTATGAAACACAAACACGTTTTTAATCGACAATTTAGAACATATTTATAATCAATGCATTCTTCTCGGGTTTTTTTCCCTTCGACTTCACATGATTAATTCTTATGTCAGTGCAGTTTACTATGAAATCAAATTTAAACAAGTTTTTCATGAAATAGTTTATTAAGAAGCAGAATGTGAAGCATTTACAATGGTGCGACATGCCATTAAAATTTTTTTTAAATATTCTAATGATTTTATTGTATACTTTAATCATTTTAATAAACTTGTATTGGATCCTTTTCTACAAGTAAAAAAAAAATCATTACAAAATCACAATTCAGTAATGATATTTTTTAATTCAACGAATCCGACCAATTTTGCAGTGAACTAAATAGATAAGCAACAATCAAAGATCTTAGAGAATTTTTGCCGAGTGGATAAATGCTGTTCAACATGCATGTATTCACAGGACATTTAATGGCCCTATGAATGAAATGACTTAACATGAGAAAAATGTTTCCTCCAAAATAAGACGTTATTTAAAATATTTTCTCTATCAGCAACTGCTCTTATGTGCGCTGCTGTAAAAAAAGTATACTTGCAGGCTTTAAAAAACGGATATAACCATCAGTCTTAGTTTATATTATTATTATATTTATATCTAAATTACATTTCTAATTACGGAAAAAGGTCAGGTTGCTCAAGTAGTAAGTCATGAGAAATAAATCTGCATCAAAATTATTAAAGATAATTAATTCAGAAAGTTGCTGATAATTACTTCTAAATGTTCTTCAAATTATTACTTCTGAAAGTTAATTTAGAATTAAAAGAGAGCTTATCTTTATTCAAATGAATAGAAATATAAAATTCATGATGAAACAAATACTTTTTAATTCAATTATTTTTCTTAGAAATTCTAAGATCGTAACATTTCACATTAACTGTTAATGTATTTAAAAACTTAGCAAATTTCTTTAAACAACGAATAGATTCAAAATTGTTGTCACTCTTAAACACACGTTTGAACATTAAGTTCAAAGGATTGGTAAATTATGACTTCGATTTTTTCCCCCGAATGGAAACAAAAACTGACTGCCATCACAGATCTAAACTCAATAATATATGCTGAATTTTCATTCTCTTAAAAAAGAAAAATATCGATTTTTTTTAAAGAAGGAAAATTTTAACATATTACTATTATTATACATTAATGTCATTTTAGTAATAAATTCTTAAAGTTAATTTTTAAACACAATGTATTCAGATATTAGTTCTCAACCGCAATCAATTCTCTAACTCCTAGTTACAGAATGGAAATCCATTCTTTTAGTTATTTTTAATAAGCATTAAAAGTTGTCTAAATTTATAATATATTATCTCTTAGAATATTTTGAAAATTTTTAGGGCAGTCAATTTTTTTAAGAGTTAAAAATTTAACTTCTGTATACAAATTTTTCATAATGTTGAACATATTACAAATCAAATTTTTGAATTCAAAAACTGCACATTTAATAAATAACATAACAAAATAATTTATAACAAATAACATCACATAATTCACAAGAAAATTTTTGAAAATATCTTTCTTTATACATTCTTTTTTTTTT
>JAPMOQ010009257.1:356303-434822 GCA_026543055.1 Argiope trifasciata
CCCCCCCCCCCCCAACGACAAGAGAAGAACAGGGGAGCGACTCCAGGTCGGATCGTGACACTGGTTAGAAAGGGAATCATCCTTATGCTTACTCACGTGCAGTTAAATAACAGCATTAAAAACTCAAACATTATATATATTTTTTTAATGGAATTTCATAACATATACACATCAAGCACTCAAAACTGAAAAGAAAACCCCTTGCATTCCGATGGCCACTAGACATGACGCGTATTCTACAGCTGTAAAATAAAACATAAGGATTCTTTATCACTGTACATATAGGATTTCACACCGACTGACTTACAACTACTCATATCTACTTATAAAATATTTGAATAGAAAATTAATGCGAGCGAGTGAGTGAGTGAAAATATTTCGAGCATTTCGACACATTTAAATATTTCCCCAGATGATCAATGATTTCGTTTCTACAATTTTTTTTCTACAGCTGCTAACTAATTCAAAACCTTTAATTACATTCCTCACAAAAAAATCATGGAGAGTGCTTCTTTACAAAAAATAAATAAATAAATATGGCGATAAATTGTCTATTATCTATTAAATATATCGATGAAAACCTGATTATATTTGTCCATTTTCCAACAGATGTTCCCAAACTTGTACCAACATATCCTTCTAAATAAGATTAGGATACCAATCTTATGAATTAAGTCAGCTATTCTCTCATAGCTCATCTACGCAGATACTTTATCACTTCTCATTTTCCACTACATTAGCGCACTTTGTTAAAATTAGAAAATGATCCACTCCCACAGATAATAAAAGTGCAGACCTCCCTTGGAATGACATCAACACAGGAAACGAGAATTTTCTTCGTTTTACGGTAAAGAAACTCGTTTTCAGAGGATATTCCAGATTTCGCTTATGATTTAAAAACGCGTCGAGTAACTTTGTCACCGTGACGTATTTCAAAACGCTCAAAATAATAAAACTGGAAGCAAGCAGGTACTTCAGTTTTAATTATATAATTGTAGCGTTTTGAGAAATACTAGGGCTATTTTGGGATGGACCTCGTCATTTCGAACCGCGGTCAGATGTCGAGGAAGTCATCTGAGATGGCACCACTCTCTCCAAACTTCCACACCATACCAGTAGGAGAACATTTGGCCCCAATGGATTTAACGCGCAACAGACCTGATTACAGACTGTTCTTCGGAGATATCGGATCTTGAACCCAAAACCCTCTAGTTCCGAAGCTGAGATATAACTGAGGCCACCGCTGCCCACCTAAAGCAGATACATTTCAAATTAATTTTATTGCTGAAACTAATTCGGAATCTCATTTCATTCTGGGGTTTGTTCTAAAATTAGAACACGCGATACACTTTGATAAAAGCATAAGTTTACTTATTCGCATTATGAAAAGTGGTAGATAGATTTCAAATTACTCTTTTGTAATGTGCTATGAATTTTTCTAATGCGGCGACAGACTGAATCCGACAACATGAATTTAAACTGAGAAAAGAACAAGAAAACACCCAAAAATTTTCAGAATACTTCCTTTGGCTATTTCAAGATTTAATTTAATGAGCTCCATCCTTGCTCGCCATTTATGTGGCATGCTCTTTAAATTTTAGGAATTATAATTGGCTCATTTTAAAAAGGCACGCGAAACCCGATTTTGCAGTCATTTTGAAAAGGAATAAAATCTCATCTTTCATTTAACACTGTTAATCTGAGAACGATAACTGTACTTTAAATTGAATTCAATCGCGATTTTAGTTTAATGTTCCGTTTTAATACGACACTAAGCTATTTTGGGTCAGACGTCATAATTTTGAACCGCTGAAAAATTACGGGGACAGCATTTGAGCTGCCCTCCCCCGCCCTCTCTAAACTTCCACACTATGCCAGCGGGAGGAGATTTGACCGCGACGAATTTAACGCGAAACGGACCTGCTTACGGGACGGTACTTTGGTGAAATCGGGTCTCGAACTTGAAACCCCCCTGTTTCGAAGCCAAGACCTTACCAGGCTATGGCGGCCCGAATTGAATCTCGAACTTGCAGCTCAGTCCTGATGCGAAACCTAATAAGCATCCCAATGCTCAAATTTCGGCGATTTACTAGGTAATAAATCGATGTAACCACAGTGAATAGAAGTATTGTATGAGCCACGCCAGTCCTATATTGAAACTCGGTTCAAAAAGTTGTTCATATATTTACAATTTGCACTGACGGTAAATAAAGGTTCCCTTTACTTACGATGATAATTCATATAAAACATTACTAAATTTTAAGGAACTTGGTTCAGTAAAAATTCAATTTTTCAACTGATATTTAACATAATTGTCATATTATAGTTAGTGTAAATGAAATGTATTGAAGAAAATATTGTAAAATGGCAAAATATATCCCGATCTTCTGTCTTGCAAAAAACATACTTAAGTTTCTGCTCCGTTTTATCCACAGAATCCGTTCACTACTTTCAACTTGAACCACAAATCAAAATACCGAATTAATGTTTAGAAAATGTGATTACACTAGTGTGCGTTATTTTCAATTTTCTTAAATATTCAATTAAAAATTTTTGAAATCTAATTTTAACTCGTGTATTTTTGACATCGTGTTCTAATTATTAACGAAAAACACTCCTTTTAGTAGCAAAAGTAAATCGCGTCTAACTAGAAATAGCTATCCGAATTCGTTTATTTCTCTTTTAAATGAAGTGTAATCGTAATAATTTTTTAAAAACTAGATAATCAGATTTCTGAGTGCTTTAAAAAAACATTTGGATGGAGAGTCTAAAAGAGACCATTCTTTAATTAATATTGCGCCTGGCTTATTGGAAAATCAATGAAAAGATGTAGAAATCAAAAGTTAATAACATCATAGAAAACGCTATATTAATGCTATTTGAGTACTACATACTTACGGCATAAAAGTAAAGCTAAAAAAGTTTACTTAAAAAAATACGAAGCCCTTCAAAATTGGGACAAATATTGAATATTAGTTACAATAACAAGTTATTTTAAAATAGAGTTAATACAAGTTATTTTAGAATAGATTGGGGTTTTAGTCGACTATACTTTTAAAATTTCCCTTTCATTGTATATACTTCGATACCTCATTATCATAGTGGCCGTAGAAAAGCAAAGGGTTTTTAAAAAATCATCGTGTTATATATACAAAATTAAAGGTTTAATTCAAAATACTCACCCGATACCACTAACAGCATTTTATATGGTTTACACATTATGGCACTTACCTTTACCAAAACCCTGCTCGGCAAACATTTTATTTAACATTATTTAATAAGGAATTTCAGGAATTAAACATTTCATCGTAATCATTTTAACCAAAACTAAAATGACGTCAAAGTTGATCATAAAATGGATGTTACAAATTATGAAAAAATGCATTTAACTTTTACTGCAAGAATATTTTAATGCCACCAGATTCATTCATATTTTTCACAACATTTATTGAAAATATGTGTGAGGTTAATGAAAAATGCATCGCTTGTTAAAGTAACTTTTGAAAGGTACTACAGGTAATATTAGAAATGCTGCGAAATTTACGGTAAACACATTCAATGCTTTCAAAACATAACAGCTATAGCTTTCATTATTTCAAGAACTTTTAAGTTAAACAAGTTCAGTGAGCTTCAAAATATCGAGTCAGCATTATCTTATTCGTAATTTAAATTAAAAATTAGAGCACACAGACCACATTATTATGAAAAGCGGTAATATTTCACGCTTTCAAATTTTGCACAACGACATAATTTAGTTTGAGTATACTTTACCATCATCAAATGAAACCACAAATGGAACTTGACATTTATCAAATTTTCAGCCGATAATACATAGAACCTACCATCCTCTTATCCAGATAAAAGAAAAGACCTTCCCTTAACTTCCAAACATACCCCCCCCACACACACACAAATGCACGTAGTATTCTGCCTTTAATATCCCGAGTTTTCGCATACGAGATTTTTGAGCTATACAATAAAAAAATCGAATACATATTTTAGGGGTTTTTTGGGCCAATAGTAAAATCATTAATATAATTTTAGTCAAATTCAGCTGCAAAAATTTCCACGTTATGTGTTTTTAAGTTATCGCATTGATACGTGATAACACAGATCGAACATACGGAGATGGATCTGAAAAAATTTGAAAATCTTATATTTAATTGCTGCTTTGGTTCACAAATAAAATTTTACACACCTCGATCTTACGTATTAATAGTTATCGAGCTTACTTTCTTCCTGATAGAGGCACCTATAATGAGTATCTTCTGAAATTTGGCAAATTAAAAATTTATCGTAGAGACCACATGCCGTATTTCATTCACTTATAGTTCAAAACGTTTACGAATTATCCTATTCAGACAGACCCCTAATTCCATACTCGAGGAGGTCTAAAGTGAGGAGATTCTACAAAATCTGAACTTAAAATTTAACAATATTTAGTGTACTTCGCATAAGAGAAAGAGCAAACGATCTTACAACTAGACTAAAACTACTTCCCGTCTCCCGTTTGTTTAATAGGAGGTTTGAAACTTTTACTCTTGCATAAAACTCCAAAAACAAAGCCCCTCGATATTAAATTACTGTATTTAAAGTAAACACTTGAAATAAATACGCTTCATTAAAGCAACAATCATCATTTCATTTAGTGAGCTTCATTTTAATAATCAATTCATTTAGTGAGAACAAATCTGGAAAAAAGAAATTGTAATGGTACTCACACTGAGACGACGACTTAGATGAACGGACGACGAAGAAATGATGAGAGGACGAGCAGGAATGATGATACGCCACATTAACTCCATTCCTGAAACAATGAAATAATTTCATAAGTAAAAAGCGAAAGCTGCTCTATATTTGTTATTCTAGAGGGCTCCATAGAGCGTCATCTTAAAATGTATACTGTTTGTATCAATTATAAGATAACGCTCAACGGATTGTAAACCCTCCGCGTTTTTGCGCATGCGTTAAGATAGGTTTAATTCGACAAAATAGGGGTGAGAGGAAAGTTGAGAGGAGACGTTTAAATTCAACAATGAAGACTCGTGGTGTGGCGGTTTGTATTGTGGTGTCGCGCCAATGCGGAGATTGAATTCCGCCAAAGGATGGAACTCGCAACCTTACGATTTGCGGAGGCGTAACATATCCCTTTGACAAAAACTACTCACCCAATGTTTAGTGGCAGTTACTGGCTTAATATATACCCTCAGATGTTTTATGAGACGTAAACATTACAGATAATTACTAAAACAAAAAGAAAAAGGTGTTAATGCACAGTAAAATATTTTAATGTCAGGGAAATAAGCGTTAAATTTGAGAAAAAAATCAAAAATTTCCCGTTCTTAAAATTTGGCAACTCCTTTTTTACAAAATAATAATGATAATTTTTGTATTAAAATGTTTCTTTATACATTATTGAATTTTTTGGCAATATTTAAATCCCCCGCTTTCTGCCTTTTGGTCACAATATTTAATGACATGTAAAATTTTCTTCGTACCACCATCTGAAAGTTTTACCCCTTGAAGTAGTCATGTATATCAGTACGAAAACCTGAGTTAAAATAAAATGCTGTTAGGAATAACAACACTCGCATATACGCGAAAACAATTGAGCTGAAAAGTAGCTAATGGGTAAAAATCCAAAGTCAAAGGTGAATACCAGAAATATGCCCATCGTCCACGTTTCACCCCTTAAAATGAGATGGAATCATCGAAATGCGGTCGTCTCAGATTCTGTTGAACAGTGTAAGTTTTACCACTTGTGTGGCAGGTGATAGAACATAAGGCTGGAAAGCACCGAAGTAGGCTAATTTACTTCTAAAGCAAAATTATTGCACATAGTGTGAACAATTTCAGTCAGCTGAAGAATAACTAACTGAAAAGCAAATTAAAAATTTGTAAATTTTGAAATTTGCATTCACATATGCAACAAATGCCTTTGATTTCAGTTTTAAATTTTTTTCAAAACCCATCATTTAAGTTAACTCATATGTAACAAAACAAACGCATTGTAATGCATAGTCGTGAAATAAATTGAAATGGAATATCATTTAGCGTTAACGACAGTTTTCTACGCTATCTTATTAGATGGCATTCAGATTTGAAAAGCTGGTAATGATTCATTTAAAAGTTCAAAGAATACTTGAAACGTTCATTAGTGGCACGTAATTTAATGTATCGAATTTTGATTAAAATTAGCGATTAAAATTTTTAAGGGAAGTATGGTTATTCGACGCAAGAATCAATTTAGCAGAAATGGTTACAATTACGCAGTTAATCCCTATCTGAATAAAACCAAAAAAAAAAAAAAAATTCTATATTGTCTTAGTAATTTTAGTTTGGGTTGTTTTTAGGGCAGATTCCTGAGCAGTACACAATTTTTCAAAAAGTACACAATTGTAAAACTTCAAATGTGGGTTGAAAGAAACTTAACAAGCGTCATGAAATTTGTGTTTATTTTTTACAAAGTTCTCATCTGAAAAAGCACTCTGATGTAAAAAAGTAGCCAGTTCAATTAATTAGACCAAAAATTCTCCAACATCCAACGCGTCAATTGGATTTTGATTGAAGATTTAACTTATCAAATACATGCTTTTTGCTTCACTTTTTTACTAATAAAACCAAGAATTTAAAAAAATCAGTGAAAACTTTATCCTGAGCCTTAATTTCACCATATCCGCGAGAGGACAGACTGTGAAACCTCAAGATTAATATGTACAACGATTATTTCAAGAGTCCGGTTTCGAGCTCGAAATCTTCTGTTTTTGAAACCGAGACCATACCACTAAGTCACCAGTAACAATTTTAATAAAATATAAACGAAACAAGTAATATAAAAAATTAAGTCAATTCCTACTTAGGTCAACAAAGAAAATTATTTTAGTTTTTATTAATTATTTTAAATTCTGAATTCCAATGAGACAGACAGATGCATTCCTCCAGTAATGCAAGAATTAAGTTTGGGCATCTTGGTTTTCGACATTCTTTTGGCACCAAATGAACAAGGACTTTTTTGTGAGCATGATAGTGCATGCAAGTCTAAATTTCCCTAAATTGGAACTACATTCTTTTTGCAACAAGCCCTTCAATTACAATTAATCTGAATGTGTACATACGATCTACACGCTTCACCACTGACGGTATTTATTTCTAAATTTATATCCTGTTACATATCTTACATAAAAAAAATTCTCTCATAAAACTAAAATTAGTTTATAAAAAAAACTATTGATTTTCGCAAGAATTGAACTTGCATTTTTCACCTTCACGTGAAAAGTACTGAAATACTTGTATTTTACCGATTGGGCTACCTGTTGATTTCAATTTTCATTACAAATTGCTGAAACTATTTAAAGTGTTAAAAATGACTTAAATTTATTCAAAGAATCAATATTTGGAAAAAAAATTTATTAGCATCGAATGTCATCCGCTACAAGTTTAAAAATATATATTTGAGCTTGAGTGAATGAATAAAGTATTTTATTCATATATTAGGGAGATAACTAGATAGGGGAAAAGAAATTCGATGCAATTATCTACTTAAAACTTTTTAATTGCTCTGAAAAATACATGTTAAGCTGAATTCATGCAAAAAATTAATCTACGTCTTAACAATAAGTATTTTTAACAATCAAAGTTTTAAAAACGTCAAAATGAGGCACTGTTGAATGATGCCTGAGAGGTGCCATCTAAAAGTTAATATAAAAAGTGGCGGAATTGAAAGAATGTAAACTTGGCAGTTAGTTGCCAAAAGCTGTTAAGCTGATGGGGCGGGCGCAAATATATCGATTAAGAAACAATTTTCTAATTGCTAAATAGCTTTGCCAAAATTCTTTGATGAAATATCAGGGCATTATTAACCCTTAGTACGTTGATGTCTCCACTAGGACACCATTCAAGACGTGCATCATTTAGATGTTTTTTGTTTTTTAATTTTGATTGTTGAAAACACCTGTAGGAGTAAGAAAGTGTAGATTAATTTGTGGAGGAAATTAAACTTAACACAACGTATATGCATTTACCTTTTAGAGCAACAGACAAGTTTCTGTATCAGATGAATAACTGTGCATCGATTGCTTTTTGGAGTGCAAAGGGTTAATTCTTTAATAAATATAATTGATAAATTTCCTAAACCTCACATCATATTCACTTAATTCTTAGATTTATAAAAACCAGATATCCGCTTGAATAGTAGTGTGCACGTACTTGGATGCCAGAGAGTAATGCACATAAAAACAAATACTTTATCTCAAACCTAGTAAAGTTTTAGAAAAAGTTAATCTAAAACAAATCATTAGTATGTTAAAAGATGAAATTAAATTAAACTGATAATCTTATCAATAGAGGGGGTTCTTAAAATGTACCCTGTGTCTACGGCCGCAATATGGCCAAATCCTTGACTTAATAGTATTATGGACAATGAAAATAAAAAAATCGACCAAAATTACGAATATACGTTTGCAAAAAAAATTTCTTTATCCATTTGCTCAATATTAATAAGGTTTTTTAAAAAAAATTAAGATTACAATGTCATTTCTACTTGTTTACATTTAAAGAGCAGCAGTAAGGCAGTTACGTTTCCCTTTGAGTGCTGGGGTTTTAAAATACTCCACGTGCATCATTTTCAATTAAATCTGAAACTTTGTTATGCTGCACGAATCTATAATTTTGAAAAAATAGAAAATTTATGAATCTTGTAATTTTTTTATTGAAAACCTTCAGCAATATTAGTACACTGATTGCTTAAGAATATTTTTTAAAAAGTTAAATAATTCAAGTTTTGAAGTAAAAAATTTACATTTTCAATAAAGTACACATGCAAAATATTTTGTAGAATTAAAATATCAATTTAAAAAAATCTGAAAAATAAACTTATGTTCTATTTTAATGCACATGGTGCAATTTCAGTTATGGTATTTTAACATTTTTTCGTTTTCACCGAAGACTCAAAAATTTACCAGTAAATTTCAATGAACATTTTTTCTACAATATCACACTGAAAAAAAATGCCCTGAAAATTTTAAAATGTCGTAGAATGATAAATTTTGGCCTATAACGTCTACTGTGCTTACAACACATTTAATAAAAGTGCTTTTAGATAAGGAAAGTGACGATAAAAAGGAAAACCCATCGCAATGATAAATAAGCTTTGATTTAAATCCGAGAATGATCAGATGTGAATTTGCAGAAATCCCGATTTCTGACTAACAGGGATTGAAAGAGTTCGCCCAATCAGGAGGAAATATCTTGTCTCTTTTTTGTTGTTGTTGGCAGAATCAATTTATACTAACCAACATTCTTTCAGTTACTCTATTCACTTTTAATAACATTTATGGGTTTTTTTTAATTCATATATTTAAAGTCAAGAAGGAATAAATCATTTTCTTACGAATTTCATAGTGTTTTTTTGCAATTTTTTTTTCATTTTTTTTATTTTAGTATTAAACATAAGGAAACAAAACCTACATATTTTGCTTTGTTTCAAGCTGAATTTTTAAATTTTTATGGGTGTAAAAGCATTTAACTTTAACATTAGTTTACTCGAGTTACCTCGGGCGAATGAAAGAGTTTAATATTAGTCTTTGCATAATAGTTTTGAAACAAGGGAAAGCACAAAATGATACTTAACATTCGGGACACTTGTATTTGGTCTCTTTTCTACTGATTTGCCTCTAGAGTCTCTTTTACAGGAGCACAGAGTAATTGTCTCGTTGGATTTGATTTTTTTTTTTCAGTAGCTAGAATCTATTTAAAAAATAATCAGTATCGCTATCTTGCCTCATTCACAATTTTACTTTTTTTCAACGTAATTATCCTTTTTTAAATCTTACTAATCCACCAACAGACGTATACTATATAATAGAGAAAACAAGTGACCAGTCCCGCAAGAACCACGAAACCAACAAAACTTGGCAAAATACCAATCTAAGCTGAATATTTCCTTTCATTCTCTCCAGGTCGAGTAAAACTGATAAAAACAAATCGTACTGACAAATTTTGCCTCGTCCGAGTTTTCTCGGAATAATAATTAACTGCAACACCCGAGATAACTCAAGATAATTAGGCAAGCGGTTAATAACAAACAGAAATGCAATTAGAAAATCAGAGCGTTTATATATAGATATAAAGTTAGAATATTTTAAACCACCAAAAGAAAAACATTGAAGCATGACTGAAGATTAAAATTATTGAAGCGACTCATATAAAATAATTTTGACTTCATTTCACTATAAAAACATTTTCACTGTTCAATGTTTAGTTTAGTTTAGTTATATTAACGTCCCGTGTTAAAACAATACGAGGGCTATTTTCGGACGGATCTCGTCATTCTGAACCACGGTCAGATGACGAGGACGACACCTGAACAGGCACCCCCCCTCTCCATACCACGCCAGAGGGAGGACGTTTGGCCTGACAGATTGAACGTGCAATTCGTTTCCCGCTTTCACAATTTATTTTTAAATATTGAGCAACACCAATGTTCAGTTATTTTATAATTCTAAATGTATACATCAGAAACACTACATCTGTACTCTGAGCCGCCAACAACTCAATTGAAATCAGGAGTTGAAAGACTAAACAACGCAAAGTCATAAATGCAGCTATTACTTATGATTCACTTGCAGCTGTTGATCCAAGTGACGCCATAGCAAACTTGCAAGTAGTTTCAGAAATTAATTCCCTTCAGTTTTCAAAATTCACACGAAATAAATTTATATAAAATTTGATTAAATGGAGAATTTTTATCTAGTTCAGAGAATGACGCTTATCGCTTGTAGAAAACGGGTTAAAACTGAAATTTGATTTAAAATTTCTAAACGTTCCGAAAGAAAAATTTTAATTATAGAATAAGTACAGGAAACAATGCAAGTGGAGACAATGAGTGCGATTTGATTCGCAAATAAAATGTTGTGATATTTGTGAAAATCGGTCCCTTAAAAAGCTTTAATTTAAGCCCTTAATTAAATTAGCCCTTAAAAAGCTCGTTTTAATTTGATTTTAATTATTCTTGTTAAAGATTTTCATATAAATCATTATAAAAGTTTCTGTGAAGCATCGCAAATTGATAGGAAATTGATGAATAACATTTTCAGCTTCCAGTGTTTATTCTTTTGTTAATTTATTGAAATTTATAATTTTAAAGGTTTCACATCTTCATTTACATCTTTCCCCAATAACTTACCTAATCTTCAGTCAAGCAAGATTTTATTCTAAAACTTCCTTAGTGGAAGAAATAGAATCTGACGGCATTGTGTTACAATCCAATGGGATGCATTACTTCAGACACCAACTTTTATTAACTCCATTTTGAAAACGATTCTTTCACCGTTTCTTATTCATCCTCAAGTATTTATGCTTCACGAAAAAGATTGCTTCACCTGAGATCGAAGAAAATTTCAACTAGTGAATGAAATTAATTTTTAAAAAGTAGATTTTCCAAATTAAACTGCCTTTTTAAGACCAGCACCTGACATTCCTTGGTTTGATGAAAAAAAAAATTCATGTTTATGTATGACTCATCAGAACAGGAGGCGGCCACAGGAGGTCATACCACAGCTGCTTACAACTTACATCAATAGTTTGGGGTTTGAGCAGATGGAGCGTTATTCATTTTATAAAACTGCTACTTCAAACTGTTTTTATATTCGATACTAAATAAATAAGAGTGAAACGTCACCAGATTTTCACTCCAAGAAATGTCTAATGAATTTAGGTACACCATGATAATGATGCAGTTGCAGCACAGATTTGGGATCAAGCAGAAACAAATAGGAAAAATAATCAAAAAGGAAGACCCCTATTTGGAATCTAAGAATGCATTTTATCCAGAAATGAAATACAACGAATAGTTTATATTGGTACTTTGACTAACAGTAGTTTGTATTCCAAAATACATACAAGCTGAGCTTTCTTTTGGGGAAAATTTAATTATTAGATCAAAATTATTTTAGCCTGAAGACAAAACTAAAGTTCATCTGCTTATTGTAACATTTGATTGAGTTCAAACAATTGGCGTAATTTAACATGTGGATAAATAAGACCATATTCTGCATATGAAGGGGTGGGAGAAAGCGGAAAAAGTCTCCCCAAAACTTTCTAGAACACACTTTATAATAAAGGTGTTATTCCAGAGAATATCTTGCATAACATTGGCAAACAATAGTAACAAAATATTAACCTTTGGCGTAAATTTGGCTTTAATTAAATTAACATGTCATTTTTGGAAATTTATTGGCGATTAATCTGACATTCCGTTAAATATTATCCAGAAAATGAATGTTATAGAATCATTTGTCCCAATCGCTCAGAACAAAAATTGGACACAAAATTGTAAACATAAAATCCCATAACAAATTCAACATATTTAAGTCAGGGCATGCTTTGAGAGTTACTGCATTTGTTTCTAAAAGTACAGATCAAGAGCAGGTCAATATTTTCTGGATTTAGTTCAAAAGTCGTTAAACTTATATGATGTTATAGACACCGATATGGTTATGAAATAGATGTTCAATCTGTTTCGAAATTTATCTATCTGGCTTTTATTGTTTTATAGTTATCGTGTTAAATTAAATTTGAGCAGTTAAGGTGGGAGATAGACTTCCTCTCAGCAGGTTTTGCTCAAAATTTGGCAAACATCTGCCACTTTGATATAAAAACTATACACCAAATTTCAACAATCTAGTTCGAAACATTTTTGAGTTCTTTTTCAGACATACGTTAAAAAAATAAAGCTGCCTGGTGATTCGTCAAAATCTCGAGTATAAATTTTATGACACTTTTTCCGTACTCGGTATTCGCGAATGTAAAAATTAAAATGGAAAATTCTTCAGAAATTAATCTTTTAACTTTAATTTTGTTCAAAAATATGTTAATTATAAGATTATGCGTAAAAATAGGCAATTACATTCAAATTTCAAGGCAAAAAGTAAACATGTTAGGCTATTCAACTTGCCTTTTCCATTTTAATTAAATCGTTAATCAAAAGTTAGAGTATACTTTGATATTTCAGGAATAAAAAGCATACCTTTAAATATTGCTTATTTGACAAATTCAATAGATTTAATCGCTTTCAACTTCATGAGGGGTGCTCTTTTATATCTCGACACTGCGATCTATCAATTGCTCTTAAATGTCGAAATATTCCGAAGTATACCGCAAATAAAATAGTAGTGAAAAAAATTTCTGAAATTTATGTTTTTACAAACTAATACATATTTATTCAACATTTAACAAAATCATCCGAATGATTTGTCCCAGAAAACACTTCAGGAAATTAGAATTCTAAAAATATCCAAATATTATTAAAGACAATGGATTTTTTTATATAATAAGTTTATATTTGCCGCGTTTAATATACTATAAAATAGGTTCTTGTCGATTTTAACGGCGACCCAAAAATCTCCAAGAAAACATTTCTCCACTTGGGCGATTTCAATCATTAAGCTAATTAAGGTATCCGACTACTTTCGTAGAAATTTTTTTGAAAAATTTGATTTTTTAAAAAGTATTTAAACCTATGGTTTTTAGATGTATTATCAATTATGATATAAAATACTATAAATACAACAAAATTATTTGAAAATATAATACACTTTCAGAAATAGGAAAATTTGTAATAAATTTTAATGAAATTTAACCGAAACGGTTAACACTACATAAAATTGAAATGCAGAAATCCTATTTTTCTTTGCACTCAAGTTATAGAAGATAATGATGAATGAAATGAACCAAAATCTAAGAAAAATCTTAATATGCAAAGAAGTCATGGATAAATATAAGTATATTTGCATTTTTTCCATAAACTTACAATTTAATTATTCTAAAAACACCTATAAATGAAAAAGTATTTCGCCATCAATAAAACGTCTGGTTCATTTCATTGTTCATATTTAAAACATGGGCTGAAATTTTTATGTAGATAAATACTTGTGTTATTTTTGGAGATATGTTAATGGTGGAGAATTTTTAGTAAAATTAACTTCGACCTTATCAAAACATTAAAGATAAATTTTAGCAGGAAAAAAAACCGTGACCCTGGATGATAGGTCCTTTTCTCAGAAACGATTAACTGTTTTGGAAAATAAAAAGTACAAGAAATAATATTAAAAATAATGGCCAATGTGATCGATAACCAGTGTTTTCAACGTAGTTGGATACCTTGAACAAGTGATTCGCGTTGAGTATATTTTTATAATGTGGCGAATTTTTTTCTTGGCGCTTCATGGCAGCCATTAATTTCAGATAATATACAAATTGTACCAAAATATATATTAGATCATCTGAAATCATCTCAATTGCTACCTCGAGGGTAAATGGTCAAGCAAAGGAGGGGGTCTTGCAAGTGAGGATAACTGATTAAATTTAACCTCTCGAAACGAAAAAATTCTGAATGAGTTTGAAAAATATTTAATTTGATTCAAGTGAACATTTCTATATAAACTTAGAAACGGTACATTTTGAAATTTGCATTGCTATACATATTAGATTGATTAAATATTATAATGTTCCAGTACATAAATGTAAATATATTTTAGAAAACTCATTGTCGGAAAGCAGAAACTTTTAAATGTTTGACTTAGATATTTTTTCCTACGGCAGTCAATTTATATAAGAGCGAAGGTGATGATCAAACAACGTCTATTTCCATTACGATATAAAAGTAAAAGAGGCAGAAATTTTTCTCTTCAGTGATATTATTTTAAGATTCTGTTAGACAATTCTTTTTCTCGAGTCGATTTAGAAACGAGAAATTTGGGTATCTTTAAAAGAGAGTTGTAAGCTTCAGGGATTTTTATTCCTTTACTCGGAGCGTGAGAAAATAGTAAAATCAGTTTTCTAAGACAAGTATTAAAAATAAATAAGAAATGGGAATTGGAACAAGAAATATATGACCATTTCAGAATGAAGTTAATATGGGCCAATTCAAGAAAAAAATTAGAAAATTAGGATTTAAATATTGATACTTATATAGATTTATAACGATTATATTTTAATCTACATATAATGTACAGTGAATATACAATTGTAATGACGATTCTACATTAGTACGCGAAGTTAGACATTTTTAAGAGGCCATTATATGTATCAAGAGAATGAAAAAAAGGAATCTTTATAACTAAACCAATTTAATAAGAAAGAGTTTGGGATTTTTGATAGTGTGTCAAGAATATTTATAAAATATGACTAACAGGATAAAATGACAGTAAAAATTGATATATTAATTTTTTAGACATCCATTTATTGACTCAAACAACGCGTCCTTTTACGCCGATTAAAAATTTATGCAATTTAGAAATATAAGCTTATCTTTAATTACTGGATATTATCTAAAAATTTAGCTTCGCAATTTTTCAATGCATTGACAAACAAAATTCTGGACATTACGGTTACTTACTGAAACAAAATAACTCCTGGTATCATTTCAATATTTTTCCCCATTAGGAAGTATGTACCTGTGGAGCGGTTTACAAGAAGCCCTTGGGCATGATTTGAGTCGACCCTCTACTCATTTGTAAAGTTTAAATAAAATCAAATTCAGAATGAACAGCAAATTTCCTCGCCTTTTTCCATGGCTCCTGAATAAATTTTTTTTCGGACGAATCCTCAGAGTATCGCTTTATTTTCTTCAATTATTTCACAATATGTTCTTACATTTATCTGAAAAATCATTTACTCTTAATTGAAATCAATGCAAAATAAAATTTAATGATCGTTAAAAAAAACAATATACTTCGAAATTTCGATCCCTCAGAAATTTAAATATAAATCTTCTACAGCTTGATATCTGGGCGAAAAAGAAATTCAAAAAATGATTTTCATTAGGTGCCAACATTGTTTCATTTAACTTAAGAAAAGATAACGAATTATAATGTTCGCTAAAAATTACGATAGTATGAAAAATTTCCAGTTTTATAATAAACTAGTTATTACCCAAGGCTCTGTTGGCGTGGAAATTTTGATGTATATGTACGAAAAACCATCAAATAAAAAAATTAAACCGAACCTAAAAACTATATATTCAAAAGTATAGGCATATACGAAAAATATATAACAAATACAGTTTAATAACAAAAACACAATTGACGTAAAAACACTTTATTTGCATTGTATACCCAAAATAAAACAAACAGCCAATCGAGTCCGGTGAAATCCGTTTTATTTATCGATCGAGATGGAGATAGCTACAACAGTATGATACACATAATTTTTTGAACTTTTAATTTAAATGAAAACACAGTTGTCAACATTCACGCGCGAACTTTCAACCCCATTAGGCGTAACGCACATGTTTGACTTTCCCTACGCCAGTTGCGGTAATGCAATGCAGATTAGAAATTTTTTTTGTTTCCTTTATTCCATTTTTTTTTTAATTTAAAGGTACTTCAGAATGAATCGGAAAGATCGATTCATTAACATTTGATGTTAAATGCATCAAACTCTAAAAAAACAGAATCGTTTGAAATAATCAGTCGCAATTCTGCTAAGCCAAATTTCGCCTTCGTTGGGAAAAAAAAACTGGAGTTTTACTTATCTTTGGCGAGATTCAGCCTCAGCGTTTTGGCGCGAAAGTTAGTTTTTAATTAATAAAATATGAAGCAATGAGATAGGGAATAAAAAGTAGCCTATGTTCTATTCCTAACTGTAATCATAATCTGTGCTAAATTTCATCCCATTCCGTTCTGGCGTGATTGAGTCACAAACATCCATCCCAACTTTCACATTTATAATAGTAGTATAGATTTTATGATTTCCTTTTACACATAATCGTATCAATACCAATGCGTGCGTTAAAACTGGAAATTCTCGTAGAACAATGAACTGACAGTCAAAACTGAAGGAAGCAGGTAGATTTAGGCTCAAACTGCCAAGTTATGCTAAACAAACCGGGGGACAAAAACCCTGTCAAATATCAATTAAAGGATACAATTAAATTGCCATATTTGGCAGATTATCGTCTTTAAAAAATACTATCTGGCAATTGTATTAACTTTAGAGAACCCATTTTTAATTTTTACAAGACATTAAATTCAGCTAACAAAATTGTTGAAAATATTTTTATGATAAATTTATATCCTGCTGGATACGCTTATGCAATTAGAAACAAACTTCAATGAATATCTATGATTTCTTCATTACAAAAAATCATTATTATAGTTTCAAATTTATTTCATCGTAAGCACTTTTATCAAACGACTACTAGGTGAAAGTTGAATTTCATCAATAACTTATAATAAAGCTCAATGTGTGTGTGTGTGTGTGTGTGTGTGTGTGTGTGTGTGTGTGTGTGTGTGTGTGTGTGTGTGTGTGTGTGTGTGTGTGTGTGTTGGCGCTCTACAGGCCAGACCGTTGGACCTACAGCTACCAAATTTGGTACATGTATACCTTGGAGGTCCGGAATGTGCACCTCGGAGCCCTCTTTTCGAATTTTTAATTAAAATTTGAATTAAAATTTAAGCGAAATTTCAACGTTTTTCCGCTATAACTTCCGAAAATATTATTGCACAAACATGATTTTTATATCCATTTAAAGATAAAAAAATTAGCTTTCTAATGGTATCAGTTTTTTAAATTTATAATGTAAACTTCTATTTTTAATGAATTTTTAAAGAAATATTTTAACCATGTTTTATCACGTGACTGGATAAAATAAAAGAATGCCGGAAGTTCAAAAAAAAAAAAAATGGCCATCGCAAAATAAATCTACAGAAATGGTACTTTCAGCACGTGACTGGATAAAATAAAAAAGAAATATAAAATGTGATATTTTCTTTGAAAAATAAATGCAAAGCAAAGGTTTCTACAATCGTTTGCAATATCTATATCATTAACTCAATGAATCTTCTTTATTTACGGTAAACTTGATTGAATTTTGACAGGATATGCATTGAAATCCCGACTTAATGGCATATTTCTATAATCGTTTGTAATATCTGTATCATTAATACTTCTTTTCCCTTTCTCGCTTTCTTTAAAAAAAATATTTAATATTTTGGCAACATAATCGAAATTTTTTTTTAATATTTTGGAAGCATAACCGATGGTTAAAACTGACTGATTTATAAAATTAAAGAATATTATTAGGAAAAAGTGTACTTTTAGAACTTTCCGTCCGTCATCTTAAATAAAATACTAATTTCAGGTCAATCAATGCCCGGAATTACTTCAAGGCTAATGAATATGTGATTTAATTGAAAATTTTAGAACGCTTTACTAATGGCGAACCAGCTGGTCGCCAAAGGCGGCTAGTATGCAACAAACACATTTCAGTACAATTGAAAAATATACGGTACAACAGCAGAATGGACTATAAAAAAATTTAAGTAAAAAATTTAAACATTTGGCGCCACTGTTTTGGGAAATTACAACTTGGTGCCATTCAAAGCCTATATGGCCAAACAGTGTTTAACGAAAATTTAAAAATTCAATCAAAATAATTTCACTATACAAATAATGACACTGATAATAAACAGCCTATTTTATATTTCATTTGCACTACAAAAATTTTGCGCTGAAAAAATTAAGAATTAATGAATTCTAAAATTTATTTTTTTTAAACATAAAACAATTGTTTGTAGAAAGTAAAAAATTACTCAAGAGATCAGTGATAGAATAAGTTATAAAAGATCAATTCAAAGAACAATTATCTGGTGCTAAATGTAATCTATGAATAATGCATTAAGATAAAGTGGGCTTCAACAGAAAAAACCAAATTCTAACTTATTGAATTTTAAAAAATCTACGGAAAAAGCATTCATAGAATTTAAATCGATTCATAAAGCTACGTTAATAACCACCAAAAATCCGCCAATCAAATCCCAATATGTACCTGTCGGTTGCAACAGCGATCAAACAGCATTAAGAAGAAATTTCGACCATTTGACGATTTCAATTGCCAAACTATATAGCATACGATTCCCACGTGATTTGATCTGCATTTTACACAATTTATAAACCGTTCATGCATTTCAACATATTTTTATAATTTGGCGAAATTTTTTCTTGGCGCTTTTTGATCGTTGTCTCAGAATTTAATTTTCAATTAAATAATAATATGCATGCACATAAAGAATATAAAATAAAAAAGGAGTATTTGGCACTCAAAATCTGCAATAAAATATGATTTACTTTAAATATATTTTTGGTATGCATTTCTCTTTGAAATAAGTTTTTAATACCATATAAAAATGTAAAAGAACTATCTTAAATTTAATTTTAAGTTGATATTTTCAAATAAATTTTGATCGTAACAACATTTATAAAAGTGTACAGTCGAAATATTTCTAAACATTTTCTGTATCTATAAGTCGCGCAATGTGTTTTTTAAATAATAATCAATTATTTGCTATTTTATAAAAAATTTTAATGCCCATAAACTAAAAATGAGGTTACTTAAAATCCAGAATAGCCCATTGTTTTGCGGATTTTTTTAATCGTCTTTAAATAGTCATAATGGTCATAGTTACTATCAAAACTGTCAGAAAATGCGAGAACGTGCATGTTAACGGTTTTGAAAATCGCATCAAGCAGTGGCTTATTCTGTACTTTCAATGAAAATTGCACCTTGTAATAAACTTTATTTCCCGGTATTTTTTTAAACCTAGTAAATACACATGCAAAATATTCATTTAGTGTTTGATATTTAAAGTTATAAAATAAGGCGTATGACTTCAATTATCATAGAATTTGGCAAAATTAGTAATGTTTAAATGAATAAAAGTGAACTTACCGGAAATCTACAAGCGAAAATTCCAAATAAACAGCATTGTAGAAGTCGATTATAAATGCGCAGTTAATGTTGCCTCTGTTTCATAGTCTTTGAATTCCGATACATTTTCATTTTTTTTCCCATTAATACTTTGGAGATACAAATGGGAGACTCATCTCATCACTCTGTTGAAATCCTTTAGAAGATTAAGTCCGTAAACACTTTAACAATTTCAAAGATACCGTGGAGTCCGTGTTCGTTGAAATACAAAAAGTTTTATTTCGTAAACCACATCGCCCAGTCAAAGAGAAAAACCGAATGAAAAAACAACGCGAGAGAGTACGAGAAAGTAGAATACGCAAGCATTCATGACGTCACAATACTGATTAACATAATATTTTCAAAAAAAATTAGCAAATGGCTTTGTAGGATTAGAATACGTTGAGAATGTTTAATTCTTTCAACCAATCAGGAACGATTGGTGTTTTCCAAAGAAAAATTTCTAATTATTTTTGTCAACATGAGTAGCGGATATCTCGCCGATCTCGCAAAACTTATTTACATTTAAATGAAGAGGTTTTTGCATCTGATGATAAAGATATTTTAGACTCATGACATTTAAAATTTATTACTGTATTTATAATTCGATAAAATCTTTGTTAAAATCTCTCTTAGAGCAAATTATTAATTCTGGCTAATTTTATATTCAAGAAAAAAATGAAAGATGCTTTTTAAATGTTAAACCGAATTATGCTATAGTCGCCATGTCAGATGATAGTATGCCAATTGTGGCAACCATTCTTCTGTAGATTCTCAGAGCTTGTTATTCTTCTTGTGCACTTCTCGTTGAGCGTTCAGTCATGAATAGGATGGAATTGTTTATTAATTAGTAATGATTACAAATCAGTCTCATCATTGAAGAAACGAACCAGCACTCGCCGAAACTTTACAGACAAAGTAATGCATACAGTCCACGTAATATCTTACAATGCGTTCAAAATATGGAATTAATAAATTTATGTATTAACAATTCAGTAATGGAATTCGATTACATGATGTTTTAATATTATATTAGGAGGGTTAACCGCTGTATTTTCACAATTATTATTTCACCATAGCACATATAATTTTATCTATTTCATGCTAAATAGTTTAAGATAATGCTCACTAAAATAATGCTTTATATCATCATCTGTTGTGTACATCGTTGATGGCTCTATACTTGATGATGAGAAATGAACTTTAAGTTTGAAGTAAAACTAACTGAAATAAACAAGGGAATCGCAGTGTTACTAAAATGATGGTTCTATACTATGCGGTTTATTACTATGAGAAGGGGCATGGAGTCACCCCGCACCCAACGGTATACATCGCCTCCAAGTTCAAATCCAATTTTGACAGGTCATGACCTGCGCAATTACTAAAAAAGGAGCAACCCTAGAATGGGTGTTTGCCAACGTGGAGCGTTGGAAGCAAAGTACTGAACAGGATCTGTTTTCATTTTTCTAATTGTTTTTAAAGATTGTTTAAGAATAATCGCTCTAAAGATACTCTGACTTATTCTATACTTTATAATTGAAAAATAATATGATTCCTTAAAATATTTATAGTTTTGTTTGAAGTTGAAGTATCAATTTCACGCACATGCGCGGAAGTAATTCCTATTCAAAGTATTTTAATTTTTGACCAGACTGTCTGTCTTTGATGCATAAACTGTCGACATAAGAAGTAAAGATCCTTCGGACACAACACGAACGTGTGGCCTGGTGCCTAGAGGGGCATAGTGGTTTAAAGATTTTTGCAGCCCCCCCCCAGTTCGAGTTTCGAAGACGCAAAAGGGGTTTATTTTTATTTTCCTGGTTTTTTTTTAATATTAGGAATAATAATTCTATAGATACTCTGATTTATTCCATACATTATTATTGAAAAATAAATTGATTCCTTAAAATATTCAGGGATTTCTTCGAAGTTTTATGTGGTTATTTCTCCCATATGCGCTGAAGTGGCATAGCATTAGGTAATCTCGTGTGGCACGTTTGAGAGCCGTGTCACCAGTATTAGGGTGACGACACAAGTCCTCATTCAATGTAGAATTTTATGAGAGTAAAACGTCTGTTCATTTCTCCTCGTCATTCCACCTACTTGCAGTGTGAATCGCCTGTGATTCACGCCTATCAAATCAAATATTCTCCTCTTCCGATTTCGCGATGGCATCTTATTATAGGTCCGAATCGCAATATAATTCACAGCAATCATGGTATTGGATTTTATGAAATTTTTACTGAGGCTTCTTAACCTACATTTTCTACGCCTCACGCTTATGTATTGCGTCCCGACTTTTTTTTTTTTTTTTTTTTTTCAACACTGATGGAAACTTGTTTTGCTAAAAGTATTTTCCAGTTATTTGTTCCAATATATCCTCCGAATTTTGAAACCTCTAAGTGATTCTGCCCTGACCTTTCCATTCTTGGAATTCTATTGCCTCAATCATCTAAACTTGAAACGGAAATAGAAACCGTTCATTTGAAGCCGTTTCAAAAGATTTTTAACTCTTAAATAATCCTTAATTTCCAGTTTCCAAATCATAAAATACGAATATTAAAGCCGAACTTTTCTCTTACGATTCTCACAGAAATACGATAAACTGGAATTCTAAAAACGCTTATAATTTTTAACAATTATATGGAATTTTATATTCTCGTGTCTCGTTTTAATATAGATCCTTGACGAATAGCATAAATAAAAACGTGTTTAAAGACTAACATTTTATTTTAGGCACAATAGATTTTAATCTTTATTATTGCGATTGACAGAATCATTGTAATACATGATTTAATGGATGACGCTATTTCTACATCATATATATTTAGAACAAACTGCAAAATCAATTCTCTTTGTTCCCGGAAAAAGATGCTTGCAGCTTTAGAACTGTATATAAGCAATCGGCGTTCACCAGATTCAAACTTCTCAACATATAAATCATTCAAGGGATTAATTTTTTTCTATCCACTAAAATGCAGAAATTCGAATTCATGAAATAAAAACCAAACGATGTCGGCTCGAATTTTCTTGCGCAATTTCTTAAATTCATTTCCTTAATATTAAATATTGTATATTTTATAATGTATTATTAAGCAAGCATTTACATATGCCTATTCTTTATAGGTTGACTTGATTAATGACACGATATTACCAGACCATCCGCTTTCTAAATTAAAATGGTCATGCCATCTTCTATTTGAGAATTTGGAGGTGCTGAAATTTTCTCTGGGTGAATGTAATCTTCAATGAATATAAGTAACGAACTTTTAGAATATTAAATCTGAAATCAAGTTCCTTTCTTGCTTTGGTAGGTTCGTTGAATTAGATCAATTGATTGTCAGCATAAGATACTTACAGGTTAACCCTATGACGAGACTATCAGTCAATGACTTTAAAGAGTAAAGTAAAATGTATATTTAAATTCCGCTCAGAGGGTGAGATTAAAAAGCTTACCAACTATTAAAAATCGTTCTGACGCTGTTCTCTGCAACAAAATTGCTTATCTTGTGCCTTTAGTGCACAATGCATCGTTTAGACAGTGATGTGTAAATGAATTTAAAGATTGCAATTACTCATGGTTTTGTGGTTTTTGTGAAAGTTCAGAAAATTAATGTTTAATCATTTAAGTATTTCAAAGAGGCAATTGTGGAAACTGTTCAAATTTCTTCCAGTTATGGAATAGATATAGAACAGCGAATCTAAACGAATAAAAAATCATTTGCAAATTTTTAGTGCCAACTTAAAATTACAGTATACTAAAAAATCGAATTCTTACCGATTTTTCAAATTAACATGTCAGTAATATTATGGTAGAAACTTGGCTCAAAATGGTAATCCTTGTAGCTGGTAAAAGTTCATTTCAAAATGAACTGGAACATCTATCATTATGTAAAAATCCGTTCAGTTTGGAAGGCGGATTATAGCAGACTGTATCACTGGCAATGTTTCTTTTGAAAATTTTTCAACTGATTAATAACGTGACATGAAAGAAAATTATGAATTTACCTAATAAGACACAAAAAAATGGATTATAATCTATCACTGCTAGTTCTTTATCATGTGTCAGCTTGAAAAACTTGCATCATCTTCGGATCATATTAATCTTTGGCAAATGAACGCTAGTTTAGATTCGGCACAGTGGTTTAATTATTGTTCATTTTTATATATTTTGACGTTTGACTTGTTTTTGGCGACATTTGGTATCCTCTTGCTCGTCAAAGGAACTTTGAAACTATTGTTTAAATTATTTTCAGTATCGGTGGTATAAGCTGTGAAGTTATCGGTTTGCAATAAAGTATCTTATCAATAAATCATCGGTGCTGCATGTAAGGAACGAATCTCTTCTCACATTGCTGCTGGTTATTTTCTTTTACGCTAAAAGAACACAAGCTTAAGAAACGGAACTTCCATTTGCCTATTTCATTATTATCGATTTCCAGTTTCGATTGATCCACCGGCATGTGTTGATGGGGGCCCCAACACCAGTTTGTACAATGTGTAGTATCTCCACCAGTTTTACTTTCTTGTGAAATATCCACGGCTTTCAAGATGTGGCACAGCATGGCCAAAGATGGCTTGTGCCATTAAAACCTCAACTCAACTTAACGCAGTCCACGGTTTTCTATCCAGCGTATTACGTGTTATCAGAAATCTCTCCCTGAATTGAGCAAGTTTCTTTCCAAACCCCGGCATGTTGGTTTTTAAAATATTTGTTTTTATAATCATGTATAAACATTAATCGCGCTTTTTAGCACAATACCATGCCATATATCATTGTTAAACTTTTCACAACTCGTTTATTTGGGCTTTTAAACATTTCGATTTTGTATACATTCCATATTTAGATTTTTTATCAAGTTATATATAAATATTTTCATTTCAAGATTATGAGCAGTTTAGCCGGAGATGGCTTTTGTGCCTTGAAAACAAACTCAATTCAACTGGATTTCCAGCTATCCCAAAGGCTGAGGCAGACAAAACAGCTTGGCATCAAAGCAAGGCCAGTTAATCGACAATTCACCCGTCTTCCTGCAACTCCAATATATTCATGTAAACATTTCTGTCTGCAGTTCCAACTGTTCTACGCAGCATCAATCCTTAAACTCGCAATTTTTTTGAAGAACGATTACAACATAATTGAATTCCCTTGTATTAGTATCTGGATTCATCTAAATGCTTATTGTTTGACCAGTTTTTCAATATTACGAAGACTCGGCTTTTCTAAAAATCTCTAAAAAATAGTCTTTAAATCCAATTATAAATGGAATTGATCACATGAAAAATATTAAACATTGTTTTTAAAAAAATTCTCAGGAGCTAGGAATAAATTTTAGACGCAACTCAAAGGAGCAACTCAGACTTCAAGCATTTCAGAACAATTTTCTAGAGCAAGATCTTTCTTAAATCAAATACCAGTTCTTTGATTCAAATTTCTTTTTGATAATCTGAACAGCGTAGTTCTTCTCTACTCTCGGCTTGATGGCACAGAAAATCAATTTTAAACATTAGCACTTTTCGAAAATCAGTCTTTATGATCGCGAATATTTTTTAGGCATGTAACTTCAAAGAATGTTAAATAGGTATATAAATTTAGATCATTTCTAAATCAATTTGGTCAGTTGACATGATTAGCGATTTGGCTTCCAATCTGTTGACAATTATCTTCCATTGTAAGTAATTCGTAAATATTAAAAGATGAACTGCTTTCTTCCCAATAGCAATCATAGTGATATACAAATTTTTTGAAAGAAACGAAGCTTTAAAATATCCAAAACTTCTTACGAAAATAACTCCGTAGAGTTTGTAACTCAGTTAATAGTTAAGTAAATAGCATAATAGTTAATGAAACGCTTGCTAAACTGCTTTTAATTGCAGACGATATCGTAACATCTCCATTAACACTTATAAAGACGGATTTGTGATCAGCGGTTTATTCTACAAGTAATGACCATAAAAGACGCCAAACGCGTCTTTGAAGAATTTAAGCGTGAAAAAACCTTGACAATCTTGAAAGCGGTGATTGATGAATTAACTTTGATTCAGTATATTTTTAAGGGAAAAAATGAATACAGGAAAAGTCACGGAGGTATAACGAGTAGCCTTTTCCACCAATTTAACTCGTGTTTATAATCGGCATGCAGATGTCAACTATTTCTTTGTCGCTATAAATGTAAATAAATTTTTAATGATTGACCCCGATACAAGCTTCTAAAGCGTTCTTTTAATTATAAACTAAATACGTTTAATATTAACTGCAAGATGTTCTTGAATACTATTGTTAAATGCTTCATTTTTAGGAGTAGGGAGTGAAAGTACGTTAAGCTTCTTTCTCAGACAAGCAAGAGATGCGTGTGTGAAAGTGTTGAATGAATGATTTTCAGTTAGTCTCAAAAGAATAAAGTGGTCAAATGATTAAAGCATAGGCTTATTTGCAGGTTAACGAGTCAGGGGGCGATAAATAAGACGGTGGGTATGCCAGCCGGCTGGTGGGTGGGTGAATTTTGGAGCTCGGGAAGAATAAAGTGGGAATTTCAAAGAAGCTTAATTTGTACTTTTTATATAATACGCGCAACATATAAGAACCTTCAATGCTCTATTTTGAAATATAATAAATGCACGATCGAATTTATAAAAATACAATAAAGCAGCAAGGAAGTAGCTGAATTTGACCGATTTCAGTTAGCGTACGGCTTATAAAAATTTAGTACAAATTTCGGCATACGGTTGTTTTGAAATTTCTGTAGTTTAAAATTTTAGTTTTCTTTTTTAAAATTTTAAGTTTAGTTAGTTGCTCTGTAAATATCCTTGCCTATCTTCACCGTTTCTTCCCTATGGCAGTCTTTAATTGTTACTCTGCTTTCTAGTTTAAGCCACTGATCACTTCATAGCGCTCTTGGCCTTATATATAAATGAAAATTAATCACGAGTATTCACATTAAAAGTTGTATTTGCCTTTAAAAACGAGGCATAAATTAGAATTTTCAAATTTTTCTCGCATAAATTTATTAGTCTATTTCAACACTTTCAACGGCGCTCTACAAAGTTTATCACAGATCAAGATGATACTCGCACAGTTGACATAATATACATATATCATAAAATGAAAATACAGAAAGTAGTAAATTTCTCTATCATTTAGATTTCAATAATTTATACACTAAGCTTAATTCCTCAAATAAAAGGATCAAAACATCCTTTTTTAGAGTAACTTGGAATCTGCATACCTAGCAATGACTGATTGCATACTTATCCGCATATTTGCATTAATTCATAAAAACTGTTTGCATAATGCAATGATTTGCTTCGTCTCTACAATGAGATTGAAAACGTTGAATTTATAGATTTTTAAAAATCGGCAATCGAACGATTACTACGATTTTCTTAATGCATATAAATTCACTTAAGTTATAGTAGTTAGATTGACCATTGGCCAAAAATATGGCAAATTTTATCAATATTTTTGATATAATCCGATCCAATGACCAAATTTAATAGCGGCTGATAATGTTGAATATATACCAGATGTGGTGAATTTAATATTTTTTATTCCATAGATGTATATACTTGAAATTTACCATCCTTGGATATTACTAGCATCAAAGACGCTTTAAAGTGCTCAGTAAACAAGCTGATATTTTTCAACTTACAACAAATAAGGAATCTTGTCTAAATTTACAGCTGGCGAAGGAAAAAAAAACAATTCTCGATCAATTAAAGTAAAAACTTCGAAACTGTATTAGCGGAGAATCTCGCTTTCCCTTGAGCCTTAAGTATTAATCTTGTTGCTTCTTCAGGTGTAGAAAGATGTGACCAATGGCGGCGTTTCTATTAAAAACTGATCTTGTAAAGGGGATGGACTTATCTTGTCACCACCCTAGACTTGCCGGATTATGTCTAAGAACTTTCTCGCTCTGTTCTCTAATGCGCATTTTGATATTTTTTCTCAAAGACGTTCTTTATTTGGGAGTACTCAAGGTCGCTGTTGCATCAATGAATAAAAATGGATTCTCAAAGCCTCTATCCTTCTCGGTGCAAATTAGAGACCTTATTTATAGCTATTTACTCTTTGTGTAATGTAATTGTGTAATCGTGGCTCTGATCTGAAAAGTGTACTTGAAATTTTTCATACAAGTAGAATACAGTACATAAGTTATACTTCGTATTAGATTTCTTGGTAAAGAAAAGGATTTTTTTCAGATGAAAAGTACAGCAAACTTGATTAGTTCTAAGATCGCATTCATCAACGAAAATTTTATTTCATCTATCCCTTAACTTAAAGCGAAAAGTAAATGCAAATTCCTGATACAAATTGCATAATTTTGAGCCCTGATTAAAAGGAGCTCTTAAATGAACGGATTTAGCTATTCGTCTTCAACATAATGTGCAGTTGTCATCTAATGGAACAAAATAAATCCGATGCGATCGATACTTTGTATGAAATCAAAACCACACTAAAGTCCATATTGTAATGCTAAAATTCCTTTTACAACTGAATATTGTAATACTACTGGAGCACTCTCAAAATTTCTATTAAGACGGATTTCTAATATTTAAGTAATGCCCTATAAAATTTGATCAGCGATTCACGCTAAAAATAACTTGTAATTAAAGACGTCGAGTAATACAGACAATGTAGGAAAAAATATTTTAATGACTTAAATTTCATGTCTCTAAAACATTAACTACGAACTGAATATTATGAAATTAGCTCCCATAGTTTTTTTTTCCTTCTAGGATAAACTTTTAAAGAATTTCAGGCGAGATCTCGCGTGCAGAACTATTCACGAAACTCGAGTCATCAATTAATTCGTTTCCAAATTCAGTTTTTATTTTTGATGTTAAATGAAACTTTTTTATTCTGGAAAGCAGTGTTTTGTTGGGACGCAATGAGTGAAAGTGTGAAGAATGAGTGGTTTTTGTGATACTTGAAAGAGAACAATAAGATTAAATTTAATTCGGATACTTTTAATAAGTTTTTCGAGATAAGTGGGTAGAAGGATGCCGGCCGGCAGGTGGTAGGGCAGGATCAGGGTAGAATTAACAAAGGATGAAAGCCGTGAAGAAGCTTAATTCCTGCTTTTAACATTCAGGCTGTTGGAAATTTTTTAAATCATGTTTCGGATGTAATTAAAGTAATACGGATATTTATTTCGAAATTAATAACGGAAATCTAAATTTGGTAGCTTTATATTTAAAGTAAGTAATGCTTCTATAACTTAAATTTCAGGCATCAGAGTATTCTTTAAAACAGTTTCTATTCATTCATAGCGATTTCATTAAGCTTAATGTCAAATATAAATTTGTCTACCCATTTCAAGGTACTGCGTTCAATCTTTAATTGCATTGGTTTTTAGTATGTGAAATTGCTGATCACTGAGACAACGTTGAAACAAATTCAAAATTTGAAAAGGTAGAATAACCATACTTTGGATATTGGTAATCTGCAGTTCTGAAGCCGGAAAGTTCGGATCTCGTTACTAGAATTTAATTTTCGGAAAGAACATCGGTATATTGAGGTGAAATAGATTGTCGCAAACTTTTCTACGCATCTGACTTCAGAAGATGGCGATATTTTGATGTCGTCCATTTATTGAATTATTTTAAGGAGTTGGAATTTCATATGGATGTAGGTTGAACTTCCAGCATTTTTCGAGAGAAAATGAAACAAATCGGCTTCGCAAAGAGAAAAGATTTAGCTCCAGTTCCATCACTGCGAATAAATTATTGCCAAGCATCTGGTTTGTCCCAATTTTGAATAATGTAAAAAGTAAATTCAATTTGGGCGTTGTATAAATTCTAGACTCTTATTTGTGTGCGCTACGGTTCCATATAAAAATCGAGGAGACATATGTCAACTGTCCTTCTACAAGTGTATCGATGAAATACTGAGATTTTAGTATTCTGTAGGAAAGCTCGGGTATTATCAAACTTTTGCATACTTTGCAACAAGAGTAGATAAAACTTGAAAATCCATTAAATGCAAAAAAAATGAATTTTTATCTTTATTTCTGATAAAGTGAATATCGCAACTCAGCAGGCTTTCGTAGTATCGGGGATAAAATTTTGAAGTGTTTTTCAAAGTTTAAACATTGTTCAGTGTTTGCTGTAGGTTGACGTTTTCTGAATAAATTAGAATATATTCTTCGTCAATCATTGTTTTCTTGAGAGTTTAATTTGAAGTAAACTCTTGATTTTTGACGCTTGTTCAATGAGTCCAGAAATCTCAGTGCCCATCCGACTTATTTGAAACAGATTAATCAAGACTGTGACGTATCTTGCATGAAAGTTGGCTTTCATAATTCAACTTTCGACAGTTTAACTTTGAGTGCAATGCAAATTTCGTCTTCCACTAAAAATTAAAATGTTTATTGAATGGTAGTTCATTATGCGATTATGCCCCTTTACTCCGAGGTCAATATTTTTGTAGTTTGATGTAAATGAGGTCTCAAAATTCTGTATTTTTGTCATACATGCATTTTAAAATCGGGATCATCTCCTTCGAAATTGCAAAGAATTTTATGTCTCTGCAACTGAAGAAACACGTATACCATTAAAAACTACAGCACTGATAATTCTATTATTACTGCAGCTTGTATTAAAATCGCAGTTTCTCTTGCGGGAGATCATATTCTCAACATTTCTTAAAAGATCGATTAAGCCTTTTAAAAGGCTTCCTTTTTGAAGATGTTGTGAAAACTTTGATAGCAGTTTTCGAGACTGAACTTTTATTCAGTTTGTCCATTTTCTTGTTGGGAATTTCCTTTATCAATTTTGAAAAATGTAGTTGGAAACTCCCATTCAGATGGCATGAATGAATTTAAATAACTGGTGCAAGGCTGGCAAATTCTAAACTGCTAGAGAGAATACCTGAAATACTGGTTAGATTTTTGAAACCCATCTAAAAACTAAAGTCTAATCTTTGAAACTAAGGTGCTTTATAACATTTCATCTGGCGATACTGAACGTGTTTTCAAATATATATCACAATTTCCATTCGCTCTGTAAGTCTTCTGTACCTCCATGTTGGCATGTGGTATTTCGAATGCTGACTGTGCATTGATAAAATAGCATACGACTGTTCAGAACTTTCTTAATGTTAATATTTTGAAATGAAAGAATTTGCCTTAATTATCCTAGATCTAATTGCTTTCTAAGTAGAAATTTAATCAATGAACTTGCTCTCTGTTGGAATTCAGTCAAGGCTGGAGCAAATTCGAAAATTTAATAACGAATATATTTAGTGTTCTAGCAAAAGGCTCGCGATATTAAAATATTTTTCACTGTCTCTATTTTCGTTGGTGTTTATAATCGCCCACAGATTAAGTTGCCATTGATAAACCGGCAACTTTTGTATAGTAGTATTTTAGCGGATATGAGTACATTATCTCGAATATAATATCAAGTTTTCATTATTCAATTAGGAGCATTCGCCTCCTTACCAGGACAAAGTCCTATTGTTGCTTTAGATTAATGGCTGATGGAAACGACTCGATCCAAATATTTTCTTTTGGAATAAGTTAACGGATGAAGATTGATTTAAATGCACATTAACTGTTTCGGTGAATTTATATGGTTTGGTTTTAAGGCTTGCTTCCGAAGTTACTTTGCTATTAACCGGGGCTTAAATTTAAAAATGAATTTTAGAAAACAAACCTTATTGTAAATGGCACTTGGAATGTTTCGGTGATTATTCCTTTAAAACAATCTTCCAAATTCTGATTTGCTGGAAACTGCACTGTGCAGTAATCAAACAATTCTTTTACGCTTTGGCTGTCGAATATGAGAGACGGCTCTTTGATTTGTATCGCATTTTGAGGCCAAAAAGGTGTATATCTAAATGTAATAAAGACTTTATTTCCAATATACCCATATGGGCTGAATTATGTCGTAGTTTCAGAAAGTATAGGCAAAGTTTTAAATGTGTAGTTTCAATGGATTTATACACGCAATTTATCAAAGAATAAGTCATGATAGAACTGAGGGTAGCCTGAAATATAAAATTGTGTAATATTTTCATTATATTCATTGAAACTGCGCTTTTTCGAATATTTTAAGTTTTATGCTCATTGCAGAATCATAATGGAATAATAAATTTATTCCAAATTCTTATTTCCTAATGGGTTTCATTATTCTTTTACAGTCTGTAAAGTTTGAACTTAATGCTTATCTCGACATTGAAATATCTTGCATTAGTAAGAATTGAGGTTTGTTCTTTATATTTACAAGGACTGAAATTCATTGTTTGCTCCTACTGCTTCATAACGCAATTACTGAGAATTCAAAGCATAGTACTTGTATGAAGAATTATCAATATTAAATCGATTCGGTATCCAAACTTTTGCGCATTAAAGCTTATGAATCCACATCGCATATCCGTATCAAATTATGTGCACAATCTTAAGCCTGGTAATATATAAGAGCTATTTTCTTGCTTCCAGAATTAAATAATTTCCGTGCAACTCGTGTCTTCCCCAAGAATTTTGCAAATTGCAGTATTGAATTATTCTTTTCTCAACTTGGCCTTCACTAGCCGGTTGTAGTCGTATAACTGAATTCTAGGTTCTTGTTCATTGCTTCGCAGCAAATGGAAGTGGATTTTCAGTTTGGAACAATAAAGAAATTTAATTTGGCATAGAAAATATTTTAATATTGAATTCTTACCAAGATATTGGCTAGTTTTGCTTATGGTAACTGAATCCGATTTAGAAAGACGCCAATGTTGGGCCATATATTCAGTACGATGACATTGGATAAAACGATGGTTGTTGCCTTCTTTTGGCCATCGTTTAAGTTTGAGAGGTTCTCATTATACCTGTTGCAACTTCAAAACGGCTATTAATCCATAGAATTTTCGTTTTTACTTATGTGTTATTCTGTAGTTTTAAGTCCAAAATATTTCATTGAGGTTTCTTTTGTAGAATTGTGTATGAAAGGTTTCTTATAATGGTTTCTTACTTAATCAATTTCAATATAGAAATGGACAGAAGGAAAGAGTGTTGGGTAATGTGATGGTGTGAAAAATGGCAGTCTCCGTGTGTATGCTTTTCTAGATAAATTTAATTCATTTCTGAGTAAAAATTCGTTCAATCGGATATTAATCTACCAATTTGTTCATGAAGAAATGAAACTGAATATTATCCTGAGCATGATATTCAGTTTTGGTTTAGGAATCATTACTTAAATTTTTCAAGAGAAGCTATCAGTTAAATGGAATTCTCTTAGAAGTATCATTAACTGTATCCTTAAAACTAATAAGACCTTATTAATACAATTTTAATTTCTGATAACAATTTATTCTTCTAACTTAAATGGTCAAATATTAACAGCAAACAAATCTATGCACAGATAAGGCGCTATCATGAGTGGTCAGGTGAAACGTAGTATAGAAAGTTAAGTCAATTTCTTGCCAAATATTTTATTGAATCTCATTTCTCAAAATAATCTCAATATGCTTTATTTTGAAGTAAACTTCATATGTTATCGAATAAATCCTGAACTTCACCTACCGATGCTAATTAATTCTTACATGCATAGTTCAGTATTTGGGAAGTTTTCCTAGGAAGCTATTTGACTTCACTGTTTGCTTTAGAGTTGCGAGTCTTGTACGAGAAATTTGTCCAATATTCAATATATTAATAAATTTTGCTTAAAATGTTGTTAAAAATTCCAGATCTCTCGTGTCAGTATCGTAATTAAAGTTTTGAAAGTTTTTCCATAATATGCGTTTATGGAAAAACTTCCGTAAACTTAATCTAATCTCCATTTAAATGGGAAATTAATTCTTTGGGGTCATTTTCATCTAGTATTTAAAGTGGCCATGCAGCTAGAATGTTCTAACATCGTAATCTGGGCTTAAATTATCGCGGGTTCGAAATTCAGATTCAGTCGAAGTTTATATAGGGCTGGCAGGCACAGAGTCATTCATAGTTTTAATACCATAGATGCAGCACAGAACGCAACAAAATAGACCCTTAAGGTGTCGTAATTATGTATATAAAATATTTTACGTCGGCGGCCGTATACCAATGTTAAATATGAATGCAATGAATTTTTTATTTGGCTCGTTCTGTTTCTAAACTCTACTTGTGAATAATCAAGCTTTTAATCCTCACTGAAAGAGCTATTTCTAGTACCCTTAAAAATATTCATCGATAATATCAGTTGTAGAAGCGAAATTTAAATCAAACTCGATTTGGTTTGTTGAAACTTTTAGAACTGTTTTCAGGCCAACAAAACTAAGCTTTGAAATCATTCTTCCAATAAAATGCACGATAGGCTTTATCCAATTTAGAGTTAAAGAAGAGCGTTAAGTTCCATAACGAAGCGAGGCTTAAAGTCGTTGCTTTAGCCTAACAAAAGGTAAATCGAAGAGGGAGGGGGGATTGTGCAGGTTTACAGGTAAAAATATGCAATGGGAGGTATGCGATAGCTGGGCTCCTTAATTGAGTTTCAATTTTGGGTATCCGTCACATGAATGAGGCAGGTGGGATACCAGCCGGCTGGTGGCGGTAGGTTAGGAATCTTGTGAAAGAGGGTTGAGGATTTTAAACTATATACAGCGCATGAGGCAAAGAATCTCCGAAAGTAACTGTAGGAATTTTAGTGAACTTTCTTGGAGGGGGGCGGCCGAGGCGGTCCCTTGTTTTTGGCTGATTTGCGTAGTTCGCTGACTCATCTGCATCTGGCCATCCAGGGATAGCACAGTAAAACTCCAGGTCTAATGTTCTTGGTCAGTTAGGCTATTTACCTTTTGCAAAGTAAACGCTTCGACTTTCTGCCTTGTTTTCTTTTTCGAAACATCGACCATAAACTAATGCGTCTTTCATTAAGAGTAATTTAAAGCGTTTTGGAGTAACAACATCATGAATAACTAAATATAAATTAAGAAAATTAGAGCTCTAGTATACTTTGAATATTTGATGTTTGAATAGCTTGAGCTCGGGTAAAAACGCTTAAAGTAGACTAGAAATTAGAATTCAACGAAAAACTTCATGCGACTTTGCTGTGATCATGATCTTCGGGAAGGTAGATCATGCAATGGGAAATCGTCCAGAAAGATTTATGTAAAATGCCATAACCAAGAAATTAAAATTTTAATAAGAAGGGTTGCTCTGAGAGGATTCAGAATATTTCTTGAAATATTTCTTATCTACGACTTTATTATCAGCATATGTAAGGACTGACAAATTCGCGAGTTTCTAGAACATTTTTGGAATTTCTAAGCTTAAAATTCTTAATTTCCCTATAACACTAAAACTAAAAACCAAACATTGCGAATTCAGTCATCTGAATTAAAAAAAAAATCTAACCAGTAATTAGCTTTGTTTTCCCGTCATAGGTTATGGAATATTTAAATTCAAAGAGTAGTTCAAATTTCCCCAATAAACTTTAGTAAACGCTATTATCCGCGCTCCATTTAAATCCATTTCAATTTCAGGAAAGAGTTGTTTGCTTGATATTTTTTTAAGATCCTGTTCTTTGGGGAGTTTTAAATCTGTAAAACGTTCTGCGAAAAGCTGATATTCCTAATAAAAGCGAAAAAGATAACTTGGTCGCATTATAATTTTAAATTATCATTTGAATTCCTTCCAGTGGTCAGAAGAGAACTAATTGGTTGTGGCCGGCCCGCTGATTAGTTATCTTCTGCTGTTGTGTGCAGGCCCGTTTGATCATGTCTGATCAACATGATCAAAGAGGTCGATCATGATCGAATCGCAACTTGAGCTGAAAAAGTAGAGGACGATCAGCTAGGAAAATTAAATCGTGTAGGAAAAAGCTCGCATCCATTTTATTCCAACAGAATCGGTTTGTTAATTAGTCCAAATAAAGACCCTCAATTAGTTGCAAATAAGGGAATGAATCCCGTTTCGTATCTAAAACTCGCCCTGAAACATTTAGAACTCGTCTTGTATATATCAATGAATTCAGCTTTTCACATTAAATGTGACTTCTCTTTTGGTTATTTGTTTTCATGATATCCGATTCCCATTAGGATCAATCCAAGAGTAGTTGAAAAAAGACCTTCTAAACAGAAACGAAGCTACTGCGCGTTTTCCTAAATGCAATCCCTCTGAAAATTTCGCAACAATTTTATTAATAGAAACTTTTAAACCAAAAGAAATCCTTAAGTGTCTAGTTTTAAATCTTTATCGATGACCGGTATTTATATTTAGAATGTTGTTTTTGCAGTAATGAATCAGAGGATATATTAACATAAGTAATTGTAAACTAGCAATGCACACGAAGATTATCTGGTTTGTTAAAGCTTTGCGAGATTTTGTTAGATATTTAAAAATCTTCATTTTAAACTCAGTCTAAGTTTTAATTGTGTTTCGTTTCTTACCTCAGGTGGGGATAACTAACATCTCCTCATTTTGTTCAGTTTTGATGTCTGGTCAGATGGAAATAGTATATATATCTAAAGTCTATGGTCAGTGAAAATTCCGTGATTAGTTTTCTTGCGTGTTTTTAAATATCAAACGAATGAGACAAATTGTAATGTTCCTTTTTTAATTACTTTTTAAGATTTTTTTCTTTCAATTTGCTCGCAATACTTAATATTTACACGGAAAAGCATCAAATTTTAAGTTGAAAGTTTCATTTTGGCCGCGTATATTTGATAAATCCAGAATGTTCAGGGACCATTTTTAATGAACCACACCCCTTTAGACGGCTGATACTTTTTCCTCCTTTCTTCCTAATCTCCTTATTCATTGTTCTTACTTTAGTCTAATTAAATGTAATTAGTTTTTCTCTAAAAGACAAAAAAATATCGTTTATACTAAAGCTTAAAGCTGTGAGAATTTTTATGAAGTTTAATTTCGTTTGGTCTGTTATAGCTTTTATTAGAAGTATACAGCTGCCAAGTTATAACTAACATTTAATAAAACGCCCCTTAAATTATTTTATTCCCGAGTTATTTACACTAGGATTCAAGTTTTTACCAAACATAAGTGATTTAACGAAATAAAGGATCTTGACAGTTGTTTAAATTTAACTTTTTCAGGTTTATTTGAAATTTTACAATGGCTTGCCATCTTTTACACCTCCCCGAAAATTTAGTTTTCACTCAGTATCTTACCCTCAATTTTTATGGACAAAGGCTGGATGATCTGTAGAAAACTTTATTGATATCTCCTTCAATTGGCATATCTTTTGTTTGTATAGTTTGAGAGAGATGAATTTATCGTAAAACTGTTGTAAGATGCTATTTGTCTCATTCGCAGAGTTACAATATAGTTTAAAATCTGAATCTAAAAATTGCTTTTCCATCTCTGCCGATTTGCAGGCTGTTTGCAGATAACTCTAATACGATGTGCTTTAGCTGCAAGTTTCTCTCGATTCATTGCATCTGAAACTCTTTTATTCACTTTTTACGGTCTTCTGGGTTTATTCAAACTTCATTTTATGACCAAATTTTTATTTAAGGGGCGAGCTTTTCAAATCATATTTAAAGTGCTGGAAAACTGTTCATATTTTAATATTTACGTTCTCTACACCAAACGAAACGAAAATGCAATCAACTCTACGTGAACGATACATTTCGGTATCTTTATGCAATCCTTGGAAGTTTTCCCCAAGGTTGGATTAGACACAAGATCTTATTGCCTTATCCAGGCTTATTTGTCCACAAACCTGCAACAGTTTTCGATTTTGTCCTCTAAATTTCATGATCTTATGCAGATATAAATAACTTTATGAGCTGTATCCTTTTACCACAGAATTATAGTTGTCACTTCAAGGAGCTTTGATAGTAGCAGAAAATTCGTGTACGGCAGAAATATTAATTGAAAAGTTAGCAAAATTCGCTTTCGTGACTCATCTTTTCTGATTCGAATGGTTGCAGTTTATTGCAGATGAGGCCTGTGACTTTCTACTTTATGCAAGTTGATTTTGAAAATGTGGGTTAATAAGTCAGCTAATCCGTTTTCCGTTTTTTGGCATGAAACGTCTATGATCAGTATATTCTGGTTGATCAGTCAGATGATTGCAGTTTAAAGTTACACTATGAATTTCTGAATAATTCTTGTGGTTTAACGATGTTAACCTAATCTGATACAAAATACTACAAAGGCATATTATTTTAAACCTTTTTAAGCATAATTGTCTGTGCTCGTATCAGAGCGCTATGGAGTTGCATCGAAAATTTTAAGCAATTCTTAGTTTCAAAAGGTATATTCATTTGTGTTGTTTCTGATCCCAGCAATGCTGTACCACCTCCATGAAACCAAAGATCTCTAGAAAGTCCAAAAACAATACCGGATCCCTTAAAATATCAAATAGTAAAGTATAAACATTTAAGACTGTGGGTGTGGGGGGGGGGATAATCAGCCTTACGCCAAGGACATTCAGAAAAGATCCTTTTTCGGTGTTGGAAGGTGAAGGATTTGGTGTGTCCACTCAAAAAAACGAGAACAGTTTGCCGTTTTCTAAAGATATCAAGACCGTGACGCCAACCGGTCTCTTACCAAAGTACCAAGTGTGAGCAAGTAGTACTCTTCAAAGAGCACTCGACTCCATGCGTTTGAGATATTTCAAAATAAGTTAATGTTGCATCATCATGAAATATGTCAGCTGGGGTTCTCTTGATTAGGTTAGCTTGTATCTCATTGTCATTTAAACGAACACGAGAATGAAACCACTGAAAGTGATTTCTTTATCACTGGTGACAGAGAATGAGATGGTGGCGTTTCTGGGAGTGGCATGCACATTGAGTCACCTGAAAGAAGGTATTCATTTGTTGAAAATGTGACAATTTCGAAAGAAAACTACTATCAATGAATTGTCGATATTTAAATCCCGAATTGCCTTATAATTAGTGGCGCACTGCTATAAATACGTGGTAATGCTTTAAATACCGGAACATCTGCTTTTCTTCAGAATCTCCATTGGAATAGTATATATCATATAAAAATTCTTAAAATTCAACTGAATGCTTAAAACTATCATTGAATGCCAAAAGATAAGATTTCCGTTTCAGCTGGCATTTTGGATTGTTTAAAAATTTCTCTTCAAATTGGATACATTTTGATCTCGAGTTGTCACATACGCTTTCCTTCTCGATATCTTCTGTGCAATTAAAAATTCTTTTGATAATTCCAGACTACAAAATATTTAATGTTGCTCTGTGATAAGCATAATTTCAACTATTTAAATTCGCCTGCATAAAAATTGTGTTGGTTTTGAAGTTTTTAAACTTTTTTGTGCCCTCGAAAGACTTGAGTTATCTTTTTATCCAAATATATCCACGTGAGTGTATCATGTGGCAGACGGTAATTTTTGCTTCGGGATAAAATAATACGATATCTGGTTTTTCTAGAGAATAGATCCATTTTCTAGGTGGAATTCAACGTTAAACTATTTTGGTGATTTGAATTTCAGGTCTGACTCTTTCAGGGGAATGTGTTGTGATGACACCGGGGTTCAAAATGCCGTTGCCTGTCTCCAGACCTCTCGCCTTGCATAAAAATTGGGCAGTTAAATTATTTTTAACATCATAAACAAGGAGCGGCTTTTTTCGATCTGCTTTGACATGTGAATAGTCAAGGACAACCAAACAACCTGAGGATTCAGTTCCATATTTCGCTCTCTATTTGGCTTTCCATCCAGCTATGAATTTTTGTGATTTGGGCTGTTTGTATCGGTCTGTCGCACTGTTATCTAACAAATAACATAATCGGATTTGAGCAGTAAGCGTCTTCATAACGAAAACGTACAACTCTATGTTTGAGTAATTTTTGGGTGCAATATATTAGAAAAGATAATAGAATCTGTTTTGTTAAATTCGTCTTCACACGAACAGAATAATTTCAAAATTTGAATCGGATTTTTTTTTTCATGTAAACCCCAAATATCGGATTTCTCTCCAAGTTTATTCCGTTTCCATATTGATATTGCACATAAAGATTCCTCAAAGGAATTTTTTTAAATTCAAAATTTCGTTTAAAACTATCTATCAAGATCGTTTCCTTATCCTTCGAACTATTATCCGAAATTGTAGGCCAGGAAGTCTAAAAAATGCCAATATCTTGACGTCGTACTATCTAAAATGCATCTAATATCATCGTATACAGAAAATCGTTTGCTTGAAATAAGAGGCAACATCACCCAGTCTTATCTCGGCATTTGAAGCTTGTTAAAATTAAATTTAACCAACATGCAATAATTATCAGTATTTTATTTCAATAATATCAACTTTGTATTGAACTGTGTATTTATTTTTAATATATTTTATAAATTGTTACCTTTTGATCTATGGCCAGCTATGATATTTGATATTTTCTTGTGTTCCTAATCGAGACATTTAAAATGTCAATCTGAATATTATGAGCTGTTTCTTACTGTTATTCCTTGCATGTGAAACCAATTTATGGCATGATTGACAGGCTTTTCCGTGTTCTGTGGAAATCTGAAGTGGGAAACTATTATTTATTATTGCTACTACTTATTAAATATGCTTTTTAAGCGTCATCTATCGTCAAAGATAATCCATCAGAAATGTATTCTTTTACTTCAACATATATGTAAATTTTATGCGCTCTAGCAATAAAGGTATTTGCTTTTTCTGTAAATATTTCAATGCTTAAAATGCACCGTGATTACCTCATTTGGATTGAACTAATTCTTTTTGTATTATCAGATTCAAATAAATGAAGGTTATATTGATATTGAGCTTGTTTTCGTGAAATTGTCGACTGTAAATTTTCATGTATTTTGGAATTTGTAGATTTTAAGCTCGTTATGTGTACGTGTTATTGAAATATGCAGAGTTGGTACAGCAAGCATCTATTGCGTGCAAATCTGACTTTATCCATTAAAATTTAAAATGATTAAATTTTATCCAGTTACTCCATGCGACTCATGTTTACTCACTAGTACTGAGTTTTTGATTTTAGATGAAGAAAGCTTTATTAAATACTCATTATGCACATACTGTGTAAAAAAAAAGGAATATTTCATGGAATCTAGGCTTAACTGTGGTAAAAATGCTCTGCCACAAATTAGAAATCAATGAGCAATCGTTTGTTCATTTTCAATCCAAGATTCCCTTATTTTAATAATATACATTTTTTATTTAGAGCTATGAGTTTCCCTTGACTGAAATAAGTTGCTTCGACGTGAAATTATGTAGAATGCCCAGTTAAGTCCTTTATCAAGCAAATGAAATCATTCGAAAATAGTTGCCAGGTTCCTTTTAATATTAAACATTATTAACCATTGATAATTTTAAATTTTGGTTCATCTGCAAAAAATATTCCAATTTGGTGCAGCCTTGTGACTATATTTGCTTCTAAATAAGGTTGATCATTAAGTTTTTACTGTGTATCAAATTAATCTTCGTTCAATGCAATAAATAAAAGCAGAATATGATTAAAAGCTTCAGTAAGATTTCAGAAAAATTTGATTGTAATGCAAGTTTTGCTGCTTATAAAATATAAAATGCTGCGACAATAATGTACTGATGTTAATTCACTTCATCAGATTGACTGCGTATCAATATTTAATCTCATCGGAAATGTATTGATTTCATTTAATGATGTACTTTTGTGTATTTTTAAAAATTAATAAATGATTTCTGTGAACATGTAAATTGTGTTTTTCTCCTGTGTCTCTTTAATTGTGAGAAATGTTTCTTAGTTTCAGCTACAAAATTTGGTATCCTTTTCTTTTACTTCGATTGACTAACTCTTAATGTTTTGGAAGTCTGTTAGTTCGAAGAAATGAGTTCAATGGAGAATAATTTTGACTAGGGGAAAAATCTCACCTGGTAAAAGCGCCGAGATTATTTTATTCATTTAATCTCGAAACTTGCAATTAGGAAAAAATGCAAACGCTAAATGAATTCTCGTAATAAAGTGTATAAAATGATTGGCCCCTTTTTCTTTCTAGCGTAGATTATAGTTTAACGTTTTTACTGAAATTAAAAAAAAGTTTAAATTATCGATAAAGCATAAAGAAAGTTTATAAAAATTCATATATTCGATACACAACGCATGTTTAGAACTTTGTATATATTATAGGCTTTTTTATATGTATTTTTAATTTATATTATTGCGGCTAAAATTGTTGGCGCGTTTGAAAATTTGTTTTCTAACTTTGTATGCTTATAGAAAAAGTAACATTTCATTAAATGCCACCTCTTGCGTATTATTTTAAATATAATTTGATGCTAATTTCGGTACAGAAAGCAAAATTCAAATTTTTGTAATACAAAAAAAGTTGAGTGGCAATAATTATCTAGATGTATTAAGAGCAGATGATTACAGTGAGTTGTCAATACTTCATAGGGTATAGAATTTCTATCAGTTTCACATTGTTTCATTGAGCTGACGAGAATTTTAAGCTCTTCCTTCGTTACTGCATGATGCCCAGGAACAATTATAGTCTCAATTTTCTTTTATTTGTTGAACGCTTCACCGTTTGAAAATTAGTACAAGTTCTCGGTGAATTTGAGTTCAGGACTGTTTCCTGGCCATAACAATTCAATGCTCTTTGTTTTAAGCCCATCTTTCGATATTCTTCCAATGTGGCAAGGAGCTGAATTCTTTAAAAAAATAAATGATGCATTGTTGGGTACCAGATCAACGATGGAAAGTTTTGTTTCTAGAATAGTGTCGATGTATTTTCTTGCATTTAACGTCCCGTCAATAATATGAAGGAGACCAACATCATCTGTTAGCATGCATGACCAAATCATAACAGTAATTGAGTTCTTGAGAGTTGCTTGAATGCAGTCAGGATGTAGTTCCTCGCCTATTGCTTGTCTTGCCTGTTTGTGCCATCACTACCGAATATCTTTCTTTCATCACTTGCGACTGCTGATTATTTGTCTAATTAATGGTTCATTTGCTTATTGTGATGTTAAACTCTGCTATAAAGTGAGATTATTTCGTTGAATTCTGTCTCTTAGTCTAGCATCTTATCCAGATTATTCTAGAGCTGACATAAAAGTCATTCAATTGACATCTAATGACCGCTGATGACGTTCTTCTATCTTGGCGACAGTCTTTTTATTCTTCTGTCATCAGCAAACGGGGTGCACCTTTTCCCGTCATTTCATGCATTGTTTTTTACAGAATTTTCTTCCAAATATCGTTACAAAACTTTCGAACTCTAGATGCAATCACTGAACCCCCATCTTGACTTGCAATTTCAGTATAGGAAAGACCACCTTAATGTAACACAATCTTAGTTCTTTCTAGGTTCTAATATATTTTTATTTGATGTTATTGCTTTTTGATTAGATTTAGTTGGAATTTTTATAAATATCTCTATTTATTAAATAGGTTAACAAATTTTCTAATGCAATTTAATTATATAGTCTTCATTCTACAGAAAAGAAATCACAAAATGACTTGTTCCAATGTTAAACAAGTCAACTTCTGCTATCAGTTTTCATTGGTTCCCAGAACAACAACAGTGACTTGTAAGGAAAGGTAGAAATTACGATTCACTTCAACACTGTTTTTTATTCAGATTAAACCAAGAACTTTTTTGTATTGCAAATATTTGGATTTTGCTTTTTGTATTGTATAAGTTCTCGTTAAAATGATGTGTCACAGTTTGCATTTTGTGAAATGTGACATTTTCTATAAGCATCGAAAGTTAAACAATGATTTTCAAGTGTCCACAATTTTGCCACCACTGCATATCTTTTGTCTTAGAATTTGCAATATGTCATGCGAGACTACGAGATTATTCAACATATACTTACATACTATATAAACGGTTCAGTTATATATTCAACAATATTATCACTTATTTTTCTTTACTTAAATCGGTTCAAAAATGGATTAATCCTTAAGGAATAATGATTGACTTTCATTAACATCATTAATATTAGTCTTCACCTTAAAAATCTCTAATTTGAACTTTCTCTGTTCAGATTTTCATTTCCTCGCATTTCACTCATTAGAAAGTATTTTTATGCTAAAACCTTGAAAAAAAATCAAATTTAGGATGGCTAATTGAACTGGCAAGTATCGAATTTCTAAAATTCCTTCATTATGCATTCCAGTCTATTCCATTCTCAGTCGGAATATAAGCGGGATTTTAATGCCTTGGGTAAACATGGTTTTTACAGGCAACAAGTGCTGTTCGATTTCGCAAGTTGCAGGTATTATGTCTGTTTCGAATTTCTTATGTAAGCGAACAACCCTCTTTTTATATGCTGGAACACCTTCCAGATCTATATATCAAGTCAAGGAAACTGCAGATCAAACTGTAAACAACAGACCTCTTATTCCCGAAATTGCAGAATACATAATTCACCAATAAAATAAATTAACTAATAAACTTTCATAGAAAAAGATATTCATTAATAAATTTTCAGTGCAAATCTTGGGCTGAGTGGACAGGTTTGGATTGAGAACTCTAATTCGTTGTAATGATATGGCGAAATCAAAAATTCTTTTTGAAGACTACCCATTGAAATAAGTTTTCTGACACAAATTGAAGAAATTTCATTTTTTTTCCAATCAAGGTCTTAAGAATGCAAATTCAATGGTTGGAAAGTTTTTATTGTATACATTTACTCCTATACCCCCCCCCCATTTTTTTTTTTTTTTTCTTCTCTCTCTCGTCATTGCTTAAGTCTCGTAACAGGGAATGGGTCAGAGGGATGTTCCCTACGAAGAAAATAATGCTAAGCTGGGAGGTATATATCATTTGCCCGTCCCTGGTTTAACCTTTTTTTAGTCGCAGGCCAAAATTCAAGGTAAAAGTTTAGCAAGTCTCCTGAATTTTTCCTGAAATTTTAAAAACAATATGCACGTATTACAATCTTCAATATAAATCCGAACCTAAACCATTTATCCGATTGTGATGAAATTTGGTCAGCTTATTGTTTACATCTACGGGATAATTATAAAGATAGTAAAATTATCTAAAATTTAAAAAAAGTTGGAATCACAACCTCATCACCAATTTACAAGGATTATACTCCAAATAACTCGCCGGAGAGCAGGATTCTGTAGAAATACTAAATCCACGTTCAAGGTTAAAATTATGTTGCTATAATACGTAAATGTCCTGAAAGTCATTATCAGAGGCAACAACTTTATTACAGACTAGTCGCCTTTGGCTTCCAGCTGGTTCGCCATGAGTAATGCGTTCTAAAATTTTCAATTAAATCATATATTCATTAGCCAAAATTTAAGAAATAGTTAAAGTTAAAAGATTCAGTTATTAGTAGTTAAAGAGTCGGTAACTTTATTCGGAAAAACTTTTTGAGTTTAACGCTCTAATAATTTATCGATTATGCTTCCAAAATATTAAAAATGTTTTTTTCGGTGATATTGCCAAAATGTTAAATATGTTTTTTAAAGAAAGCGAAAAAGGGAAAAAATTAATGAATTAATGATACAGATATTGCAAACAATCAAAGAAACCTTTGCTTTGCATTTATTTTTTTCGAAAATATCACATTTTTTGTTTCTTTTATTTTATCCAATCACGTGCTAAAAGTATCATTTCTTTAGATTTATTTTGCGATGATAGTTTTTTTTATTCGAACTTCCGGCATTCTTTTATTTTATCCAGTCACGGGCTAAAAACATGGTTAAAATAATTCTTTAAAAATTCGTTACAAATAGAAGCTTACGTTATAAATTAAAAAATCTGATACTGTTAGAAAGCTAATTTTTTTATCTTTAAATGGATATAAAAATCATGTTTGTGCAATAATATTTTCGGAAGTTATAGCGGAAAAACGTCGAAATTTCGCTTAAATTTTAATTAATTCAAATTCTAATTAAAAATTCGAAAAAAAGGGCTCCAAGGTGCACATTCCCAACTTCCAAGGTATACATGTACCAAATTTGGTAGCTGTAGGTCCAACGGTCTGACCTGTAGAGCGCCAACGCACACACACACATTGAGCTTTATTATAAGTATAGATTATGCGAGAAAGTTTTGTGAAGAACAACCTGGTTTTTTTTTAAATTCAGCTTTAGTGTTTTTCGTAGTAACCATCAGAAATATTGTAGTAAAAATAATTTTGCACCATTTTAGTTTTCTAAAAATATCGTTTCAACTATATTGATTTTATGGAATAAATATATTTTCTATGTTTAACAGAAAATATTATAATCACATTTTCTAAAACTAAATTTGAGAATTCTGAACGAATATTAAGTCACGTGACACTATAGTTTCTTTCATGACCATTCTGAAAAAACACCAAGTTTAACCATTCCAAAAGAATACACAAATCTAATATATAGCAATGAATTTTTGCTGTTATTTTATATACTGTCGTACCGTTCATCCTATTTCGATAAAACATTGCCAAATGATTGACTGATTGCACATATTTTTTCCGACGGCAGCAACGTTACCAGCTTGTTTAAATATATTGAGATGAATGAAGTTGCAATTTCGTTTTTAAAAGTTCCTAATATTGAGGTTCGAAGGTATTGATTCTAAGGAGTGCGGAAATGCTCAGTTTACGTATGAAATAATTCTTCCTAAGGTTCATAGTTGAAAACACTTCTTTATATATACTGAAGTGACAAAAGTCATGGGATGACTGTTAATATCGTGTCGGTCCTCCTTTTGCCCGGCGAAGTGCAACAACTCGACGTGTCATGGAGTCCACAAGTCGTTGGAAGTCCTCTGCAGGAATATTGAGCGTGAAGTCCATGAATGGCTGCAAGTGATCTGCAAGCAGCTGAACATAACTATTTCCAGTCAATGATTGGTTCAGTTGCACCAGAGGACCGAGTCCATGCCATGTAAAAACAGCCCACACCATTATGCAGCCACCACCAGCTTGAACAGTGCGTTGCTGACAGTTTGGGTCGATGGCTTCGTTGGGTCTGCGCCACACTCGAACTCTACCATCAGCTCGTAACAACTGAAATCGTGACTCATCTGACCACGCCACGGTTTTCCACTGGTCTAGAGACCAGTCGATATGCTCACGAGCCCAGGAGAGTCGCTGAAGGCGATGTCGTGCTGTCAGTAAAGGCACTCGAGTCGGTCTTCTGCTGTCATAGCCCAAGGAAGACAAATTTCGCCGCACAGTCCTATCGGACACGTCCCTCGTACGTCCCACATTGATTCCTGCAGTTATTTGACGAAGTGTTGCGTGTCTATTAACATTGACCATTCTACACAGACGTCGGTGGTCTCGGTCGTTAAGTGATGCCGCCAGTGGTCGCCCACTGCGCTGTCCATGATGGGACGTGATGCCTAAAATTTCATACTCTCGGCACACTCTTGATACTGTGGATCTCGGAATGTTGAATTCACTAATGATATCCGCAATGGAATGACCCATGCGTCTAGCTCCAACTAACATTCCACGTTCAAAGTCTGTTAATTCTCGTCGTGCCGCCATAAATCACGAAAAACCTGTTCACATGAATAACTTGAACACAAATAAAAGCTCTGGAAAACGAACTGCACGTTTATACTTTTTCGCTGCGATACTACTTCCATCTGTATATATGCATATTGCTATCCCATGACTTTTGTCACTTCAGTGTATATAGGATGATGCAAACATAGCACTGGTTTTCTGGGCTTGAGATATTAACTTTGGGAAACTTGCTTTCAATAATGATTAGTAAAATTGTAACTACGGCACATTTAGAAACAACTGCGTGAACTGATTGTTAGACTAGAATTCAATTAATTCAAGCTGCAAATCTGACCTTACTGCTTTACAATTGCTAATAGGCATAGTTAAAGTATCCAATTATGTTTGAATGGCACTAAAATCTTGAAATCTGAATTCGAAATGCAGTATTTTCAAGCCATCTTCGAAACTCTTACGCTTCTTTTTATTTACAGATTGCATTGAATTTAATCTCGGGAAATGAGGCAAGTCGCCGGATTTTAAAATCCACAATCTGACACATATGACGTCTAATTCGCCTAAATTGGATTTCCACATGTTGGTTTTCCGAGAAAGAGGTAATGGTTGTTGGCCCCAATCTACAGCTGTAACTAACAAAGAAATTCCTTCTTTAACACTTTACCGATTGAAAGTTGTCTGTACTTGCTATTTCCGTCGATTTATAATTTGTAGAACAAAAATGGAGAAAGTAAAAACATCACCAGTCCTTTGAAGAAAAGGAAGAAAAAAAATTTTAAGTAGAAAAGGAGATGTATATATAATATATAAATATATATTTCATATAATTTTTCTCGAAACAGCAAATTAAAATTCTATCCGTTGGCCGGAATTGGCCCTCAAGCCGTAGTTTGCCCATCATTGATTTAAGCTATTATCACGACGGAGCACGACACTTTTATGTTCTTACTGAAAGAAAATATTTCATCTTATGTCATAGAACTACAAAAACGCGTCCGTTCATCCTAATTCTTTTTTTTTTTTCCAATTTCCGTATTAGCTCATTCTTACAGAATTGGGTCTCGAGAAATTCATTCATAAAATTCATTCCATTACAGCTTTGATCTTTTATTATGCTGCAAAAAGGAATATTTCAGAATGTTTGGAAACTGAAATCAAGTTCAAATTCGATTGATGAAAAAAAAAAAAAAAAGACTGAAAATAGACTTTGAAAACTGAACAGAGTCTTTTTATTTGAATATATATATATATGCCCCCCCCCTTCAAAAAAAGAAACTCTTACTTATACGAGAAAAAATATTTTTAAAACAATTTCTTTTCCGGGTAAGGTTCCCTTCCTTTCTCTCCAAGTTCAAATATTTCAATAACTGCTTTGCTTATCCGAAATATCCCTTTTTTTAAAAATTGAAAACTGGATGCTTGAGTATTTCGGTCGAGTCGGATAGAGGGGAAACAATAGTGTTACGAAACTGTAATTTTGCTTTCTGCACGAATAATATCGTCTTAAGAAAAACTGATTTACAGTAATCTGTATTGGATTGCTGTCGTGTGTCGCATGAGTGATCCCAGGGCTTGGTGACGAATTTGCCAATTTTGGCGACAGATAACATCCGAAACTTCTAGAATGTTGTCGCTCCATACTCTAGAAACCAAGATTCAAAAAGCTTCTAGCCCCATTTTCCGGGAACTATAAAAGGCCGGCACTCTGAAGCTGCGAGTAGTCCTTTTCAAGCTTCGGCACCCAGACAGTTTACACCGAATCGTTTTATTTACGAAGATCACGGCAAGTATTGACCTCTAATCTTGTTCCCAATTTACCATGACCGGGGATAAGCCCCTGCCGGGACTAGGCGCCCCGTTAACACTACTCATTTGAAGCTAAGAGTAGTCCTGAACTGAGAAGTCGCGAATTGAAGTAGTGAGAGAGCAACTAAAGCGAGAAATGACTGAGGAGTGTTACCGTCTGGAGAGACCGTAGAGTGAAACTCCGAGGATCCCAGTGGCTGTTTTTGGTAATACGAGGCCATAGGGGCTGATATATTTTGAGGCACATCCACGGTTAACTCTACTGTTGACAACAATGTAGCAAGATAAACTAATTCCAGTTTTAACTTTATCTTAATATTTATTTTGTGATATCATTATGTCTTGAAAGGCAATTCTTAACTCATTTATAGCTTTTTTTATTGTACAGATATTATTCTTTTTATAATATCTGTACAATAAAAAATGATTCGTGCTATGTTTTTGCGACCCATTTTATATACTAAGTTACTTTTTTTATTGTTTCATGACCAATGAATCTTGTAATTAATTATACACATATAATCCAACGAACTGATTATTCACTGGTATTATTCACAGTATCAGGAGGGCTGCGGTAGCCTGGTTGGTAGAGCGTCAGTCTCGTAACCGAAAGGTCGCGGATTCTGTCCTCGTCTTGGCCAAAGACCGCCGTGTTGGCTAATGGCAGTTGGGGCACATTAAATATGTCGAGACTGCAAAGTCCTCCAAGCTCCCATAACAAAACGATACCTCTGGGGGTACTGAATCAGGGATGAGTCGGTCTCTGATTTGGATCTAAATTCCGACTTGCTGATGGATGAATGAGTGTATGAATGAATTCGACCACCCCCTAAAAAGGGTTGTGTCGTGTGTGTGAGCTAGAAGTCGGACTTCTGCCCTCTGGGTGCTCAGGGGTCTTTACCCTCAGAAGCTACTGCACCCCCTTTCCGTGAAAAACACGGTCACGACAACATATAATTTAAAGCAACAGTCTTTGAGTTCTTCGGCAATTTTCATTCTTCATGATTTCAAGGAAATAGTTCAATTTTTATATCAAGATTATTTATCCAAACCTTCGTAAACATGCTACAGTGTGTGAATAGGAAATAGAGACGACGAGAGAGTATTCTGAACTAATAAAGTTTAAGAAAAGAATTTGTAGACGCAGCGTTTTGATTCCGCAAGAATTTTGCTTAACACTTTTGTCGGTAAATGAACCCTTTTTTTTTAAAGAAAAAGTAAAATGTGAATATTCCATGAATCATTCCAAGAGGAGGCTTGAACAATTGAATTTACCTTCACTTTAGCACTATGATACCCATTCAGGTACATTTTGTGGACCCTTTGTACCTCGAGACACGAGGCGACCGCCTCCATCGCGTGTGCTGAATTAGTTTAGTTATTTTAACTTTCTGGTTTTGAAGCAACACTAGGGCTATTTTTGGGACGGACCTCGTCATTTTGAACCACAATCGGATGACGAGGACGACACCTGAGCTGGCAACCTACTCTCCAAACTTCCACACCACACCAACGGGAGGATATTTGCCCTGACAGTTGAACGGGTAAGAGACCCCCATTACACGACGGTTCTTCGGTGGAATCGAGTCTCAAACCTGAAACCCTCCGGCTCCGAAACCGAGACCTTACCGCCAAGTGCAGAAATCCACCATTGAGGATCCCCTCTGCTGCTGAATCCTGTCTGGCCGATTGGTGTGCTGTGAACGTTGTTACTACTGAATTTTTGCTGGTGTTCTACAACTGTCGTTGTGTGTTCATCTTCAATGTACATATTTGCCGTCTTTGTGCTGTCCTGTCTTCGTGTAAATAAACGTAATCGTCGTCCTTTCTACTAAAGGACTGTCCATTGAGCTTTCACATCGAAGCACTAAACGAATCCGACGGACAGGAAATAGTAAACGAAGGGAGAAAATTGCGTATCCTAGAATCCGGATATGGAAAATCGTCTCTTTTACATGTATTCATTATTTTATTTATTTGCCGGCGTCCTGGCATAGGGGTAACGTATCTTCCCCGTGATATGGGCATCCCGAGTTCGAGTCCCGATAAGGGACATCATGTGTGCCATCTGTGAAGTGAATTAATGAGTACCCCTGTAAAAAGGAGTTGTGCAAGCGAATGTGTGTGTCGCCTTCATTTGAGCTAGAAGTCAGACTTCTGCCCTCTGGGTACTCAGGGGTCTTTACCCTCAGAAGATACTGCACCTCCTTCCCGTAGAAACACGTAGACGACATCATCATTTTATTTATTTACTCAAAGTAATTTCCTAATCGTAAATGCAAAGATTTGTAATAGGCTGTTTTCACTCACTTCTCGATGTACTTAGGCCGCAGTGGCCTGGTGGTAAGGTATCGGCTCCATAACCGGTAGGTTGCAGGTTCGAGGCCCGATTCCACCGAAGAACTGTCGTGTAAGCGGGTCTGGTGCACGTTAATTCCGTCAGGGTCAAATGTCCTTCAGTTGGTGTGGTTTGGAATTTCGGTAGGTGCCAACTCGTCTTCTGATTGTGGTTCAAATGACGAGATCCGTCCCAAAATAGCCCTAGTGTTGCTTCAAAACCGGGACGTTAATATAATTAAACTAAACTTCTCGATGTACTAGAAATTTAGGATATAAGCAATAATAATATACAATTGTATATTGCCGACGAAAATATAACTTTTTTTCTTTAATTCTGAATACACCGTTTTATCATTTTTAATATGAGGAGCACGTTGAATGAAAAAATTTAAGAATTTGATCTTAAGATTCATTTATTAACCCTTTGTACTCTGAAAAGTCATTCGATGCACAAATATTTGCCGAATACGAGAACTTGTTTATTGTCTCGAAAAATTCATATATATATATAATATGAACTTTTTCAAGTTGAATTTTCTCTTTCTCTCTTCCTTTGGAGTCGACATTCACAGTATAGCTTTTGAAATATCTATCGTCTGCTAATGTGGTTTTACTTTAGAGTCAGCTTCACTGCATAGCTTTTCACTTATCTACCGTCTGCTGTAGTAAATTCCTCTAGGAAATCACATTGTTATTGCCTGACTCGGGCAGCGTTTTTTAAAAATAAACTAAACCAGTTAAAGTATTGTTTGTTTAATTGATAAATATTGTTGGTTCAGGGATAATTTCAATTAACTAAAACAGGATTATTAGAAAATAATGCAGAAGTTTGTCACATTTGGCGATTTATCGCCAACTAAAGTGACAACTTGATTTCCAAATGATACATTCCCTGAATTCTTACAAATTATCTTAATTCATTTAAGTCATTGACGAGTTTAAACCGGTTTGAAACAATTACGAGACTATCAAATTACACTCGCGTCGATATTTACAATAATGATGTGGGTTTTTCATCTCAAAATCAGTAGAGCTCCAAAACTTTGTTTGCCAGTTAGTAAAATCAAAGAGTTTAAAAAATTATAATATAAAACTTGAAATTTTAGATAATTTTTCTGTTTTTAGGTAGGGTAGTTTTAAATAAGAACTATATCAATCGACAATATCAAAATCCCGGGGCATCTATCTACATCCGCTGCTTGCCCCTCCAGGTTAATACCATAACTCCAACTTTAGTTCGAATTTGCCGATTTTTATTTTGTATGAAAGCCTACGATCTTTAGATGCGCATTAAATAGCGACCTGTTATCTCTCGTTTTTAACAACAACAAAAAATCTCAGCAATAGGTGTTGGCTAAATACAAATGGAATTATTTTACGGTTTTAATTATATTTATGCATTTTATAAATAAAATTATTTTATTGATTATTATTGCAATGGCTCACAAAAGTATTTTATTACAAAAATTACTTCCAAAGATATATCAAATCTATATATAGTATAAAATTAAGTCTCTAGAAAGCGTCTGTTTATTTGAGCCACAAAAATTCGAGGAATAGTTAATGGATATTGGAGATACTTATACCATTTTGTAGAGCATTTATTGTGGAAGGTGTTATTACATTAAAGTCTATCAAAATAAAAAACAGAGTTTTATTCTTGAGATTTTAATCTTTCCACGCATGCGCGAAAACCTCAACCTACGCATATGGAAATAGCAAGAGCTGTGGTGTGCATAGGTGATAGGTGTCTTTGTTTACGACTGATTTTAAACAGCGATTCAAATCTCACTATGCCCAAAAGAAGGAAATCCAATCTTGGTCGGAACATATTAAATGCCCAAAGAGCTTCGTTCTATAAAAATGTTTTATAACTATTTTTAATAATTTTTAAACACATTTTATGTTTGTTTGATGTTGCGTAACATGCTCATGTCATATCGAGTAGAGACTAGATTTCAGTTTAAAGCTAATTTTTCTTTTTGGATGCTATGCCATGGGCAACGCCGTACAGTTACTGCTAGTTATCGAATAAATGGTATACATAAAAATGAATGGGATTTTAAACAGAACGATTTTATTTCGCTCAGACATTAGACGAATAGCAGCGACATGCTACATAAAATAAGACGCAGGAGTAAAAAATATATTCAAACGAAAAAATAATATAAAATTTAGCATTTTTTAATAAAATAAAATTTTAAAAAACAATACAATTCAATATAAACAAAGAAGAAAGAACAGCAACAAAATAAATGGAAAAAAATACAAAGATGAATAAAGGAAGATGGAATACAAAAAAATGATATAATTCACAATAAGCATAAACATGTTATTATGATGAATTTCATTGTTTTTAACTATCACATGCATTTATTTATTTTTTTAGATAAACAAATGGTCAATGGTATAACTTTTATTACAAATTGTACTCATCTTTTTTTTTTTTTTTTTTTTTGCAACCAGAAAAATAAAATAAAAATTCCATTATAGTTTTTCTATACATTTACATAAAAAAGAGGAAAATACATAAAGATTACTGCACAGATTATGCAAAATTATTTAACAGATTCGTGAATATGAACATTCTAGCAAAATAATGTTTTTAACTCAATTTAAAGTCAAAGCAGATTGCATTTCTGCAATTCATGAATATGTTCACTTTTCAGGAGCATTTTCATTTGGTCGTCTGGGAAACTTTTATATAAAGAAACGAAAAATATGTATTATCTGGCATCATTGTCATTCAGAAAAAAAAAAAAAAATGCAAGAATATTTTCAGCTGTGATTTTTTTTTCTTTCCTTTTTTTCGTTTGAAACATTCAAAGTTTACCACTGCTTCACTGCAGCCATGAAATTTCATAATTCTGAGTGTGGAATAAAACTTTGGTCTGATTCTTGTAACCATTCTTTATACGCATTATAAGGATCAATCATCCAGTGTTTGTGGAAAGATATATGCTTAAAAGGTGCAAGAAACTTAGGTGAATAATCGATCGGCCGAGCCTGAAACAAAAGAAAAAGAAGCTTTAATACATTATTTTAGCAACAAATATACACTGAAATGTTAGAAAAACTGGTACATCAATATAACATCAAGTAGAATCCCCACAAGCACAAAGAAATGCTGTATGGATACAACTGATTTGTAAAGATACTCTGTAGATAATTCACACTATTTCTGCCGGGCAGTTCACAAAGCCACGGGAAGGCGAGGTGGTGGAGATATCCTAAGGATAGCACGTTGCAAAACATCCTAGATATGCACGATAATGTTCATGCCATAGAATGAAATGGCCATAGATTAGAACTTACGTTGTATATGCATCTTCCTATAATTTGAAAAAAATATAAAATTCTTATCCAAACCCATAAAAAATCGACTTGTGGCCCACAGTTTGAAAGTCCCCCGTTTTCAGTATTAAATCAATGACCGGAGGAATATGAGACAGGTTGCCAAATATATATGAAAAGGCTTAACTGTGCTGAGCGTTTGTCTAAAGAGATTCTGAACAGGAGCCGTGAATCCTTATGGACGCGAATTGTGTCTCTGTCAAGAGTATGGGATTAGAGATGGATTGTAACGAAATTGATGAACTCGCGGAAGAACGTAGCCATAACTACCGAAGAGTTTATGGAACTGCGTTCCGAGATACTTCACACAGAGTTTTGGTGATGAAAGATGGAAATAACAGAACATCCTTCCAGTGAAATAAGGGATGGGATATTATTGTATCGTATTGTAAGAAGCACCATCTTAATAAGACGATAGCTACAAACGGAAATAATGTGCTCTACTTTTTGTCATTTAACAATACTGTTTTGTTTCATTTTCGCCCTGTTTTGAAACATAAGAACAAATATCTTGGGACAACTTCTTTTGCGGAAAAAAACACGCATTACAAATATCAAGTTACATAATTATAAATTAGTTTGAGTCTTGTTTTTCGGAATGGAACATATTTTCATATTTCATATCCATACTTTAAAGACAACCTGTTTCGCTTATCGAATGTAACGAATTATGAATAATATTTAGAAACGAATTACACTTGTGACGTGAAGTTTCACTGCGCTTTAAATACACAAATTGAAAGTAAAATAATAATAATACTAAATAAAAATATTATTCTTTTTTTACTATGCAAAAAAGTGTATTTTAAAAACGGTTTTAATAAAATTTATTGATTTCAATTTAAAAATAAAAAGAGAAAGAATAATAAAAAAAGAAACATAAACTATTTTCGGTAATGATGAGACAATTATGGTGCTGGGAAAAAAACCCAATACTTCTCAAAATATTTTAATAAGGGATAATTAATAACAAAATAGTTCAGCTTCACTGTAATTTACCTGATGCAAAAGTGGCGAATGCGTAACATCTACCTTCAGAGTTTTCAAACAAGCTCCAATGATCATGTCATCGGGAGAATCAGTCGATGGACACTGACAGAAGGAAACCAACTTTTCTAACGCAGGTCTTGAAAAGATCATGCTGAAATCATAATTGCTGCTTTAATTAATTCTCATTTCCAAAGGCAGTAAGGCAATAATTACTAAAAAAAATGTTTTAAATATAACTGATCGAAAATTTTCAAATTAAGTTTATGCAACATGATTCTAGTTTTTATGGAATGATCCATTATGCACACAGATTTAGAGACTAACGCAGGTATTTCCGTTGGGAATAATTTTGTGGAGGTGGAGTTGACGGAATTGTGCCAATGTGTGGGTAGAATTCCGTCAAGGATCAAACCTGCGATATTTGGGTTTGAAGTCCAGTAACTTATCCATGCGGCAAAAGCGTACGCTATTGTCTAGTGGCTGTTACTGGCTTATTAAGGTGTCACCATAATTTTGGGCATCACTATGCTCTGTTAAAGATTAAGAATGATATCACAAACAACTTCTCTAAAAAGAGTGTGAAACCTGCTCCCTCCATGATGTTATGGAACAGGGGCTCCATTTCTTAGGTGCCAATGGAGCACATATAAGAAAATTCAAGAAACATATCTTTAATACCTGATAACTTCCCAATATCACGAATTCAAAACTATATGTCACCATATTAAATGAAATCAAAAATAGTCAATATCTCCGAACAACCAGATTGTTTTGAAAAAGTTTCTAAAGCCAGACAGCTTAGACAAGAGTTACCAAATTTCGTACATATATACTTTGGAAAATGAGAATGTGCACATCAAAGCAATTTTTTTGGTTGTTTTTGATATCTTAATTAATTAAAACTGAAGTGAAATTTTTTTTTTCAGCGATAACTTTCGAAAATATTCACTTGTAACTTTTGTGGGTGGTTTTTTTTTTCTGAGAAATCTTTATTTTTTTAAAGAAATTTTTATTGAATAAGTGTTTGAGGCGCATAAATCATATTTAAAAAAAAAAACTTTCTGTAGCTCAAATGAGATATCAATGCTTAATGATTCTGTTTTCCATTCTCATATTTTAAAAAAATATAATTCAGCATTCAAAAATATTATAATTCAGATATTTAACTTAATTTTCAATTAATTAAAGTTTTAATCACTTAGTAGCGCACATTTCCACCTTCCAAGATATATATTTTCCAAATTTGATAGCAATAGAATAAACAGTCTGAACTATTAAGCGCCAATATACACAGAAGCAAATACATACGCATTCATCTTCATTATTAAAAGACATTTATTATTAACAATGTTATTTAATCGAGAGGTATCGTTTTATGCTTTCTAAATTTTTATTTATTATTTCAGCCAACCATTTTTCTACAGTAAAAGAATTCATCATAATTTTATTTTAATACTTATATGAGGAATACATGAATAATCATTAATAAAGTTCTCACAACTTATTCCCCTTTATTAATTAGGAAGTGGCAGATCAGAAAATTTTATTGTTAACAGTTTTAAAAATTAAATCTGTCACACACTTGAACTAAAAGGTTATTCGGCAGCAATGTTTTATTGCTTGTGAAAATATTCAATATTTATCCACTCTTAAATAGAACAAGAGACTACATGATGATGAGATTTTAATTTACATTTATGATGCCCAGTTATAAACGAAATTATACTGTCATTTCTTAATAAAGCTTCAAAAGTCGACAATAGTTATTAGGTAAAAAAAAAATCATTTAGTCTATATAACACTCACCCACTTCCACCAGTTGGGTAACTGTAACCAAATTTCCCCCATATATTGTAGCCATATCTTTCACCAAGAACAACATTTTCCGAAGAATCATAACAAGCCAGCAACTTCCTCAGCCGTTGAAAACTGGTGAGGAAAAATTTAATTAGGTTAAAGTATCACAAAATTAAAAAAGCAATTTTTTGGGCTATTCTTATGCAATTAAGTAAATAATCACTATCCCTTATTTTTTTAATTTACATATGAATGGCATATGAAATTAACACTCATAAAGAGTTGAATATATATGATATTGTGAAATACATGCCTAGAATATCTTGATGTGTGTAACAGTGAAGTAGAGCTATAATTGGAACTGTGCATTGTATATATTATTCCAAAAAACAATTATGATGTGATGAGATTGCATTTGTTGCTTTTATCTGGTAAATAAATTATTATGAGTGGTACTGATAAGCTTTATGATAATGTTTTTAATAGTAAAGAAATACTAACAGTGACATAGATGTTGTACACAGCATTAACCTTTTGATACAAGGATTACTGATACTATACAATTTCATTCACTACATTAGTATAAATGAATCTTTGAAATTTTTTTAGCTCCTATTGAGTTTTATAATAAACTAGCTGGTACTCAATGCGTTGCTGCAGCAGAAGAAATAATTCTGGAAATGTCATTTGAAATTTAAAATAGTTGTCTTGTTTAATTAGGAATGATTGAAAGACTAGTATTCATTTTCATGTCAAAAATGAATACATTTATTGAAATTAGAGATATAAAAAGGAGAAGGGTAAATGATATTAATTCTGTTTTTTTAACTTTATTATTCAAGACTATAGGGTTGACAATATATTTTTTGTTTGTTTGTTTTTCCATCTTCAAAATAAATGCAAATAATAAGTATTCAAAGTTTTATTGCAATCGGATGAGTGGCAAGGCAGCGCATAAGAGACATACAGACAAACATTCGTTTTTATTTATATAGGTTACATTGGCCTGCCATACTTTCTTTTATTTTTCTTGCTTCAAAAAAAGTTTGCAATTCTTGGATTAGATGACTTATCACTACTACTACAAAATTAAGGCACAAAGAGCTTTGCATCCACTGGATAGAAGTAAGTACTAAAGATGACTAAACATTTTGAATGTTATTAACGATAACTTGTTCTTTTAGTCTACCATCTGAAATTTCTTCCTTTTAGGTCAGAGTCCTAATGCCAATAAAATTACATTTAACTGTAACAGTACATTTTGGCTTAGTTAAATGCCATTTTTTTTTCTAAATACAAAACAGTATTAATTAACTGTTTTAATTACTAAATTATAAAAAATATGAACATAATTGAAACCATGGTTGAAATTTTAAATGAAGATATTGAAAATCCAATTCCTTAAGAAAAGAAAATGGCAATTAAAAAGAATGGAAAAATATTAAAAAAGAAAAAGACTACTGCTCTGTTATCATTCTGAATAAAATTAGTTTGCTGATAATAATGAAATGAATGAACTGGATCAGTTCTCCTTATCAGAGAAGGATATCAGCCTTAAGCTATGAATTATAAAAGAATAGATCAAATTAGAGACAGAGGGAGAGTGTATGTAAATAAAATTACAGAAAATCTTTCCTGGAATTCTGATTTGACTGAATGACTGGGACAAAGCAGCATCCCCATGTTGAGATTTAGTCCAAATACTTATCTAATCAATCAATCCTATCTTCTTCATATGCTTTTATAATATCAGATACAATATGTCTCATACACTTCAAAACATTTGTTATTTTTGTCCAAACATCTGCAATAATCATGACTCTGTTATACCTGACATAATTTTTCCAGGAACTCGTCTGGGCACATCTTACAACCACATCAGTAGTAGAGAAAGTTTTATTTAATGACATTAGATAGGAGATTAGGTAATACAGTTCTGCCTAGTATTAAAACAAGCCATATCTTTACCACTGAGTTTGGTTAATCTTGTTTCCTTTTTATATATATTAGTGGTGAAAATTTCTTCAAAATATTGAAAATACTTTTTTACCATACTTCAGTTTTTTAATTATTATTATTATAAGCAAACACATGAAATATTTACAAACCTATCTTTATTCTTTCAAATGAAAATTTAAAGTTTCTTTCAAATAATGCATTCTTCTATTTTTGTCCTTTGTTTTTTATTTTTAAAAATATTTTAGCTTACTTGGACAGAGAACATGCAGAATTCTATTTCTTTCACCTAAAATCATATGCATGTCAATGCGGGTTACCATCACAAAGTAGACCCATCCAATGTTCAATAAAATAACAGATACCAATATCATATAAGTTATCATGACCGATTGGTGAGGATCACTCAATTTCTTCATGATAAGATCTTCAAAATCATAAGGCAGTAGAATAATAATCTCTTAAGGAAGATCTACTTTGAAAATTATCTAATCTTTGACAGGTTCAGTTCAATTGAAAATTAAAATTTCTCTATTTATTAAGATTGAGCGATGAAAATTTATTAGTTGAGTTCTAAGGAAATAAGTACCAAAGAGATGGCAATCATGTACTTCAGTAAATTCTTCAGTTAATTGGCTATTATTATTTATTTATTTAGCAAAAGTTCAAATAGTTTGATGCTGCATAGAAGATACCAATGTAACTATATATATATTTAAAGAATCAAGGAAGATAAAGCAACACATTAATTAATAAATTTGTGTAATGCATAAATTTTTATACACTTTAAAGACAGTTGTAACTTCATGACAGATACTAAAACTTTTAAACTATGAATACATTTGTAAATGAAAGCAACTTAAATAAAATTTGATTAAACAATTAAAAAACACAAAATATTGACTTATATGCATTTATACATAAATTAAGAATAATTGAATTTTATATAGAATTTTGATTTGTGCTTTTTCTACAATTAATAATTGCTACAATAATCGGATAAGATAAGAAGAATCACTGACCTGATAAGAGTGTCATCATCAGCAATAACAAGCCAATTAAATGACATATTGTTATCAATATAAAACTTCATAATAGAGAGTGTTTTCTCACAGTGACCAGAAGCTACATTTTGCACATTCACTTTAATAGTAGGAATTATTTTGTCCTCTGTATCACTGAACATCAGCAAATTCTCGACATCATGAGCCCAGGTATTCAACAAAACATTCACTTTTTAAAGAAACAAAAGGTTAAAAAAAGTATATTATTTATTGATATCAAGCATGAAAGAATATAGAAAAAATATTGCAACAGTTTAGAATTAAGAAATTTGTATTGTAACATAGTAAACCTTGTGATATTTCTTACAAATGTTAGATCTCAACCATCTTAAATTCAATACCAAATCAAGAGAAAGAGTAGCAATATTCTCGATTTCCCATCATACACAATAAAAGGAGAGTATACTCTTAATTTCTCTCCATAGGAAAAAAAAACAGAGTAAATAGTTAATTTCCCATTATGGATGTAGACATTAATTACATTGTTTCAGGCAGCACTAATAGCGATAAGATATTTTTCTTAATTTTGATTTATACTGAAATGATTTCTAAATTATAATAGGGTTTGTAATTTAAATTTCTACATAATAGCTGAAACAAAATGTCAATTGCAATACATTAATTTGATTTCCTTTATAAAAACATTAATTGTCATACAAATAAATTATTATAGTTTATCACTGTAAAATGTCAATAACATACAATTTTTTTTTTAATTTTTTCAAACACTCACAAAAATAAAAATGGCAATTACAGATCATAGTATTTCTCCAATTTTCTTATATATCTAATCAGTAAAATCTTGGAGAAGATTTTCAAACAAAAATCAGACTAAATTTACTTAAACTAAAGATTTCAGTGAATCCATGCTTGCATTATCATTTATTTATAGCATTACAATTTGTAACGCTATAAATAAACAATTTTTTTTTAAATTCTACTTAATCAAGTCAAATTATGATATAATTATCCCAGAATTAAAATCATTGAAATCTGTACCATTCTAAATGTAAAAATATTCTACAATTCTTACTTATAACTGAAATAAGTTTTCATCATCTAAGGTTTAATTATGGTAAAAAAAAAATCATAATACCTAAACAAAAATAAAATTAGTAAGTTACAATAAAAATTTTATGGGGAGTTTCAAACAATAAGAGATTTCTGATATAATGACAAAACAGCTTTCCAATGTTGAAAAATAAAATAAGAACCATTGATATAAATAATTTTTAGCGTAATTTAGGGCCAATGTCCACAGTTACTACAGAACATCATAAGAAAATCAATGTTTGGAAATATAACACACACCTCTATCTTTGTGAAATTTCTTGCATGTTTTAACCCCAATGGAAATCTCCTTTGATGATATTGCTGGACCCTAAATAAAGCCATAATTATTTCTAAATAAACAAGATAATACATATTGTTGTCAAAAACTAAGCCATATAATTGAAAATAAGTCTCCGAATCAGACGATAATTTTCCATTTAACAACAACAAATTCTAACCACCAACAATTTGAAAGAATAATTAGATTTTTAAAAAATATTATACAGCATTAAAGAATGTTTAATTTTTATCACTTTTCCAAAGAACATAAGCCATGATTTTCCTACACTGAAAATTATCAAAAATCATTTATATATTCTTGAGATTAGAATATATATAAATAAATTATGTAGAAACATTTTTGAGTTATTTTTAACAATTTCTAAATGTGAAAGAGCAAACAACCCATTCCTTCTAGAAAATTAAGGGGGGGAAAAGGAACTGAAAATATTAAAAAACATAATTATATAAAGTAATAAACACCATTTAAGTTGTTAATTGGAGAATTAACTTAAAAGCAATTCATTTCACATTAAAAAATTTCGTCATACCCAATTAACAGGTTAACAATAAAATTCTTTATTCTTTTCAGCCATTACCCTTTCCCATAATTATGAAGTTATTCAAAAAGAATTTCTAAATTTTCTTTCTATTTTTCTAAAAATGCCAAGAAAAAGAATTTAATCTTATAGATTTAAACAAGCAATTCTTGTTAATAAATAAATTTATTTTGTGTATCTTGGAAATGGTTCTAAAGATTTCAGTCAAATTTTATGTTTAGAAAAAGTTATTCTTTTAATGTCTATCGGTATAGATTTTTTTCTTCCAAAAAAAAAAAAAAAAAAAAAAAAAACCCACAATTTTACATACAAAAAAAAAAGCAATTTTTCATAATTAATTATTAGAGCTGTTTTCTTGTTGCTCTCATGTTTACAATGCCATATAAAGTCATCTTGTAAATTTCTGTTGTACTTGCATTGCTGCCATAAGATGATAACCTACTGGTACCTCAAACTTTTGTAAGATACGACACTATACAATATTATCCAAATACAACAAGATATGGCTCACATCTAATGCAGTTATTGCATTTAACAATTCGAACCACAAATTAAAATTTATGCTTTATTAAAATTTTTTAATTAAATTAATTTTTATTATTTAAATGTTATTATTAGTTCAAATGTGGGTATGGTTGAAAAATATTCATAAGTAATCCATATATGATTAATATCTAAACATTTTCCCCAAAAAACAAAATTTCGTAAAAAAAAAAAAAAAAAAAAAAAAAAAAGGCAGAATTTGTTGAGTGAAGCTTAGTTTCTCTGATAATCCATCCTTGTATAGTAGTTATTCTATCCTTATATTTGTTATGAATAATGTCTTTTTGACTCATTTCTTCCATTCTGAGCCTTTTTATTTTCATTTAATGTTATAATATTTACTGATTTCATTTCTTTTAGCAAATGGTAGATGAATATTATGAAAACGACTTGAATCTCTTTTAAGGGAAATTGTTTTAAAGATTTGACAAGAAGATCAATCATTATTCTATGACCCCCCACCCCCCCAAAATAGCGATTTAATTATTGATAAGATAATAACCAAATTTTGAAAATTATTTCTTTCATAATTTTTCTCTTTAATTTTCCCTATTAATTTTAACGTCAACTTTTTTTAGAAAATATCAAAATATTGAAGTTTAATTCATTACATTTTTTCTAACACCAGCAGGTATTTTTTAAAATAGTTTTTTAATTTTTTATATGTTTTTATTTATAACATATGTCTAAATATACAACTGGTGCCATGTTAAAAAAATGTTAAGTCATTTTTACAAAATTTGTTTTAAAATTTTATTTATTATTTTGTCCTTTTGTTTAATAGTAGAATGGTAACATTATCCATGCATCCTTTCCTTAAAAACATGAAAATTCAACTCTTATTCTTGGTCTAATTTAAAATGCTGGTGTATTTAATAAAATAAGTATTTTCATTTATTAAAACACAAACAAATGTAAAATAACACATGCTTTCACATACAAATTTGAGCACACAAGGTGATATCCTAAATGTTTTTATAAAAATTTCAGAAGCTCAAAGAATGCTACTTTTAAGTTATTAAGGAAAATGAAAAATTACACAATCTGGAAAATCTTCAGTTATCCAAGTAGCACAGGCATCCGAATTTTTCTTCAAGCAGAGCTCTCGTTCATGAATGAGTTTAACAGCAAAATTATCCCAAATGAATTTTGCTAACTATAATCAAAAAATTAATTAGTTAATTTATGGTAAAAACAAACATTTGACGAGATTGGTCCAACAAATCATAATTTTCAAATGAATAGGGACCTTAAAAAAGTATACCATGAAAGAAATAACTTATTGCATCAAGTTAAAATATTATACTAGATTTTACACAATAGACTAATATATTTACACAACATAATAAATTACATTTCAGTATAGTACATAAAAGTCAATCTAATAAATTGTTCAAAAGTATTGTTCCAAAACAACATATTAAAGTAAATGATGATCGCTTGTGTAGTGGACTAAAGAGGTTTCACTGCAAGTGTTTTTATGGCAGCTACTAATCTCCCGAGGGCACCTCGGAATGAGATGCTTCCGGTGTGGTGGTTGGATATCGCCAACCTGGCGGGCAGAATAATAGGTGGAGGTACTGGCCCTCCCATCGATGACGGGACGTAGTCCCTACGGGGAGGGTTGTACCGTGGCCCAGTAAATAGAAAGCTCGACCAATAGAAAATAACATTTTGTTTTCTATTGGTCGGACAAGTCTATGTATTCATCTTTAACAATACAAAAAAGGTATTTAGGCATACAGGGCCAGCCGTCAGGGGGATGCGACGTGTGCTATGCACCCTGGCCCCGCGTCTGAGGGAGGGGGAGGCACTGTGATTAAGAATTAAAACAATGTTCTGAACATTTATATTGTTACACATACTAAAAGTCTACCAGCTTTTTTCCATGTGGCTGCCTGAGCATCGGCTGAAGCCTTATTGAGGTAAAGATAACAGTGATGTCTATAAAAAGGCGAAAATTGTTCATTCATGAATAAGGAAATCCCCTTAAAAGCATTCAGCATTTATTATATAAATCCCCTTAATAAATATAATAAATGCTGAACCCTTTTTCATCAAATTAAAATTAAATAAATTATTACCTTCAGTCAAGCATATGGATATAATGTTTAAATACCGTTGCTGTACTAAATATCAAGAAAGAAATTGAACAAAATTATAATTCTCCTGAAGTAATGCATAGAAAAACAAAATCACGCATCAATAAATACATATGCAAACATTCATTTTTTTTTTAATTTTCTAAAAATTTAGGGCCCCAAAATGGTTTCTTGCACATAGGCCCCTTCATAGAGAAGGCTGATTCTGTAGGCATAGCTTAAATAAATTCTTCAACGTCTCAAAATTAAAAATTTGTTTAGTCTTTGAGAATTTTTCTTAAAGGATAATGTCTGAAAAGGCAACAAGGATGGCACAGTACATATTTCATATTGCTTCTTCAGGATAAATATTCCAATGTTTCAATAAATAGCCATTGAAGAAAGAAAAAGAAGGAAAAAATGTTTCATGAGTCTTATTTTAATATGTGTTGGCACAACTAGATCTATTTCACTCTGGAATTCTGGTCCGAATTCTTCCTTTCTCAAGGCTTTCTTTCATCTGATAAACAAGCCTTCAGAAATATGCTTTCAAATAATATCATTCAACATGTGTGGAAAGAAAATGAATAAAATGACACGTTTGCACTTCTCGAGGGAATGAAGCCCTTTTTAAGAACCTCTTTCCAAAATTAAGTCCTTTTAATGGGATTAAAAATGATTTTCAAATTTAAGGTATCCAACTATGTTCGAAGGAAAAATTTTGAAAATTTGGGTTTATCAAAAACTATTTATGATTTTTGGATGCATTGTTAATTATAAACACTATGAGTGAAAAAAATATTTGAAAACATAATACATTTTGAGAAATAGAAAACTTTGCAGAAAATTTTAATAAAATTTATCCATGTTTTAGTTTAGTTCATTTATATTAACGTCCCGTTTAAAGCAACACGAGGGCTATTTTGGGACGGACCTCGTCATTTTAAGCCACGGTCAGATGACGAGGACGACACCTGAACTGGCACCCCCCTCTCCACACCACACCAACGGGGGACGTTTGGCCTAACAGATTTAACGTGCAAGAGATCCCCTTACACGTCGGTTCTTCGGTAGAATCGAGTCTCGAACCTAAAACTCTTCGGTTCCGAAGCCGAGACCTTACCACCAGGTCACCGCAGCCTAAAATTTAACCAAAACGATTAACACACTACACAAAACTGTAATGCAGCGATCCTATTTTTTTGCTGCACAAGTCATAGAATATAATGATGAATGAAATGAACTAAAATCTAAGAAACATTTTGTGATGGAAAGAAGTTAAGGTTAAAAATATACGTATATATGCATTCTTTCTATAAATTAGCAACAATTTTTCTGAAAAAACCTATAAATAAAAACGTATTTCACCGATAATAAAACTTTTGGTTCATTTCATTGCCCATATTATTTAAAACACACGCTGAAATTTTTATGTAAATATCTTTATTACTTTTTCAGAAAATTGAAGTCAAAGACAAATTTTAATTGTAAGATATGTGCGACCTTGGATGACAGGTCAGGCCTTATTTTTCCTAGAAAAAATAAACTGTTTTGGAAAGAGGAAAGTCTGAACTACAAGTAATAACTATTTTAAAAAAGGCCAATGTGGTCGATAACCAGTGTTTTTAACGTAGTCGGATACCTTAAGCACTTTTCAAGACGCTACGCACCTGGTGTTAAGAATATTTATTACAGCTTTCCTACAATGATAGAACTGTTGATGAAAAGAAGAGATTTAAAGCAATTTTTAATTAATGCTAAATGGATGCTAGTCTAACAAAAATAAAAGTTTTGAAAAATTCAAGAATTCCAGTTTTATCTCAATTAAGAGCTGAAATCTGAAGATTCTTTTAGAAAACCCCATGGTAAATTGGGAGCTGTAAATGGTAATGGACTCATATGAGGACACATGATAAAACAACCATATTTAAAAATCGGTGCACTTAGAGATTTTTTTCTTCTCTACTTTGGATTGATTCAGAGGATGCATTGAGTCACCACTATGATTGTCTAGGTCAAATTACCTATCTAACAAAACTCCATGGCTCTAAAAACAACAGATGCCCAGGAGGTACACATAAAATATATATGCACATACAAGCAAATTAATTTTTAATTAATACAAATAAAATATGAATGCAAATTTACTGATATTATTTGGATTTGAATTTTCAATCAAAGATTTCACAAAACTTACAACAATTGCAATCAGTTCCCAATTTTAAAAAGTTTTCTATAAAAGTATACTTTGAATTTTAACTAAATAAAATAAAATAAATTTTAAGAGAACTCTCCCCAAAAATAAAAATGGATAATATTAAAAAAGTTCTAAAATTTTCTGTGTATATTCAAAATATTGAATGAAAATAGTTAAAAATTAGTTGAAAGCTAGTAGTATGAAAATGGCCCTTTACGTACAGAAAAAAGCACATACAGACAATTTTTGTTTCCAACTACTGAATAGAATTTAGAATTTTTTATGATGGTTTGTTATTTAATATAATTAAAATAATATTTGTATAGAAATTATATACCAAAAATAATACTACACAAAAATAAACAAAATTTTTAAAAATAACTGAAAACAACAATTAATTTATAATTTATAACAGAAACAAATAGGCTACCTCATATTTTGGATCAATAGAAAAATGACAGTTTTCACATTTTCCCATCACTAACCTGGAACAATAAAGAAAACAAAAAGTAGAGATACTTTTACTTTTAAATATTTAAAAAGAGCAGCAGTATGGAGAAAGACAGTATATCATACAAAAATTTGCAGTTCTTAAAGAAATATTTTCAAAGTAAAAAATATAACACTGTAATGCAAAGATATTTCACATTAAAACAAAATTTTAGATAATAGTCTTAAAATTCACTGAAAAAATTTATAAGCACATCATATAATACCACTATTACATGATATGCTTACTATACTTACTATAATGTAAAATTTTTGAAATTATTTTTAATTTAAAATATCAAGCTTTTTAATCAGAATTAATTTGTTTCTACTGTAGCTCAAACAATTGAAAGTACACCTTGCTTTTAGTTAATAAATCCGAATTTCGTTATCAATAACACAATAACAAGAAATGCAAACATGCTTTTATTTTTACATATAGCAAATGGTTAAATTCAAAATTAAAATAAAGAAAAATCAACAAAAAATTTCCAAATTATAAAGTTTCAGAAGCATTTTAAATAAACATATGCAGATTTTAGCCTCAAGAAATTGAGAATGTAAAGGGTGTTCACATATTTTTAACTACCTCTAAATATTATCTACTTGACTGCTGCTTTAATCTAATTTTAAACAATGGTTATTTTTGTGTGATTCAGTTTGTTGGATGAACTTAAAGTCAAGCTTTTAACTTGGAAAATGGCTCCTTTGAAGTGAAATCAGTATTAGTGTAAAGAAATTCAATTTAAGATTATTCAAAAAAGGAAAGCTTTACAGTGAAATAGTTGAAACAGTTTGCAAAAGTCACATTTGTGTCCAGAAAATCAATGTAAAATTTAAAATGATGAATTAATTGAAAATGAATGTGGAAAAAGAATGAAAGGTATACTGAGTGATGTTACAAAAAGGAAAATTTTGAAAGAAATCAAGATTAATTCTAAAGTAAGAGCTGTAAAATTTCCTGAAGAAAGTTCTTTGATTATAAGCAGAAGCATAAGTACTTAAAATGTGCAAAATGTAATCAAAGTAGATATAAAAGTCAAATTGCTACAAAGAAAACATTCATCAGATAGCAAAATCTTAAAAAGCCTTTGGAGTTTGCAAAAACTCATCAATTGAAGACCAATGACTTTTGGAAGAAAGTTGTATTTAGTAATGAAAGCAAATTCAAACATGTTTTTGCACTGACGGCCACCCCTTAGTATAGAGATAGCCCAATACTGCTTTGAATTAAAAAAAAAAACATTCTACAGGGAAACATGGTTGTGGTTCTATCATGATTTGAGGTTGCATGGCTTCATACAGGGTAGAGAATTTAGTTTTTATAGATGGCATTATGAGCCATATGGTTTACTTAAGATATATTTTGAAATAATCTAAAGGAAAGTGCTAAAAATTTAGGTTTAGATTTAAATTCCATTTTTCAGCAGGACAAGAACACCAAACACACAATACATAACATTGTAAATATAACCATAATGCCACCACAGTCACCCAACATCAACGTCAATGCAAATATGTGTGCCTCACTAGAAACAGTGGTCCAAAAACACAAAACTGGGAACAAAACCTATTTAAAAAAGTGTTTTAAAAGAAGGGGTAAAAATATCTTAAGATACAACCAAAAGGTTGGCCAATTCTGTATCACGGCATTTATAGGGCATTATAAATACCAAAGAACATGCAACTAAATATTGACCCTTTCTTTCTATGTGGGATATTTAAAAAATTCAATTAGCATATTCTCAATTTTGTAAGGCAAAAATCTGCATATGTTTATTTAAAATGGTTCAGAAACTTTTCAATTTAGAAATTTTTCATAATTGTTTTTTTTTATTTTTCTTTAAATTAAATCACTTGCCATGTGTAAAAATAAAAACATGTTTGCACTTCTTGGCAATGTGTTATTTACATTGAATATTGGATTTATTAAGTGAAATTAAGAAGTACCTTCAATTGTTTGAGCTACCATATATGTTTATATATATATGGTTATACAATAGCAAAGTATAAATGTATCTAAACCTACTATAAGCTGCTTACATTTTTATTTCCTTTTAATTGATAATTTATTTAATCAAACGTGACAAACTATATGTTTTGAATGATAGAATATTTTTCACGATTTCATATAACAGAAAGAAAGAAATATTATTGGAAGCCTATCTTATTTTAAAAATAATACAAAAATACTCAACAAAAATATATCACTTATTTAGGTTTTGTTTTGAGAGATGCATAGCAGTTAAATTAACAAAACAAGATATTTCTCATCCATTTTTTTAGTAAAAAATTATTATACTTACTTGTAACCAATAGACAGAACAGTATCAAGTGCAAAACAATGTTTTACAACACCAACTATACCACTGGTTTGGTTTATTTTCTTCTTTTTAATTTGAATAGATTATAATGAGTTGAAATATTTTTGAAATAAAACAAGCTAATTCTTTGAAAATGAGACATTTATATAACTATCAAATAATGAATTTTGCATACATACTTTTTAATGAAAGACAAACTAATGAAGAATCCAGCAGACAGATGAGGATAAACAATAACAGAATCACCTTCAGTTGCAGCAAAATGATGAATGATAGTTGGATTAACATCTCTTAGAGCATATCCGGCAAAAACATTCTACATTAAAAACAGGATGTTAAACACATAAAATTTCAACATATTTGAAATGAATTCTATTCTATTCTATTTTAAATCTATTTTTCTTACTTGAGATGAGTCATAAGAGGAAATAATTCTTACAACTTGTCTGACATCAACATAGGTGTGGTCTTCAAGGAAGAAAATCCATTTCACATTCTGAAGTTCTGCGAGCCTAGTAACATTCCAAGATTTATATTTCTTTAAAAGCAATGTATTTAAAATAAACTGTTATTTGCATTAGGGAATAAAACTTAAGAGTAATTTTAAAAATTAACAGCAAAAAAACTTCAAGTTTGTTTCAAATTTAATACAACATTTTGATTCAGCGACCAGTTTAATAGAGACATTTATCAATAAAAATATTTATTTGGTATTTTTGTGTTTGTTTGCATATGATTAAATTTAAAATAAAATATTAAAAATCAATACTATACATTTATGCACTTCATATTGCTATTTTTAATATTGATTTTAATTTTCACATTATCCAACAATAATAATAAAAAAAATATTAAATATAGCAAATCATAAATTGATTTTCATTTTCAAAATTCATTTCATTTGGGGGGGATCCCTAAATATCAGAAATGCAGAATCTAGAGAAAAAGAAAAATCACAACATGAACAACTAAAATTGAAGATTGATTGAAATAGTTCTACTTAAAATGTGTCCCTTGCAATGGTTAAGTAAGGTGTTGAAAACAATCTTTTTCATGTTTTTAACTAAAAAAATATTGTTATATTAATCTAACTTTTTTTAATCATTTTTATTCCATGTTTCCAATAAATTTTTCTCCTAATTTCAATAGATTTTTTTTTATTCATTAATTGCCTTAAAAAAATTTTTTTTTTGTAAACAAAATATAATGAAAAAATTGCTTTTGTATTATATATTTCTACTAATAAAGTTTACAAATTAGCCATTGAGCCTTGAATTGCAAAGATATATATGAAAAAATATTTGTCTTAAATGAAGCTGATTTATTTAATTAACAATACAGTAAAAGTCATGAAAAAACTTCTTTTTAGAAAAAACATATTTCATATTTGCCTCATTTCATTCAGACATATACTGAAAATGACATTTTTATATGAAGATTAAAAGTGAAGCTTAAGTTTTATTTTTTTGTTCAAAAATATGATTAAATTATTTTTAAAAAAATAGAAATTAAATGTGTTGATTAAAATATTAGTATGACTAAAAAAATATTTTTTTATAGTTAATATTATCCAAAATTCAATTTTGTGTTATATTTTTAAAAGTTATAGAGAAAAAACGTTGTCACTTTTTAATTAATTCAAATTATAATTAAAAATCTGTAAAAAAAATCTCTTTGAGGTGCACATTCCTGACCCCCAAGATATACATGTGCAAACTTTGGTGGTTGTAGACACAACGGTCTGGCCTGTAGAGCACCAACACACACACATTGATCTTTATTATAAGTATAGATAAAAATGTACAGCCAAATGGTCGCATGATGTATTGAAGGGTTAATAATTCACACATAATGTCTCCAATTTCCATAAAAATATTAACAGCAGTTATTTGTCATTACGGTAACTAACGGATTGTATTCCATTTATGAAAAAATTGCCATAAACAGTTGCCTAAATTCTTTTTAACTGAAAAAAAACCATATGGAGTCACATAATTCTGTAAGAATTAAAAACATTAAATACTCAAATTAAAATAAAACAATTTCAGCAGTTAAGAAAAAATCTGCAATTTTTCAAATACTTATTTTTTAATAGTCAAAGCTTTATTTAAGTTGCTTTTTTCTTTTCTTTTTTTTGTGCCAATCATCATAGCGGTATAAAAAATGAAATATAAATTAGTGAAAAATTTAAGTTTAAAGTATTAAGTAAGTGCATTAAAGATATGACACCTGAAAATTCGCTGATAAATATATAAACGAAACTGATAATTAGCCACTCACTAATATACAGTCATACAAATAGACGATGTTGCAATTTTATTATCTATTTTTCTCTAACAAAGAAGCAATATTTCAAATGATTGTATTTTCACAATACATTAAAAGTATAACTCCAATTATACATCACTACCATCATGCTTACATGCTACACGTATTTGTAGACATGCAACATGGTGATATAAGAGCAAGACAATTAAATTCAGGGTTATTCATTTTATTATATAAAAAAATCATCGTTCGAACATGACACTTCGGGTCGGGTGGGTCTAATGCCACTTGATCATGCCTAGCCGAATGAGAATAGCTCTTTCGCATGAAGACAGAAATGTGCACCTTTCGTTGTGAACGAGCACCGTTCAGGTGAAAGTACGACTTTGCTCGAACACACGACATAACCCTTTTTAGGGGGCGGTCGAAATCATTCCTCCATCAGCCAGTCAGAATTGAGATCCAAATCAGAGACCGACTCATCCCTGATTCAGTAGCCCCAGAGGTATCCTTTGTTATGGGAACTTGGAGGACTTTGCAGTCACGACCTATTGAACATGCCCAAACTGCCATGAGCCAACACGGCGGTCTTTGGCCGAAACGAGGACAGAACCCGCGACCTTTCGGTGACGAGACTGATGCTCTACAAACCAGACCAAGACACTTCTTTCACACGCAGATGGGAATATTAGATCAATTCTTCAAGTTAAAAAATTCAGATTGACTTCCTTTTTTTTATAAGAGTAAAATCATGAATATGTAGTGAAATCGTTGTAATGACATAAGATTGCAATGTTTGACAGATACATTTTTCATTTTCACTGAAGCAAATTTATCAATGCATGAATAGTCTATAGTCAAATTGGAAAATAAATTAAGTCACTGATTCTTAAACTACATATGAGGCTCTTATCTGTTAGAAAGAAAAAGGGGCAGTATGTAGCAAATTCAAGACACGAAATATGAAAAAGAATTCAAGTTGTGCAACAATGTTAAAAATCCCAAACCAGAGTATCTCTATAAAGAAAAAAGGGGAAAAAAACCCTTATATGATAATATTTTCTAGCAGAATGATTTATGTATGAATGGATTTTAAAAAATACATTTATGTATTATGACAAGTCCATAAGTATTATGAATGGAGGAAAGGGAGCAGTTTATTGACATATAACAGGTATAATGTTGGAAATTAAATTCAAGCTTCTAAATCTTTAGTTTCAAATTAATACAGAATATCAGAGTTGTTGTCAGAATCATTATTATTTTGATATCATTCAGAGTAGTATATTCATGTGAAAAGTTTTCCATGTATATAGGAACAAAAACAAAATATGAGAACAAGTTTAATGCAAAGTATGAAAAGTGACTCAAACAACATGATCAGGACACGATTTTAAATGTTTGTGTGAAAGGATGCCATCCCATTTTCTAGATGTAATGATGTAAGAGTAGTCTCGTTTTTTTTTTCTTCTTTTCATTCCTTTCTATGGCAGGAATTTTTATCATTATAGCATTTTTTTTATCATAACTAACTTGTAGATTATAAATTTTTAAAAACACATTAAAGCTTCTAAATTCTATAAAATGAATTAATATCATTATAAAATGTAATCATATTTTTTTCCATTTCTTTCTATGGCAAGAACACTTTTTTATCATAACTAACTTGCAGGTTATTAATTTTAAAAGTAATATTAAAGCTTCTGAATTCTATAAAATGAATTAATATCATTATAAAATGTAATCATATTTCTCAATCTAATATTTCATGATAATTACAGCATCTGTTTGCTGAAACAAAGAGCAAAAAATTTGTGTTGCAATCAGAAAAAAAAAAATACATTCAAGAGAATAAAAGTTTATTTATTCGATATGACAAAATATGAAAAAAAAAAAAAATGGTAGTAGTTAGGAAAAGACCTATGCTTCAAAGAATTATAAAATGTTAAATGTTCTTCGGTATTTTTATTTTTAACTGCTTCAATATCTCCCAAATTAGAAAGTTAATGAATGAATCATTTAATTTTTTATATATATACAATTCGACCTGCTTCATTATTTTTATAGAAGGAATAAAGTCATTATAAGTTATTATTTGCTGAAGTTTTTTCAGATTTTATACAAATTCAAACAAGCTAAATATGAATTATTAATGATATCTAATAAAAGGGGCAAAAAAGATTTATTATATTCATTTTACCCAGAATATACGTAATATAATTGAAAACTTTTTATGTATTTTTGCATTTTTTAATTTTTATAACAACATAAAAAACCAATAAACAGGAGGAATATCAAAATAAATAAATTATAATATTTAATACTTCCTAAATAGTGGCCATATAATCCAATTTCCTAAAATATCATCAAAGTCCTCATGATTTTTAAACACTTCCACATGTATCTGAAATAGAAAAAAATATATACACAATCACATGAAATAATCTCTTTTAAATCTTTCATTAATGTGAACACTTTTAATAAAGACCAATCATTAAAAAAACTCCAGAAATACATACAATCAGGATTTTTTTAATAAATAGACAGATAAAAGTGTACCCAAATTTGATAAAAGCAAACAATATGGAAAAATTAAAGCTGATGTCAACAATTTTTTTTTTAATAAAGCCTGCCTCATAATGAAATAATTTAATGATTTATCCTACAGCAATATTTCATAGCAATAAATAATTCACAATATGATTTCATTCATCTATTACATATAATAAAATTTTTAAATGGGTTTTAAAATATAACTTCTCATTTTTATTTGAACTAGCCAAATGTAAGGAAAGTTTTACAAATTTAATCAAGCCATATTTCTTACAAAATAAATTTGGCAGCATTATCTTTCATTTCATTTTGATTACACACTGTAATCAAAATGACCCTACTGAGTTGACAAACTTCATTGAAACGATTTATGCTATTATTATTTGAGTCCTGGGGAAAACAAAACTGCGAAGTACTAATAACAATAAAAATATTGACCCTAAATGGCTCTTATCATGCAAGATCAAAAACTGTGTTATGAAAATTAGAATAGTTAAAATTGCAGTTAGTGCAGTATAAGCATGCCTTTAAAGAAGAAAGATAAGCTTTACTGGCTAGTTTATTTTTTGTAAGAGCTGATGTAATGGTATAAATGCACTGAGAAAATATCTTGCTAATAAAAAAGGTCCAACAGAAAAATGGATTGAAAAAGATTTTTATTAAATTTAAAGAGACAGAAAGATTGCGTGTGCTGCCAGGAAAAGAACAGAAATTAGTTCAATCAAACTGTGAAAGTCACTATCGTTGTTGTTGAAAAAATTCCAAATTCCTAAAATTGTCCAAAAAGTGTTGCCAGGTAATTTGTCTTTTTTTTTTTTTACTATATGAAAGATTCTATAACCCATTTTAAAGTGATATTCCCACAAGATCCACATGATGCAAAAACTGCACCCTCAAAATCCAGAACAATGCAAGAATGTTACCGAAACAGCTGTTGATAATGCAAGGCTAAAAATTTTTGGTCAGATGAGGTGCATCTTACATTTAAGATGAAATAAGGAACACTGAGATACTTCCACATATGATATACTAGACATCCTAATGTTTTGCATGAATAGTTTCTGCATTCTGATTATGTTACTGTATGGTTAGTTTTACTGCTTATTCAATTCTTGGTCTCTGTTTCTTTGAAGGGAATATACTTCAAGTATTTAAAAAGTGATCTGTTACAAGTACCTGTTATAACAAACTTCAACAGTAGCAAATCATTCCAGCTTTTACAAAATGGAAGGAAAAATAAACCCAGAAAAAACGGAATGGGAAAGCTGCCAGCCATTTTGAAGATACTTGGATAATTTCAAGACATTTTCTGACAGCCAACTTTTTTATTCTTTAGGCACAAATCTTGTGATCACTGCTAATGGAAATTCCTGAAAGTCCATGTCTATGGAAAATGTGTACAAACCAAATAAAAAGTAGAAACAGCAAAGCATGTTAACATTAGTTCGATTTTAAGAAGTTTTAATTCAGTTCTTGGAAATTAGTTAAAAATGTATTTTTTATTATATCTTCAACAACTTTGCACCTTGTAATGGCATCTAGGGCATTTGCTCTATATGCCCATTCTTGATATGTTGTTGGTGATTGATGCAAATGAAACACAGGCTGAACAAATGATGCAATTAAATACAGTTTTATGCTTCAAATTTGCGTTCTTTGTTCTTTACGCATCATCTTAATAACTCGTAGTCGATATTTGATTAATTCTTTTTCAGAATTCTTTTCTCCATAGTTCAGTCAACATATACACCAGGTTTCTACAAAACATGAGAACCAGAAAGATCTATATAAATTTCAGTGGGATCCCTTTTATTATAATCACCCTGCAGCAATCTCAGAAATGGAATTAGAAGGATTCTAAGTTCGAAGATCAATTCTACTAAAGATCTAGTTCTTGGAAAATGTTAAATTTCATGCTACTGAGCATGGAAATCTAAAAGAGGATACTAGTTTAGGTATTCTCCTAATCATCTACTTGATGTTCCAAATTCACAAAGGCTGTCTCTAAATGGATCCTGAAATGCTTTCAAAAATAAGATGTTAATATAATTAATTATTTCATCATTAAATAACTTTATCATAGGCAGATAGTTACTATCAAGGTGACGTTGTTTGAGCCTGCCTTTAAATTTTAAGAAATTATTAATAAGGCATAAATTACTCCCCCCCCCATAAGCTATGAAATATTGATAATTATTGTACATTATTTTTCTAATACTGATAGAAGATGTGAATCAATTCACAAAAAGAAATAACTATTTATATAAAGAAAATTTTGACCTATGTATTTAACAAAGTGGCAAGAAATTTAATTAATTTATTAATAAAATACACAAGGATAAATATACAAACAGTCATGCTTCAATTTCATATACATGAGATCTATATGTGTCCATTTTTCTTTAAAGTAAATTATGAACATTTGACAGAAAAAATGACTCGTACCAAACCTGAACTTTTTAGTGAAAAAAAGTGACATTCTAAATGTTTGGCTGCTTTTATATGTGTTTGTAAAGCACAAATGCATATAGAACTGAATCTATAAAAGAAAAGTGACTGCAAGTATAACAATACATAAAAAATCTATCAACTTTCAATAATCACTGATGAAAGGTCAGTTAACCATATGATAACACAAGTTATGCACACTGCAGTAAACACAAAAATCGCTAGATATCAAAATTTTGGTATAATAGGCAATAAATATTTAATGGAATACAAACAAAGCATAAGGAAGAACATTTGAACTTATAAGCAAAAATTGCTTTAATAACTAGTTGTTTTCCTATTCAATAGACAATGCACTGACTTATGTAGTCAAAACACAGTATTTATTATTTCCATTAACTTCTCAATAAATATAAATTTATAATTTTTAAGAAGAATATATTGACTTACATTGGAATTGAGATTAGAAGTCTGATTCAAGATGTTGAGTTTTAAAAGTTCAGCCAATTTCTGGTGGTATGTATTGGATTGGCTCAATATTACAAATCCTGTGCAGAGAAGGTTGTTAGTAAAAATTTTTAAATATTTAATTTCTTCTAAAAATAATTTTTTTGTTTTGTTTCAAAAAGAAACTTTGTTTACTTTTGTCTTAACTAATAGGGGAAAAAATATGACAAGGGTAATTAATTTAGCTTTAAATTTAGAGGGAAAAAACACAACTTCTAAAGTAATTTCAAAATGATATAAAAGTCAAATAAAATTGCAAATAAAGTAGCAGCTACATATTATGCAGTTATATTTTACAATATTAAAAGAGACTGTTATGTGTGTTTTCTACCCAACAGTTAATGTATTAAACACTAGACTATTTGATTTTAAATAACTAAATTTGTTTCAAATATATTAAGAATTTTCACCTTAAAAATCAAATAGCCTAGTCTTATCTCCTAACAGAATTTTAACCAATTAAAAAAACTTATAAAATTTCATATTTAGTGACAACTTCCAAACATATTTTCATATTAAAATAATTTTTATAGCGTTATAACATTCTAAAAATTTCCTTTTCAATTATGTAAATTTAGTGTTTAATTTTTATTTATTTGAAATCTAGATTTTTTAGCATGATTTGCAATAATAGTAACATTACTGAAATTTATTACAAATTGCATTGTTCCATTGCTTTTTTTAAATTTATTTTTCTTCTGTTGATAAAGAACATTATGTATCAGATTTTTTTTTCAATTAAGATTTTAAGATAAGCAAGTGATTTTATATCTTATAATCTTATAAATGGCAAACTTTCTCTCTCTCTCTCTCTCTTTTTTTTTTTTTTTTTTTTTTTTTTTTT